>LPNX011053071.1:663307-712391 GCA_001517045.1 Pseudotsuga menziesii
TCTTCGTGTCATAAAGTGTGTATTAGGCGGCAACACACCCCAAACAACGGATGTAGGAACTTCAAAATAAATGCCTCCGCATCTAAGGGAAGGAGGAAAAATGTAAGTACTATGGAGAAAGTGGGAACCAAACCATAGATGCTCTCGAAAGAGAAACCCCCAAAAGAAAAATATGTGTGAAGTAGAAGAAGTTGACTTTGATGGTGAAGGATTAAGTGAGGACAATGTAAGAAATCATCAAAACTATTCCTCAAAAGTAGAGGATATATCAGTGGCCGCCATTACAGGGATATCTCAACCTCAAACATTAAATTTGAAGGGTCATATCAAAAATAACAATGCCATGGTCCTTATAGATAGAGGGAGCACCCATAAGTTTATCAATGTTAATCTCGCAAAGAGGTTGAAATTATTTGTATATCGAGTACCTATCATGAAGATGATGGTGGAAGATGGTAAAAATATTGAAAGTGTGGGAAGGTGCCTGAAGGTTAAGCTACAAATGCAAGATTATAACCTAGAATATGAATTCTTCACAATGCCTCTGGGAGTAGATGTGGTTTTGGGGATTCAGTGGTTACAAACATTAGGAACTTACTCCGCTAACTATCAAAAGGACTTTATTAAATTCAAGTAGCTAGGGGGAAAGTAGAAATTGTACGGTTTCCAACCACCCCACATGCAAATTGTGTCATCACATCAAATGGAAATATTGATTCAAAAAGGAGTGCCTGCTTACGTAATACAACCGAAATAGAAGGCTCCAAACCATCGGAAATCCAAGAACTAATTCAAAAACACAATAAGGTGTTCCAAGATCTACCCATGAAGTTACCGCCAAACTGGAAGATTGAACACATAATTGAGGTGGACCCGAGGGGAAAACCTATCAATGTCCAACCTTATAAATATCCACATCATCATAAAACATAGATTGAGAGATTGACCCAAGGCCTATTAAGATGTGGTGTCATTACGAAAAGCAGAAGTCCATATGCCACCCCGGTGGTGTTAGTTCAGAAAAATGATGGATCTTTCAGGTTATGCATAGATTACAGAGGGCTAAACAAGATAACAATTAAGAAAAAATTCCATATTCCCTTCATAGATGAGATGTTGGATGAACTTCATGGAGCCAAGTACTTCTCAAAACTAGATTTGAGATCTGAGTACTATCAGATCAAGGGTAAATTAGAGGATATAGAAAAAACTGCCTTTTCGATGCATGAGGGACATTATGAGTTCAAGGTAATGCTCTTTGGACTAACCAACGCTCCAGCTACGTTTTAGTTTGCAATTAATGAATTATTCCAACCATACCTGAGGAAGTTTGTATTAGGTTTTTTTATGATACCCTTATATACAGTAAAACATGGAAAGAGCACCTCGAGCACTTAGGTCAAGTACTCGCCATCTTGGAAGAACACCAATTCTATGTAAGAATGTAAAAATGCACATTCAATAACAAGTAAGTGGATTATCTTGGCCATGTGATATCAAAGGAAGGAGTCAAGGCAAATCCAAGTAAAATCAAGGCAATCACCGATTGACCCAATCCAAATAACATATCTAAGCTAAGAGGATTTTTTGGCTTGACAAGATACTACCGAAGATTTGTGCAAAATTATGCTCTTGTGACTACTCCGTTGACAAATATCTTTAAAAAATTCATTCCAAAGGAATAATGAAGCAAAAAAGTGTTTTGAAGCATTGAAGAAAATTATGTCATCAACCCCAAATTAGTAACCCTATATTTTACAAAACCCTTTGTGGTTGAATGCGATGCCTCAGGATTTGGGATAAGTGTGGTATTAATGCAAGGAGGCCATCCAATAGCATTTGAAACTCAGAAGCTCAACAAAAAGGAATGTTTGAAGTCTACTTACGATAAAGAAACGCTTGTCATTATACATGCCTTAGCAAAACTAGCGACAATACCTTCTAGGAAGCAAATTTTTTATTTGAACAGATCACAATATTCTTCAATATCTTCTACAACAAAAGACATTGTCAACGCAACAACAAAAATTGATAGAAAAAATTGCCACATTTGATATGGAGATATTACATAAAATGGAGAAAGAAAATGTAGTTGTTGATGCTCTTTCTAGGAAGGATGAAGAATCCAAGTCATACGGAATTTCAATTTAAGTTCAAGAATGGTTGGACGAGATTCGAGGCGAATATGCCAAGGACCTAGACACATATTTCCTTAATCGATAATTCCGATCGAAATCCTAAATTTGAATGGAGAAATGACATCCTATGGTATAAAGGAAGGATTTATCTAAGTTCAACATCAAAGTTTAAATCCAAGGTCCTAAAAGAATCCCATGACTCACTAGTTGCAAGACATGTAGGATTTTTCAAGACTTACTACAATGCCAAACAGTCATTTTTTTGGAAAGGGATGTATAAAGACATTCAAAACTATGTAGCAGAATGTGACACATGTTAGAGAAACAAAAGTGAAAATGTCATGACTCTGGGTTACTCCACCCCCTACACATTCCAAACCAGAGATGGGAACAAATCTCCATGGATTTCATTGAAGGGTTACCCTTGTCAGAAGAGAAAGATAAAATCTAAGTGGTACTGGATCGACTAACTAAGTACGCACATTTTATGGGAGTAAAGAAAACTGATTCAGCTAAACAAATTGTTGAAGTAATCTGTAAGAATATCTACAAATTACATGGTTTTCCCAAAATCATTGTTAGTGACAGAGATGCCAAATTTAAAAGCAATTTCTGGAAGGAATTCTGCAAACAAATTGGGACATCCCTTAACACAAGTTCAGCTTACCATCCCCAAACACATGGACAGACAAAAATTGTCAAGAAATGCTTGGAAACTTATCTTCGTAGAGTCGTCACTGATAAGCAGAACAAATGGCTACAGTAGTCCGATCTTGCAGAGTGGTGGTATAACTCCACTTACCACACTTCAGCCAAAATGACACATTTTCAAGCCCTATATGTGAATGAACTGCCCAATTGGAAGGAATTTGCTCCAAGTAATACAAAGGTACCAGCAGTAAGAAGTCATCTTGAGGAAATCAGAGGGTAACACAAATAATCAAGGATAACCTAAGAATGGCGCAAAATCGTATGAAGCAGCAAGCAGATCATCATAGAACAGATAGAGAGCTTGAAGTAGCAGATTGGGTCTTCATAAGACTCTAATCATACAAACAGTTATCTCTTAAGCAACAAGGAAAGAATAAATTGGCACCCAAATTTTATGGACCATATCAGATTAGCAAGAAAATCAGTTCTGTAGCTTATGAATTGGTCTTTCCAAATAAGAGTGGGATTCACAACGTTTTTCATGTATCATGCCTCAAAAAAAGGTTGGGGACAACGTCAATCAGCAGAGACGATAGTTCTTGCTTTGGATGAGGAAGGGAAACTCATTTTAAAACCAGATGCTGTCACCACCATTAGGGAAAGAAGACTACGCTCTAGAATAATTAAAGAATATCTCATTAAATGCATTCGTGACACAATATGGATGATTGTGGCCACATGCGAAGATTACACAATTCCAACACACAGACACAAGAATTATGACAAAGTGTGTAAAGCCACTAGAGAGCTAGTGTTGATTATGGACTGGTAATTATTGTAAGAGGCATTGACAATAAAAATGGAGCTTTTTATGGGAGTTTTGGGATCCCTAAAGGATATGGATTTAAGGAATCCCAATTTATAACTCAATTACCAATAATGTTTGAATTGAACTGCGCACATGCTAGCAGCTAACTTACTCTGCAATGATTTGCACTTCTATGGTGTCTGTGTGTGTGTGTGTACATATAATACATTCTAATAATTCTAGTGAAATGAAAATCTACACATACAATTCAAAACCAGGTTCTACCATCACGGTTCAAAATTTCAGTTTTTGAGTGTCTAGAGATGCAATCAATTTCTCTCATCTCTCCAGCTTTTCCAGCAAAAATCATACTTTACATTACAATCTTGAAAGTCTATAGTAGCCTTCTTCTCCTTTATAGATATTTAAATTCTTACAAATGAAAATCTTTCAACTATATGCAACACTTCTAAAAGCCATAAAGTTTCATAAAATGAAGCTAAAAGAGGAATTCATAAGAGGCGTGTGACAGAATCTCTACTTGTAGTTAAAGCAAGAGCTCAACCAATGCAATCTATGTAGTCGAAACAATCAGAAAGAATCATTAAGTAAACTATTGGAATTTCTACTGTAGCCATTTGTCTTATCCTTTTCTTCTAAAATATTGATCTAATTGTCTAATATATATCAGAGAGAAAGATGATCTGGTCAGAGAACAGTTACTTACCAGCTACAAATTGTTGCTGTCAAATTGCAATAGTAGAATTCCATCATCAACATCTCCCAGCCGAGAATCAAGAAGCAGAATTAGAAAATGATGAAAACAGGAACAAATTCAGACAAAAATATATGCATATCTTATGCTCACATCTAATTGACATGTATCTGGAAAACAACAGGATTTTTCAGGCTTCACATACAAGCAATGAAGACCAAATCTTCAGCAAATATATTACATCAATATATGACACTCATTTTGCTTGCTGAAAATATTCATAATAAATTGATACAAGATTACATTTTTCCTGGCAGTTACAACTTACAATAGCTTTATAATTTCCATAAATGTAATTTTCAATACTAAAGCCTTTTAAAGAATTGATTTTGGATATTGCTTCTACTACATAATGTAGAACCCTATCTGTAATAATTCCATGCGAAGTGCATGATGAACCACTATGCCACCAGCTATCAAAGTTTACCGAGGATGAAAGCAGATAACTTATTGCTATTTCACAACAGGAATATGATGCATGCTACAAATAAATACCAGCCTCAATTATCAGAGACACTGAATGAGGCAATAATAGTTGAGAATATTCACTGAGAGACTGGACAATAAAGGAAACGTTTAATTAGGCAGATAAAGGCTGTGCTGAAATGATAGAGCCCATTGAAGATTGAATAGGACCACCAACAAATTTATCAGAACGATAATGTCCATAGATGGCCAGCATTTGGATACACATAGCAACCTTCAGGAGCTCATAAAGGAAGTAAAATGCACATTCTTGACACTTTTTATTTGTATTAATCATCTAGAGCAGGTTATATCAAGTATTCTATTTTAAGAGGAGTTCAGAAAATGCTTTACCTGCAAGTCTTAAGCCACGTTCCTCAAATATTTCACATTATATCAAAGACTACCCTTGCATGGTCCAAAGCCTTGCTACCTCCCAAACCTGCACTCAAAGATATTCAAGTCCCTAAATGAAGTGCAACCCTAGAGGCACTTAGGAGGGTTGCCCACTGTCATCACAGCAACTCTTCCTCTCACTTTAGGCCATCTCTCCTCCAGCACAAGGAAACCATAGACAAAGTTGTTTATGATATTTCCTAAAATTTAAGGGATGGTGAATTGCAATGGCCAGTGCCTATCCAATTGGGCAATGGAATGGAGATGAACAATTAAGATTGTCAGAACAGTATGGAGGGAGGTGTAGTTACGCTGTTATAAACATGTTCTAACTAACGACATGGATCTACTTCAATATGCAGAAAATTAGAGGGCTCTTCCAAAGATGCTCCTCACAACCAGTACAAAATCAACCAATTAAAATGTGTAACCATGAATAATTAAAGGAAAGCCACATATGAAACCAGAAATGAAGTAGAGAAGAGTACAACGCCTTCTTTATAGAATGAAAAACCAACAATACATCATTCTTCAAGTGTGATTTCACACAAAGATAAAGGGGGCCTTAAACATGCCACACTTAACCTTCAAACCCTAGCTAGGGCAGCCTTCAAAGTAGAGTGAATAACCCTAACCGAGACATTAGAGCAGCAAGAATAATTCAACGAACACACTGATTACACAAGACAAAAGGAGGATTTCACCTCAACCCTAATGTACTCTTATTGGAGAAGAAGATGCCCTTCTAGAATGATTATCCCAGCAGATTTGTACTAGTGATTTCTGGCCATCAAATTGACCCAAGAAAAGTAAAAGAAAGATGAAGAACCTCACATTGAAATGCCCTTTTAACCAAAAAATCTTCAACTAAGCTTTGAGGGGATCTCCACGTGTCCATTCATGCCTTTCCGAAATGAATCTCTCCTCTATTTATACCATTCATATCACACCCTATTGAATAAAATAATTAGAGCTAAATCCCAAAAAAGTAGAACACTCTTCTTTAGAGTGCTATATAAAGTTTGACACCACCACAGATTGACATGTATCAATCTCCTCTTTGAGCTACCTCCTCCAAGTACATGATTCACACCTTCAACAATGCAATGTCCCCTCTAAGTAAGCACCAAAACACCTGCTAACCTACTTAATTCCCATAGGTTCGAGCGGGTACTGCATAAGAGGGAATTGACTGAGGACATTTGGTATTTAGAACAGATCAAGACATTCATTCAGTTTTAAAGTCATCAGTGGGATAAAAGAAGCCTTATTTCTTTAGGCTTAAAAGCCAACATCAAATTAGAATTGCTTGCATGCAAAAGTGAAGCATAAACCCTAAAAGTGACATGCAAACCCTAAAAGCGCATGAGGCTCTATTTAAGAAGGCTTATTGGACTAAAGGAGGTATCTATTATTATTATTGTTGATTTGGAGCTTTTGAGCAGCAACACAGCGTGCTGTCGCAACAGTTGGGGTTGAAGATGGCGTCTTCAGCTATCGAGGGTTTGACAGTGCAACTATCTGCCCTAGTCTCTTTCACGATAGACCATCCAGGTTTATCAACATCATTCATTGTATTCATCCATATCTAGCAATTCAGTATCCACCGGAAGATTATTTGTAGGTTCATGTGTGCAGCTAGGGATTTAGCTGGAAAACCCCAAGGTATTCATTGGGTCTTTGAATCCTAGTCTATCTTTCGCATGTCAACTTCATCTTCATCAGCAGGGTCACTCTACTGCCTTGAGTGACTATCAACCATCGGTTTGCTCATCTAGAGTAGTTATTAGCAGATCCGGGAGGCTGAGGGCGTGAGCACTAGACTAGTAAAACAATTCGTTAGGGCACTTGGAGAGGTTAGAATCTCTGCATGCTCTGGTCATTCTCTCCAGCACAGAAAGATCTACATCCCGGCAAATTGTCAACCCCATCAGCCACCTCCTTCACCAAAAACGTCACCTTTAGCTGAGGAGAGGGTTTCATGCTGTCGGGCGGTAACACCAGAAATGACGCATCATTACTTCACCAGTCCAACTCTATATGCATGCAACTTATCTTTGGAGTATCATCAACTTGATTATCAGTGGTAAGTGTTGACCTTCTTCCTGTAAATATTTGCCCTAGTTCAGCTATAATTTAGGGCCATTAGCTCGGGACCTTGCATGCAAATTTTTATTCAGTATTCTTGCACATTTTGAGAGCAAAAGTAAGCCCTAGAATAGTGAAACAGTAGAATATCAGCATTAGGAATATTATAGTGGTATCAAAGCATGTTCCTTGCCAGCTGTGGGCTTGAACATGAGAAGTAAATGAATACAGAAGAAGACACTTTTGTAACCTATAGGAGAAGGAAGAGTAGGTACACTGCAGAGCAGGAATTTGAGGATATCCATTTAGAAGATACCAACTCAGATATGGACCCAACAGGTATACACTCTGACAGAGGGAAAGGCACAAGAGAAGAGGAAGACAGGATGGAGTTTCGTAGCTTAGTAAACACACTGCATGACCTAGCCAAAGGGGAAAAGGAAGTATTGCATGCAATAAACAGATTGGCTTCGAAACCAGAACCAAGTCATAGCAGTATATCTCTCACCAGTAGATAGAGGGTCTACAAGCAATAGTGGGAAGCATGCATACACTAATATGCAAAACACACCCCACATATATAACAAACCTTCCAGCAGACCACCTATGCCTCACTTCCTGGCAGATGCAGGAGCAGGACCAGTCATACCAGGAGAACCTAGTGAATCATTTGGAGCCTATTTACAGGAATACAGGGATTTGGGAGATCAGTTCCATGCAATCATGTCTTTCTCAAACTTTTGCAATATGAAAAGTAGGAACCGACCCAGGAATTTCAACAGAGGGTTTAACCAGAATTATGAGTTGCATAAAACCTTGGGTAGATTGACCATCCCAAACTTTGACGGGGCTCACGGAGGTTCAGGTAGAATATGGGTTCAGAAGTTGGATACTTACTTCCAACTCAACTCCATAACAGAGACAAATGCCATTAAACTGGCTACACTACACCTAGACAGAGAGGCTCATGACTGGTGGTACCACGAACTAGTGACATCGGGTCACAAAACCATCAATTCCTACAGTGAGTTCACATAGAAGCTCATGAGGCGATTTGACAGGAAGGACCCTAAGATACACTTTAGAGAGTTGTCTCAACTCAAACAGACAGGTAACATCAAGGCCTTCATCTTAGAGTTTCAGAGAGTTGCTGTTATGGTGACAGATGTGTCAGAGAGCAGGTTGATTATGCTATTTTTAGAGGCCTTGACAGAACCTTTACGAGGGTGGGTGAAAGCCCACAAACCATCTACTCTACAGGATGCAATTAGCTGAGCCAGAGATTTACAAGATTCAGTTCTGAAGAACAGGTTTCTACTTAAGACAAATTTTCTGGTAAAAGACAAAGACCTAAAACCTTTTCAACAGGAAGGTCCAAGGAAAATTGGTTGGACGATGACACGAGGAAAGATTTGAGAAGGAAAAAGTTTTGTTTCACTTGTCAGGAACCATGGGTTTCGGGCCATAGGTTCTCAAGGAAGGCCAAGGCCCATTATATTGAGGTCTATTCAGATAGTTAAGGGGAAGAATCCAAGCAGGAAACAACAGAGGAATTATGGGCAGCAGAGTAGGAGTCACTCCAGGGAGATACACCAGAGGGAGTTATTGCTACATCATCCAGAGTACCTAGGTTTCATACTCTCAGGGTCAGAGGAGTAGTACAGGGCCATAGGGTAGGAGTGTTGATTGATGGGGGGGGCAACCCACAATTTCATTGATGCAGCATGGGTGGCTAAGAGGGGTATTCCGACAGAGAAGTTTGAGGGATTCACTGTAGCAGTAGCAGGAAATATTAGCATGGAGTGCAACTATTGGATTCCTAAACTGAATGTCACATTAGGAAACTACCATTTGACAGACTCATTTTATCTGGTGAATGTGGCTGATACAAATGTGGTATTAGGTGTCCAATGGCTTTATTCAATAGGAAAATATACTACAGATTACAGAGCAATGGAAATGGAATTCCAGGGACCGGATGGAAAACGGGTAGTTTTGAGGGGCATGAATACTTATTTCCCCAAACCAGTATCATCACAAAGAATGGAGGCCGTACTCAGACAGGGTGACATAGAATGGTCAACAGAGTGCTTGGTTACTTTTAGAAAACCTCCAGAGAACAATACCCAACATCCAGCAGATATTCAGGCACTATTGCAGAAACATGAGAAGGTATTTCGGGATCTTCCAGCAGGTAGACCAAATACGGGATTTAAGCATATTATTGAGTTGGAGGAGGGGACACAGGCAGTCATAACCACTCCATACAGACATCCCACTAGAATGAGATCGAGAAGACGATCAAGGAATTACTAGAACTAGGATATATTCGGCCGAGTTCTAGTCCCTTTGCATCATCAGTGGTCTCAGTTTAAAAAGAAGGATGGCACATTACGAATGTGTATTGATTACAAAGCACTCAACAAGAAAATCATCAAAAACAGGTATCCCATCCCCAAGATTGATGAACTAATGGACAAGCTACGAGGTGCCAAATACTTTTCAAAGATCGATCTTCAATCAGGGTACCATCAGATCCGAGTAAGGGATCAAGACATTTCCAAGACAACTTTTCGTTGCCACTATGGTCACTATGAGTTCTTACTCATGCCTTTTGGACTCGCCAATGCTCCAGCTACCTTCCAGTCTTGCATGAACCACACTTTCAGGCCTCAGTTACAAAATTATTTGCTAGTATTCTTTGATGATATTTTAATTTACAGCAAAACTTGGGAGGAACATCTAAAACACTTAGATGAGGTATTGAGAATTCTAGAAGAGCACTCGCTTTACGCGAAGATGTCTAAGTGTGAGTTTGGCATGAAGGAGATGTTGTATCTAGGACACATAATAAGTACAAAAAGGGTACAGGTTCATATGGAGAAGATTAGAGCTATCCGGGATTGGACTACGCCAAAGACAGTTACTGAAATGAAGGGCTTTTTAGGCCTTTGCACATATTACAGGACGTACGTTAATGGATTCTCTCAATTCGTCGCACCACTCGCTGATCTCACAAAGAAAGGGGCATTCACATGGACAGAATTGGCACAGCAAACCTTTGAGGAAATGAAAACCATCATGAGTTCTTGCCTAGTTTTGGCACTACTGGATTTCTCACAGCCATTCATAGTGGAATGTGATGCTTCAGGAGAAGGACTAGGGGCAATATTGATGCAAAACCATCACCTGATTGCATTTGAAAGCCGGAAATTGTTTAACTATGACAAAGAGATGCTAGCCATCTTACATACCCTAACTAAATTAAGACAGTATTTGGTGGGAAGCAAATTCAAAATTAAGACAGATCATAAAAGCCTCAAATACTTCTTGGAGTAGAAATAATTAAATGAGCGCCAACAGAAATGGGTTTGCAAGGTATAGGCTTATGATTTTGAAATAGAGTATGTAAAGGGTAAGAACGATTTAGTAGTTGATGCGTTATCCAGACGACTAGCTTCATTATCCCTCATGAGTATATCCACAGACTAGAGGTCTCTTCATTATCCCTCATGAATATTCCAAAAACAAATTTGCTTGAGTTATTAGATGGACAGATTCAGGATGACAGGTATAGAATCATTGATGACATCATCTATTACAAAGGTAGGATATACTTCGTCCCAGAATTAGCTTTAAAGAGGAAGATCATACATGCATCGCATGACTCACCATTATCAGGGCATCAGGGGTTCTTGAAAACCTACAGGAAGATCCGAGAAAGGTTCTCATGGAAAGGCCTCAAAGGGAGGTAATACAGCACGTCCGAGAATGCAGTATCTGCCAGCAGAACAAGATTGAACATGTAATGTCCTCTTCCAATTAGGCCTTGAGGCCCAAAACCGCTAACCTATGTGATTCCTGTGGGTTCGAGCGGTTACTGACAGCTAGGGAATCAGCTAAGGACTGATGCCATCCATAGAAGATCTAGGGCATCATCATTAGGGCAAGAAGGGCCACCGGGGCCAAAGGCCACCCTCGTGCATGTCATCCAAGAATTATTTAATGATGCATGCACTCTTTAAGCCTCCATCCGCATGCATGCAAGTCAACGGCAAATTAGAAGATAAAGTGACCTAATTAGGTCAAGATTAGGGTTTTCGCAGTTGAACATTATAAATAGAGGATAAAGCGAAAGGAGACTTCACTTTTGGGATTATGATTATTTTGGGAGCTCTTGGATAGCAGCACAGCGTGCCGCATAGCAGTTGGGGTTGGAGACAGAGTCTTCAGCTAACGGGATTTCGGCAGTGAAACATCTGTCCTAGTCTTATTCCGGGTAAGCCATACAGGTTCACCACTTGTTCTTCATTCATTCATTTATAAGTTATCCAGTATTTGGTATAGATCGTGGCAGGGACACGTGTGCAGCCGTAAGAGGGGGTTTTCAGCCAGAAAGCCCTAATCAATTGCTGGGCCTTCAGATCTCGGTTTTACTCCGAAACTCAGGCACCATTCTCATCATCAGCATCATACTCCGGTACCCGGTGATTATCAGATCCATCCGTGCTCATCCGGAACAGTTATCAGCAGTTTCGGGATTCCAGGGGCGTGAGCAGCTGTCTCTCAGAAGCAAGTCGCTTTCCTGCCTAGAGGACTCAGAATTCTCGCATGTACCAGGCATTCTCTCCAGCACGGGAAGGCTACCCATCCTGCAAATCAGCAGCTTCATCGGACACCTCCTTCACTGAAAGCGTCACCCTTTTCTGACTGGGGGTCTTGCTGCTGGGGGTTCACCGGAAGCAGAAAAGATCTGCCCATCTCTGATCCAGTTCTCAGTGCTTGCATACTTTCTCCGAAGCAGTTTCGCCGGCTTATCAGTGGTAAGTGTTCATTATATCTCACAAACCCTAACCCTAATTTTTCCTATAAAATAGGGATTTTTGCATGGCAGTTTGCATGCCCCGGTGTATCAGCACATTTGCTTAGAAATAGAAAATATCGGGATTTGGGATATTTCAGTGGTATCAGAGCTGTTTTCTTGGCCAGCTGTGGGCTTAAGAAATGAAAAGTAGATGAATACAGAAGGAGATCCTTTTGTAACCTATAGGAGGAGGAAGAGTAGATACACAGAGGAATTTGAAGATATCCAACTAGAAGATAACAATTCAGACATGGAACAAACATGTATACATTCGGATAGGGGAAAAGGAACGGGAGAAAAAGAGGATTGGATGGAGTTTCGCAGCTTGGTCTCTGCATTGCAAGACTTAGCCAAAGGACAAAAAGATGTGCTCAATGCAATCAACAGGTTATCAGTGAAACCAGAAACAGGTCTCAATAGTACACCTCCCTCACCAATAGATCGGGAATCTACAAGCAGCAGTGGAAAGGTAGCGTACACTAACATTCAGAATACTCCGCACATATACAGCAGACCTTCTATTAGGCCTACCATGCCTCACTTCTTGGTAGATACAGTAGGGGGCCCGGTCATGCAGGTAGAACCTAGCGAGCCTTTTGGGGATTATCTACAAGAGTATAGAGACTTAGGGGATAAGTTTCACGCTGCCATGTCTTTTTCAGATTTCTGCAACATGAAGAGCAGGAACAGGCCCAGGAATTTCAACAAGGGTTTCAATCACAACTATGAGTTGCAGAAGACCTTGGGCAGGTTGACCATCCCAAACTTTGATGGGACTCGCGGAGGATCAGCGAGGATATGGGTTCAAAAGTTGGATACCTATTTCCAACTCAACCCCATGACAGAGACGGACGCCATTAAATTGGCTACACTTCACCTAGACGGAGAAGCTCACGAGTGGTGGTACCACGGATTGGTGACATTGGGTCACAACACCATACATACCTACGGTGAGTTCACTCAAAAGCTCATAGAGAGGTTTGACAGGAAAGATCCAGAGATACATTTCAGGGAGTTGGCTCAACTCAAACAGACCGGAAGTGCAGAAGCTTTCATATCAGAATTTCAGAGGCTAGGCGTTATGGTAACAGATGTGTCAGAGAGCAGATTGACCATGTTATTCACTGAGGCCCTCACAGAGCCACTACGGGGATGGGTGAAAGCCTACAAACCTCTCACTCTGCAAGATGCCATTAGCAGGGCAAGAGATCTTCAGGACTCAGTCCCCAAAAACAAATTCCAACTGAAAACCAATTTTCCTGTTAGGGACAAGGACAGGAAACCTTTCCAACAGGATGTGCCCAAGAAAACTTGGTTAGACGAGGACATTAGGAAAGACTTGAGAAGGAAGAAGTTATGCTTCACCTGCCAGGAACCATGGGTACTAGGACACAGGTGTGCCGGGAAGGCGAAGGCTCACTACATTGAGGTGTATTCAGACAATGATGAGGACGACTATGAGCAGGAGGCCACAAAAGAGGAATCACACCAAGGTGATACACCAGAGGGAGTTATTGCTACATTATCTGGAGTACCAAGATTCCATACTCTCAGGGTCAGGGAAGTAGTACAGGGTCACAGAGTAGGAGTATTGATTGATGGGGGAGCCACCCACAATTTCATTGACTCTGCTTGGGTAGCCAAGAGAGGTATTCAGACCGAGAAGTTCGAAGGATTCACTGTAGCAGTAGCCGGGAACTCCAGCATGGAGTGCAACTACTAGATCCCAAAATTGAATGTTGTCTTAGGTAACTATCAGATGACAGACTCTTTCTATTTAGTGGATGTAGCAGATACTCATGTGGTATTGGGTGTTCAGTGGCTTTATTCTATAGGGAAATACACTACAGACTACAGGGCAATGGAAATGGAGTTCCAGGGGCCAGATGGCAAACGGGTAGTTTTGAGGGGCATGAACACTTATCCCCCAAAACCAGTCTCGTCACAGAGAATGGAGGCAGTACTCTGACAGGATGATATAGAATGGGCTGCAGAATGTTTGGTCACCTTCAGGAAACCCCCAGAGACCAGCACCCAACACCCAAGTGACATTCAAGCCTTGCTACAGAAACATGAAAAGGTTTTTCGGGACCTTCCATCAGGTAGACCACCAGACCGAGGTTTTGAACACATCATCGAGCTAGAGGAGGGAACACAAGTAGTCATCACCACTCCTTACCGGCATCCCAAAAGGTACAAGGATGAGATTGAGAAAACCATCAAAGAATTACTGGAGCTTGGATATATTTGGCCCAGTTCTAGCCCCTTTGCATCCTCAGTACTCCTGGTCAAGAAGAAGGACGGTACACTGCGAATGTGCATCGATTATCGAGCACTCAACAAGAAGACCATTAAGAACAGGTATCCCATTCCCAGAATTGACGAGCTCATGGATGAGCTTCGGGGAGCTCAATACTTCTCCAAGATCGATCTTCGCTCAGGGTACCATCAAATCAGGGTAAGGGATCAGGACATCTCCAAAACAGCCTTTCGCTGTCACTATGGTCACTATGAGATTTTGGTCATGCCCTTTGGACTTACCAATGCTCCGGCCACTTTTCAGTCATGCATGAACCACACCTTCAAAGCACAGCTATGTAAATTTTTGTTTGTATTCTTTGATGACATCCTGATTTACAGCAAAACATGGGAAGAGCATCTGAAACACCTGGACGAAACATTGAGTATTTTAGAAGAACATTCACTTTATGCGAAAATGTCCAAGTGTGAGTTTGGCATGAAGGAAATGCTGTATTTAGGACACGTAATCAACGCAAAGGGAGTACAAGTTGACATGGAGAAAATCCAAGCTATCAAAGATTGGCCCGCGCCAAAAACAGTTACAGAATTGAGAGGTTTCCTACGTCTGTGCACTTATTACCGACGATACGTCAAGGGATTCTCCCAATTTGAAGCACCC
The DNA here is from genome assembly GCA_001517045.1 of Pseudotsuga menziesii. Lineage (NCBI taxonomy): Eukaryota > Viridiplantae > Streptophyta > Pinopsida > Pinales > Pinaceae > Pseudotsuga > Pseudotsuga menziesii. Next base: position 678,413 of record LPNX011053071.1, read on the forward strand.
CTCACAGATCTCACCAAGAAAGGAGCGTTCACTTGGATAGACTTAGCACAAAAAACTTTCGAGGAGATGAAGGTTATTATGAGTTCTTGTCCGGTTCTAGCATTACCAGACTTCTCACAACCCTTTGTAGTAGAATGTGATGCCTTAGGGGAAGGATTAGGAGCAGTGTTGATGCAGAATCATCACCCTATTGCATTTGAGAGCCGTAAACTGAAGAACTACGAGCGCCATTACTCCATATATGACAAAGAGATGCTAGCCATCTTGCATGCTCTCACAAAATTCAGACAGTACCTGGTTGGCAGTAAGTTCAAAATCAAAACCGATCATAACAACCTCAAGTATTTCCTGGAGCAGAAGGAACTGAATGAGTGACAGCAGAAATGGGTTAGCAAAGTACAAGCCTACGATTTCGAGATCAAGTATGTAAAAGGTAAGAATAATGTAGTAGCTGATGCATTCTCTAGGTGTCCAACCCCATTATCTCTCAGTAGTATATCCACGGATTGGATGGCACTTCTCTTAGTGGAATACTCCAAAAATAAATTCGCTTGCGAATTATTGGATGGGCAAATTCAGGATGACAGGTACAGGATTGTGGATGACATCTTCTATTACAAAAACAGGATATACCACGTTCCAGAATCCACTTTGAGGAAAAAGATCATTCAGGCAGCCCACGATTCTCCTTTATCAGGGCATCAAGGTTTCTTAAAGACCTACAGGCAGATCAGAGAGAGGTTCTCATGGAAGGGCCTCAAGGGGGAAATTATGCAGCATGTCCGGGAATGTAGCATCTGTCAGCAGAACAAGATTGAGAACACCCATCCAACAGGGTTACTCCAGCCACTACCAATTCCAGAGAAGTGGGAAAGCATCTCCATGGACTTTATTACAGGATTGCCCAGGGTCCAAGGGCGAGATTGTTTATATGTAGTAGTTGACAGACTGACCAAGTTTGCACATTTCTTCTCGATATCATCAGACTACTCAGCAGCTCAAGTAGCTGAGCTATTCTTTAGGGAGGTTTTCAGGTTACACGGGTTACCTAAGACCATTGTCAGTGATCGGGATAGCAGGTTCACGGGGGCCTTCTGGCAGGAGCTATTCAGATTGGTGGGGACCGAACTGGCTACTAGTACGAGTTATCATCCCCAGAGTGACGGGCAAACGGAAATAGTCAACAAGTGGATCGAAGGATATTTAAGGAACTATGTAGCAGGACAACAGCGAACCTGGATCAAATGGCTACACCTAGGAGAGTATTGCTACAACACTACCTATCACATGTCTATTAGGATGACTCCTTTTAAGGCATTATATGGTTACGAGGCCTTGGACTATGCAGATTTGGCATTTGGAGATAGTAAGGCTCTTACGGCTAAGGATTGGATACAGGACAGTCAGGACATTCTGAAAATATTGAAGGAGAATTTACAAACAGCCCAGAATCAACAGAAGTTGTATGCCGACAAACACAGGATTGAACGGAGCTTTGAGGTAGGGAATTTAGTATACTTAAGGCTCCAGCCTTACAGACAGTCATCACTCAAGAAGAAAGGAGCAGAGAAGTTAAAACCCCACTTCTATGGACCATATAGGATAATCAGGAAAGTAGGAGAGGTGGCATATGAACTAGAACTTCCACAGGAAAGCAAAATACACAATGTGTTCCATGTATCTAATCTGAAGAAGACCCTTGGGCAACACATTGCTCCATCCACCGAATTACCTCCTTTAGATGATGAAGGACTGCTGATACTGATTCCCGAACGGATCATACAGACTAGAGAGAGGAAGCTCAAGAACAGGATAATCCGAGAATACTTGGTTCAATGGAAGGAACTACCACCAGAGGATGCCACCTGGGAAGGTGAACAGGTATTGTAGCATCCCAGTTTGAAGTTGCTTGAGGACAAGCAATCTCAAGCGGGGAGGACTGTAATGTCCTCTTCCAATTAGGCCTTGAGGCCCAAAACCGCTAACCTATGTGATTCCTGTGGGTTCGAGCGGTTACTGACAGCTAGGGAATCAGCTAAGGACTGATGCCATCCATAGAAGATCTAGGGCATCATCATTAGGTCAAGAAGGGCCACCGGGGCCAAAGGCCACCCTCATGCATGTCATCCAAGCATTATTTAATGATGCATGCACTCTTTAAGTCTCCATTCGCATGCATGCAAGTCAACGGCAAATTAGAAGATAAAGTGACCTAATTAGGTCAAGATTAGGGTTTTCGCAGTTGAACATTATAAATAGAGGATAAAGCGAAAGGAGACTTCACTTTTGGGATTAGGATTATTTTGGGAGCTCTTGGATAGCAGCACAGCGTGCCGCATAGCAGTTGGGGTTGGAGACGGAGTCTTCAACTAACGGGATTTCGGCAGTGAAACATCTGTCCTAGTCTTATTTCGAGTAAGCCATACAGGTTCACCACTTGTTCTTCATTCATTCATTTATAAGTTATCCAGTATTTGGTATAGATCGTGGCAGGGACACGTGTGCAGCCGTAAGAGGGGGTTTTCAGCCAGAAAGCCCTAATCAGTTGCTAGGCCTTCAAATCTCGGTTTTACTCCGAAACTCAGGCACCATTCTCATCATCAGCATCATACTCCAGTACCCGGTGATTATCAGATCCATCCGTGCTCATCCGGAACAGTTATCAGCAGTTTTGGGATTCCAGGGGCGTGAGCAGCTGTCTCTCAGAAGCAAGTCGCTTTCCTGCCTAGAGGACTCAGAATTCCCGCATGTACTAGGCATTCTCTCCGGCACGGGAAGGCTACCCATCCTGCAAATCGGCAGCTTCATCGGACACCTCCTTCACTGAAAGCGTCACCCTTTTCTAACTGGGGGTCTTGCTGCTGGGGGTTCACCGGAAGCAGAAAAGATCTGCCCATCTCCGATCCAGTTCTCAGTGCTTGCATACTTTCTTTGAAGCAATTTCGTCGGCTTATCAGTGGTAAGTGTTCATTCTATCTCACAAACCCTAACCCTAATTTTTCCTATAAAATAGGGATTTTTGCATGGCAGTTTGCATGCCCCAGTGTATCAGCACATTTGCTTAGAAATAGAAAATATCGGGATTTGGGATATTTCAGAACATACTCATCCAGCAGGGTTACTTCAGCCATTACCGATACCGGAGCAAAAATGGGAAAGCATCTCGATGGACTTCATTACAGGGTTACCCAAGGTATAGGGACGAGACTTCATATATGTAGTGGTAGATCGATTGACCAAATTTGCTCACTTCTTTGCTATCTCTTTCGACTATTCAGCATCGCAAGTAGCCGAGTTATTTTTCAGAGAGGTTTTCAGACTCCATGGGCTACCCTAAACCATTGCCAGTTATCGTGACAGTAAATTCACCAGTGCTTTCTGGTAGGAGTATTCAGATTGGTAGGGACATAACTTGCTACAAGCACAAGATATCATCCCTAGAGCGACGGGGAGACGAAGATTGTCAACAAGTGGATTGAGGGGTATCTAAGAAACTATGTAGCAAGGCAACATGGGACATGGGTTAAATGGCTACACTTAGGAGAGTACTACTACAATACTACCCACTACATGTCTATTAAAATGACACCTTTTAGGGCTCTATATGGCTATGAGGCACTAAACTTTGCAGACTTGGCTTTTTGAGACAGCAGGGCACCCAAGGCCAAAGATTGGGTATAGGACAGTCAAGATATTCTCAAGGTCCTGAAGGAGAATCTACAGGCAGCACAGAATCAGTAGAAGCTATACGCAGATATACACAGGATTGAAAGGAGTTTTGAGGTAGTAGATCTGGTATATTTACAACTACAACCCTACAGGCAATCTTCCCTTAAGAAAAAAGGAGTGAAAAAACAAAAACCTCGCTTCTATGGTCCTTACAAGGTAGTTAGGAAGGTTGGAGACGTGGCTTATGAACTAGAACTCCCAAAGGAGAGAAAAATTCACAATGTGTTTCATGTGTCCAACCTTAAGAAAACAGTAGGACAACACATTGCTCCATCCACCGAGTTGCCTCCCTTAGATGATGAAGGGCTATTGGTACTGATTCTAGAGAGAATCCTAAAGGTGGGAGAAAGGAAACTCCGAAACAGGGTGAATCGAGAGTACTTGGTAAAATGGAAAGAATTACCTATGGAGGATGACACATGGGAGGGAGAGCAGGTATTGCAGCATCTTAGTTTGCAGTTGATTGAGGACAAGCAATTTCAAGCGGGGAGGATTGTAATGTCCCCCTCTAATTAAGCACCAAAACACCCGCTAACCGACTTAATTCCCATAGGTTCGAGCGGGTACTGCATAAGAGGGAATTAACTGAGGACATTTGGTATTTAGAACAGATTGGGATATTCATTCAGTATTAACGTCATTAGTTGGATAAAATAAGCCTTATTTCTTTAGGCTTAAAAGTCAACATCAAATTAGAATTGCATGCATGCAAAAGTGAAACATAAACACTAAAAGTGACATGCAAACCTTAAAAGCGCATACGGCTCTATTTATATTATTTTAGTTATAATTTTAAGTTGACATTATATAATCTGTAAAGTGAGTGTGAGGGGCTATAAAAAGGCCTCTTCGCACTTTAGTTGAACATAAGACAAGTGGGACAAAACATTGTTACTTTTTTACCCTTACTAGGGCTCTTGGAGTGATGCACACCTCTTGAGGAGGTCTATCTTTTTTGTTTTGAAGCCAATTTCTGAAGTGTTCATGGTTCATGCTCTTGCTAAGGTGATTTAGAATTGTTTGCTTAACACATACACAAGGAGTTATCTAAAGGTTTGTTTTCTTGATCTCTCTTTGTTAAAAGTTGATCAATGATGCTTTTTGTGGATTGAATGGTAGCCATAATGTTGCATTTTCTCTAAATTAGGTCACTTATCAACCTTGTGTCCCCTTGGTTTGTTGAGGAACATCCTCTGGAAGGAGTTCTTTTAAGTTTGGGCATTAGATCTTTGGTTTTTGCCCTAGCTATTCTTCCATTAACCAACCATTTGTGTCTATTAGGAAAGGTCTAAGTTGGCCAAAACCTTGAAGAGACATCTCAAGAGGAAAGTTGGTCACCTTCCTTGATGCCCTAGGGTTAGGGTAAGACCTTAAAAAACTCTTGGCTTTGTCCTCATACAATTTTCCTTCAAATCTCTTGCATTAGCATGTGTAATTATTGCATTTTGCGTGGTAGATTAGGTTAAATTTACCTCTACAATTTTATGTTGAAACCCTAAAAATAAAAAATATAATTTTTTTGAACTTTTGGGCCTCCCTAAAATTTTGCCCTCCTTCCCTACAAATTTGGGCTAGCCTTCAAAACCCTAAAAACTTGTTATCACGGATCTTCTGGTTTCTCCGATAGATGGATCCAATATTGGATGGCAAAGGGGACAGGAAACCAAAGCCGCGACCTACGAAAACCTTAACCCCCAAAAGATGGTTGTCACGTCGGTTAGGGATTCCTTCACTTTATGCCACTGAATGCCTGAGTGACAAAGGGGGAGACCCGATCTTATCCTGAAAGGATAGACCTACAGCCAATCACTAGATCAAGCTCAAGAAGTGAATACGTAAGGTGAGAGCTGGAAACCCTAGATTTAGGGGATAAGTCACAATTTAAGGAGTATTCGAGTACGGGTGTTTAAGGATCATTGGAATGTTACTCAAATCTATTAGATCGGTGACTTAAAGAGTTTAAAACATATCTAGGTTTTGGTGTGTTTATCCAAATGATCAGACCCAGGACCTTGGGGGGAATTAATTAGAAATATGGAAATACCCAGGATGAAGTCGATATAATGAAATTAGGCCTTCAACACACCTACTTAAGTAAAGGATTCGACAATAAAAATACCCAAGTGAAACCGAAGCAGGAACAAAGGGAAATTGGTTGACAAACCAAACAGGGACATTTTCTCCTAGACTAAAACCAGTGCCAGGAAATGGGCAGAGGAGTCCAAGCTTGACATTTTTTAGGGAGAGGGGGTTTTTCAATATGCCGGACAAAACCCAGATCGCCAAATTTTCCAATTCCAGTTGCAAATTGGTCCAATGATTTTTCCTAATACTAAATGAGGGTTTTTTAGTTAAGGAAATGATGGGCAATGCATGCATAAAATAAAAGATGGAGAAATTACCTTCGAGATGTACCTGGATCTTGTAGATGACCTCAAAAATTATGAGGAATGTCGCTTCCTTGATCAAATGAACTTTCCCGGAGAGAATCTTTATGTTGTCATGCTTTAGCCAATCACCCAAGCTCCCTCTTCAACCTACCAGATCAAAGAACAATCAAAAGATCAAGCAAACGAAAAGGATGTACAGAATACGAAAAAGACAAGAAGTAAAAATTCATTCAGAAAGAGACACTCCCTAAACCAAACACCCCAAGAGCCGGTAAAATGGTGAGTTTTTCCATAGATGCGCCCTCTCTCTCCTAGTGCGCCTCCTTTCCTGCAGATGAAGTGGGTAAAGGAAAAAAAGTACAAGATATCTCCCGAAACAAGCCTAGTACAGAAGAGTAACAATATCAATCATCATATCATCAAATCATTCACAAGATACACAGAGAGTAATCCCAGACAAATCTTCTTTATTCAAATTTTGGTGCCAAATCTCATGAATACAATGGGGGGGGTCACCTCTCTTAAATAGTTTCAGAGAGATGTAAACCCTAACTCACTTTTACATCCAGCAGTTGAGATTAAAACATCATCAACGGTGGAGATCACAATACATAGATCAATACATGGATCAAGTGACTAAGTCAAAGAGTGGGCGCACTTTGCTCAAGGACCCCTATCCTAAGTGAAAGTCACAATATAACATAAGATGTGACATGATAATACATAGGAGGGGGTCACTAGGGGCTGAATTCACCCTAGGCCCCTTTACAACTTCATAATACATGATATAACAATGAAATACATCAATAGCCTCATTGAGGGGGCGCCCCTTGGGTGGCTTTCCTCACTCGCTGAGCCAAGATAAAAATAATCCGGACATCTGTTGACTGAAAACTACTGGAGGACTGTCTAGTATGCTGAGACACATCAATTGCCAAACTTCCAAGCCATTTCCTTGACCCAATTGGCCAAATCATTTTTTTCAGTGAAATTCCTAGTTCATTTTTTGTTGTTACAACCTCTGGAAACTGATAAAATAACTATAACTCTGTCCAGGATGAGAACTGGGGAAAACTGACTGCTTTGGATGATCTGGAGACATTGAAGAATGGTATAAGAGACTACTCATACCCCCTGGAACACTGCAATGCTCTAGGAGAACTAATCATACTGCCATCTATAATAAAATTTGATCATTTAGCCAATAATAAAGTGATACTAAACACTTTTCAGGAGAACCGGGGCCAAACTCTCAAAACTAAAACCGCAGTATTGGTCCTGGGTATGTCTGGAACAAATATAGACCATGTTGTTTTCTGAGTCACTGCCTTGGGATCCGTGCTTAACCTAGTCAAACTGGGTTGACTAGGTCAAAGTACCCAAACTGAAGGTGAGAAACTATATCCATATGATCTTGCAAGCATCCAGGGTAAGAAATTATCCAATGGTGAATATCAAAACCAAGCTTAAGAAAAGTTATTCATAATCATGGTGACAATAATAATTATAATAATAAGATATACCTGTGATTCTAAAAAATCTTGGAACCTTTTGGAAATCTGCTTGTTCATGCCATAATTACAAAGGGTAATCAATGTGCTACTGCTGGGTGAGGATGGAAAAACAAGGTTAAGGCAAAGGGGAATAACTTTTAACTGCCTTTGACAAAGTGATCTATCAGAATGATAAGCAATACACTCAACCAAGGTGACATATGTATGACAGATAACAACAGGGGGTGGAGGTGTCTCACAGATGGATAAAGTACTTGGATATGCTTCCCTTAGACTCTAGCAAGTTTTCCTTTGCACTTATTTGCAACATAGGTCAACCTTAAAAGGCAGGTTCCTTGGAAGCCTTCTGGGCTCCAACAAATGACTAAGGCCTAGACCCGCTACTAGCGAGCAGTCCATAGCCCTGACGGGTTTTCCTCTCCCTACTGCCCCTGTGGAGGGCAGATGACCCTAACATTATACAAAGAATGTGTGCTCAACCCCTTGGCCACTGACTACCTTTTAAACATTTATACTTTTGCATCCTTTAGATATAGCTTTTATGCGTTTCAATGCTTTAGTTTTTAGTAACACTGTTATGGTGGAGCACTTGTATCGAGACCTAAAGGAGAACTACACTGTGAATCCAACCACACTAGCCAAGCCACATACTTCATAGCCAGAAACACATAACAACATGGAGTCTCTCACACATAGGGGTCACAATGGGGAAAGATCTTCAATCTCATAAGTCTTAACCAGTTTAAGTCATGGGATAAATTTAACATGGATGAACATGGATGGACTGGGACAAGCGACATATGAGACCAACCTAGCACTAAGGTTTACTATTTGTACCAGCATGGCATGAGCAACAATCTTCACAACAAGTTCTTTGATTAGTCATGGAACAAGTTAAAGCATTAGTACAATATAAGCATAGGTCACCATAATCATCCTAACATGTCATGCATAGGTGTTTGACATACATCATAGAGCAAAGCTAAACCCAAGAAGCATATACCTGATCTCACCATATATACCTGTCTCCAACTAATAAGGCCCCTCTGCAACTGTTTATACCACATTTGATCTGCTAAACTGCTGAAATGAACTAAGTCATCACTGAAATCATCTCAGTGGACCAACGAATCTCAATCCTGGCAAGGAAAATCCGTTGAACAAGGCTCTAGAATGGCTGAAGCTGTAAGGATCCATGCTAGTACCCCATGTGAAAAATAGCCTGGAATAGAATAAGAGACAAGTCTGTATGCTGCATCATGGTAGCCCAGTTGCAAAATGTATATGTGATAACAAAACCCTAAGGAGAAATTATAGGAAGCCCTAACATTCAAAATTTCCTAAAAACCTAAAATCTGCCCTAAATCCAACCCTAAACAGTCCCAAAACCCTTGCCTTTTCCATCTTTGAACTCAGACTTTCTTTCCCTTGCTTCCTTCACCTAGCAACCCTAGGGCTTCCTCTTATTCTACCCTCGGTAACCCTCTTCTTGAAAAAATTGCAGACTGTCAAAACAGTCCCTACGTATCCCCTAACATCCTAGGTGTTCCTTTTCTTGTCCAGTGCTCTCTTCCTTTGTATTCCTCTTGCCTTAAGCTTCTCTCCTAGCCCAAAACCAAACCTTTACACTTCTTCAAAGGTGGCCTTCTCTCAAACCTACTCGTTGCTGCTAATTATATCAGACCTGCAATAATATCTAAGTGGTCAGAAAGGTGTTTTTTTTACAAGTTAGTACTGTTGTGCATGGTTGTAAATGCCATGTTGAATGGTAAATCTGATTGAAGTTAAACACCTATGTTAAATACTAGTGCATAGTTGGAGGAATTTTCTTACTCTATTGTGAATGAATCAAATCTTCTTAGGATAAACTACAGTGGTATAAACCAGTGTTATCGGAACCGGACCGGAACCGATAAAACCGACCGGTCTGACCAGTTTACTAGCCCAACCAGTCCGGTTAGGTGCCTGAACCAGAAAACCACTGGTTTTGTCCTGAACCCGGCCGGTTCCATAGGGAATCGGACCAAAACCGCTGAACCAGCCAGTTTTGGCCTGTTCCATACGGAATCGGCCGGTCTGGACTATGCTTATTTTTTAGTCTCTGGGGGGCATTTAGAACCTCTTTTTTTATGTATTTTCGTTCAAAGCTTTAGAGATGTATTGCACTTGGTGCTATGTTAGTAATTTACACTCGCTCTTGCTATATATATGTGAAGCTTTGCATATTTGTGTTTTAAAGGTTTGGATTCATATGTATGCACATGATGTAAGATCCCACAAACAATTCTGAGCTAAATTTCTTTTTAAGGTTTGGTTCAGGACTTCAGTCAAAAACTTAGTGGTCAATTTGCAAAATACTGCTGTAAGATTATGTTCCAAACAAACTGAGCTTATAAGATGAGACTTGGATGGGAATTGATGTCAAACACTTCATCAATACCGCAGCCAAATCCCTGTTTAATTACTTCACTGATCTGTTGGTGAGAATTAGAGTTTCTTGGTTTAGTAGCTTCATCAAACACTTTGGGCAATGGTCTGGATACTGTTTTTCTTAAAGATCCTGAAGGTGTTTAATGTTGATTTCTTATATCAGATTCCAAGTGGTTTTCACTTGACATATATCTTGACATATATACCAGACCAATACCATAAACAACCTTCAAATTTATGCAAATGGAATATTATTAATGCTGATCAGACTTGTAAAATCAGCAACACATAACTTCAAGTGGTCTGAATTAACTACAAGATTTTGACCCGAGAATGTAAGCAACTTACAGGCCTTGGTATGGGCTAAGACGACTCTTCTTATGCATAGGAAAGTTGTGGACCATCAACTAAGAACATCCTCAGCGTCAAAGAACATCCTCCTGTAGATGGCATGTTACTAGCATACCAACTTTCCTCTATTGTAATTTGTAGTGACTTCTTGTCTTGTCCAGAATGGAGTCTATGGTCACAAATGACAAATGAATACCTTCTAAATCATCCAACATTAACAACCACGATAACCACACACTGTAACTTGGAAGGGGACATTACACATGAATATATGTGTTTTTACAAAATATGCATATTTTATGTATTTTTGAGTCTACTGGTTTATTTCTGGTTCCATTCCGGTTTCCGGTCCGGTTCACATTTTGGGGTCTGTCGGTTCAATCGTCGGTCTGGTTCTGATAACATTCGTATCAAAACTGTTGCATGAACGACATACCTAACACCTTTCTATTTACACTAATTGCTATACATATTTAATGTTGTTATATGATACACTACGAGATAAAGGACCTGAATACTGTTCACTGGTGATTACATGTTACAGTACTGTTCGGCATCTTTGGAAAAGTTCTAGTTAGTATTTGGATGAGTGGTTGGATGTACCCATGGTTAGCACACTATACAAGTTACTGTTAATGCACTATATAGATTCTCACTATTGCATTAGTACATTGTTCCTTTCCTAAACGAAAAATCACTGCCTAACTTACAGCAGCATACATACCGTCTTACAAGAATGAATGGTTGCATTTCTATGATAAATGTTATGTGAACAATATATTACTAGTGACACGGACATACCTTGTTGCACATCTACAGTATTATTCTTCACATAGTATGTCTTCTTTATTCTGAAGCTAATGATTTAACTCACTGGTCACTAATATCATTGTGCAGAAGATATAGTTGGTTTGTCTAGTGTCTTGCAGATTATCAATAAGGGCTCTCCCCTTAGAGGTTACGACGCTCCAAAGTAGTTTGGAAAAGTGACTAAGGTGACAGTGGTCACTTTCTCCATGTATTTGTTCATTGGACACTAGCCCTACTAGTTTGTCCAATAACATTTTTGGCGTCGTTGTCGGGGACCATTTCAAAATTTGAAGCAGTTGATCTAGAGTCATTCACAGCCCTGGCAAGAACGACATTTGGTAAGAAAAATCGAGGTGAGTCTTCCTTGGTATTTTGAAAATATTATTGTCAAGGACTAATCTTGCAGATCTTACCTGGCGACTCCATCATAACTCAATCATCATTATCTCAGGTACACCCTTGTTTTGTTTAGTACTTTGGTGAGATTTGTTAAGCTAACTTGGCAGGTCTCTCCTAGAGAGAGACAACTGAAGAAAAATAAAAGTGCTCTATGAAGACAAGGAAGCCTGATGATATGGCATATGCTTATGAATTATGGATGGATATATTGGATTTTTTATGCATTATGGCATATCCACTCCAGTATGTCATTAAAGATGATGGGAAAGAACTTTTCCCATTATTTCGAGACACATGTTTGGGAATTCATGCAATTTTTCCAAGCAAGCAATATTGTACATGAAGACATTAGAATGAAGTTCTTCCAGATATCTCCAGACAACCCGACTATCAGGAATTGGTATGAAGGATTTCCTCGCAAAAGTTTTTCTTCACTCAGGAAGTTAATCGATGCATTCAGTAAGGATTGGGATTATGATATGGAAGAACATGTAAGAAAAGTCGTGATCTACCATATGTGGGAAGAGACTTTTGGAAACAGCCAGAAACAGGATAGTCCCAGCAAAGGAATCGAAGAGGATGTTCCAATTGAATTTAAAGACTCTAATAATCCGACAGATGTAGAAATGGAAATAGGTTTCGCTCCTCTTGATTTGTCAAACTCTCCAAGACATTTAGATGAGTTACCAGAGATATTTTGGCATTCCTTCAAGGGTGACCGTGATGATGCCATGCATCATGTTGAATGGTTTATGACTTTGGCTTCAGAATATGGTATTACAGAAGAAGAAGACATTTACATGAGATCATTTGTTCTTCACCTGGGAGGAAAGGCTCTTACTTGGTTTGTGGGCCTATACAAAGGAACGATATCATCCTTTGCAGGATTGGTGGAAACGTTTTGTAGCCACTGGGATCCATAGCGACATGATAAATGAATGCCTCATGTCGAACATGCAAAGAACTTATTCCATAAAGAAAGCCAGAACAAAAATCAGGTTAGAGAAGCCATTGTCCAAGATCTAATTGATGATATCTCAAGCATAGTATTTGAAGATGAAGTTCCTCGTGCAGATGAATATGATTGTGATCCTACATATGAAGACCAAGCAGTCCTGGTAGAAGAAGTTGAAGAGTAGAAGGAAAGGGTGAATTATGTTTGTTAGCACATAGTAACTTCTTATGACATCTCATATTTCTTGGGACATAATGATAGAATTACGGAGGACTATGATTATTGGATGTTCATGGGTCCACCTCTCTATGATTCTTCGAGACCTAGTAGTATTGTTTCCAGACACTATAGTGATGAAGAAGAATTCGATGAAGCTAATACGGATCAGCTTGAGCCAGAATTTGACATTGTTTGGGGTGAACTTCTGATTGCCTCAAGCAGTGATATCGAAGACATAATAAATAAAATCTCTGTTGAACAAGATGAGATTGTTCCATCTCCTCAAGATGCTAGTGATGGAGATTGGGCTAATCCTTTTTCTCTTACATTTGATGATGAAGTACCTCAAGATGTGTGTCCTCTTGCATTATAGATGATTGCCATATGCAAATGATTTACTATGATGAAGAGTTGGAAAATTTGAGACCCCATATCTCCGGTGATATCTCCATGGATTCAACTTAGTTGTACTCATCCAGCACCAGGGATAAGGAAGCATGTTATACATAGAATTCTCTTGCAGATATTCAACCTACGATGAACCCAAATTATCATCCCCAACTATGTTCCTCAGGAAGTATTGAAGAAGTTGCTCAACCCTTTCTATCGTATCATGGTAATCCCTTAATGATTCATTTCAACAAGATCGACACAGGTATGTAGAGAGGTATGATTTTCACTCCTCAATTTCATCGCATTTATTTCTTACGTTTTCGTTTGAGGTATGAAGGTATGAATTATATAGCTAACAAATTCAAAATTCCAAGGATTATTTGGGATACTAACATGATTAATACAAGGACGAGCGATATACTTGTATTTCTAAAGAAATGATTAAGTAGATGTGGGGACAGGTTGCAGCTCACATATGAAGATCTGCAAGGTACTTCTTTACATATAGCCTCCCAAGCTCAAAATCTGATGACCAGTTTCAGGCAAAAATATTTCTGAATAGAAAAGTATGATGCAGGTGTCCCATACATAAGTCTAGTAGAAGCATGGATCAACAAAGCTTGCCAAAGCAATCCCTGTCCATGGCATCAATTTCAAGCTTTCCAGGTTCCTAGAATGGTTTAGCTTCCTTTCTTCGCCCAGATAAAGATCCTAGCACATACTCAACATATCATAGATGAGGTATTATCATGGATTGCATCTAAATACAAAGGTAAGATATCAGGTATGAATTGTTTACTCATATGGTTACATTGGTGGTATGATTTCACCTAACCCATTTTGATTACCATGTTTAGGGTAGGTAGGGAGAGCTTCGTTTCAGTCTAGTTGAAGAAAATCTTTTAAACAGATGAACACAATAAATTTTGGTCAACAGACCAGGAAAAACCCCACTGCTTAGGGAAAACCCTAAGAAGAAGATTTTTCATTAAGAAGATAAAAAATTTCAGTACACTGAAATTTATCTTTAAACCCTCATAGGCAAAATTTTCCAAATCTGAAATAGCAGCAAAAATTACTCATAAACAAAAATTATCTTGAAATCTGAGCCAACCTCGAAATTCGTGCCTAAAAACTATTGTACGACCTGCTGTACGGATTGTACGATCTGTTGTACTTTTCTGCCTCGAATTCTATGCCCACTTGTGCTGCAATTAATGTTGTACGATCTGCATTTAATGTTGCTGTACTTTTCTTGGGATTCGAGCCCACACATGCAACTGCTATAAATGCACAGGTACAGCTACTACAGCTGCCTAGGGAATTGTGTTTCTCTCTCTCTTCTTGAAAATTGTGCCCTTCTCTTGGCTCTCTTCTTGGTCTTCAATCTTCTTCTTCTCCTCTGATGGATGATCTTTCATTTGTCCTTGACTCATTGTTTTTATACTTAGATTTTGTAACTATCTTCAATAACTACCTAATCTAGGGTTAAAGATCTTTTTACAAAATCAAGGGTGCACAACTTATCTCACTTTTAATAATTAAACACTTTTAATTATTAAATACATTTTTAAGTGAGACCCACTTTTCTAAAGTTATAAAAAAACACATTCACTTTATTTATATAAACATCACTTTGTTACATAAATACATAAGGACAAAATTTCTAGTCCTCTCATCACACCCACACCAAAAATATGAAAGGACCTTCATAGATACAATTTCAACACTCTTGTTATCACCCGCCTTGTAGTTGCTTGTGTGAGGTGGATCCAGGATGGATGGTAGAGGGGCAAGCAACTAAGGGGTGGAACCATGACTGCCTAGACTCCCAAATGGATGGTTGTCACGCCAATCAAGGCAGCCTTCACTTTATGTTATCCTAATCCAAGACAACAATGGGAGAGACCCAGATCTGCTCTCGACAGGAGAGATCGGACCTAGACACCAGAAAAAGATCAGATGGGGCTTCAGGATCCTTAAGGTGCAAGGTGAATGGAATTCCTAGCTCTAGGGTTTAGGTACTAGCAACTGGTGAAGATGACCACTGTCTTGCGAAACGTAACTGTGATAGGGTGAGCAAGAACAGAGTTGGGACTGTCTATTACCAAGGAGACAGATTCAGTGAAGGATAATTGACTTGAGCTATCAATGAGTGTTGGCAAAGGGAATTGGAGGAGAGCTTAAGGATAGCGCTAGCTAGGACATCAGTGCCTTGTGTGTATTGGGCAATGGAGTCAGCAACAACCCAACGTTTCAGTGAACCCACCTGGGATACACCTTGATCTATGAACCCAGAAAATAGTTAGTCCGAAAAAGCTAAGGTACAGGAAAACCAGCTCAATGGAAGGCTAGCGCTAGGGCTTGGAAAGACAGATTTGCAATTCTAGGGTCACCTAGAGGCTAATAGCTCAGCGTTGGAGGAGAAATGAGGTTAGGGTGACCTTATCTACAAGCCCAAATCAGAAAATCAGCAGAAAGATCAGATCCAGACAATGTCAAAATTTGATGAGGGGACTAGGGGGGCTGAAAACTGATTTTTCAGATCTAGGGCAAACCGGAAAGAACTAGCTCAGCGTTGGGGGTGTTCTGGAATGCTTAAGCCCTGATCTATCAACCTATCTTGTCATATTTCAGAAAAAAGTCACTTTCGGAAAAGTCCAATTTTCAGTGAGGGCGCTAGGGTTGTTTTAGTCAAAAACTCAGATCTAGGTCAAACAGCCAAGCATTTGGACAACGTTGGGGTTGATTTGGACTGTGTGGGACCTGATCTATTCGTCTGTGGAGTTGGAATTCAGAAAAAATCAAAACCCTAGCAGGTCAAATTTTCAGTCAAGGGTTATGTAGTTTTCTGGCAAAAAATCAGATCTAGGTCAAACCAACAGGAGTTTGACTAGCATTGCAGTTGATTTGGTGAAGGGGAGGCCTGGTCTATGAAACCCAAAAATGGTTTGGCCAAAGATCGGACGATTTCCAGATTTATTGCTTTTTAGGGTTTTAGTATTTTAGGAGTTTTTCAAGGAACAATGGAATGAGATCTGAAAAGAAGAGACTTCCCTGTTAGATCTTACCTAGAAAAGCTTGTAGAAGTCTTTAACAGTGATGATCTTTGCTATCTCGATCAATTCTGGAAGATCTCCGTGATTTCTATGGCATATGCAAGCTCCAAGCCACCAATGCACCCCCTACCCTGCATAAGCAAACATCAACCATATCAGATTTGCCAATACAAGATAAAGAAACTAAATGCTACAAGAAAGTAAAACGAAGTAATCATAGATCACAATGAAACTAATGAAAACCCCCTGATCCAAGACGAAGAAAACCGAGTGAGTTGAAGTCCCCCTACAAAAATGCTCCAACCAAAACGCCCTCCTGTAGACAAAACAATGATGGCAAAAAAATATAGATCTCACAAGAATTTCCACAATGATAGGAAGCTGAAGATTTTCCAATCACCATTTGAGAACATCAGATGCAAAGCAGATCCAGAAAATTTCCACAAGAAAGTCTTTCTATTATTCAAATCCAAGAGCCAAAGACCCCTAACAAATGAGAAGCTCTCTCCTCTAAATAGAAATGAGAGGACCTCAATCATAACCAAATCCTCACCACTTTCAAAACGAGTGGCTAAGATTAAAAGATGAAATGTTCTAATCAATGGTTGAGATGAGCTCAACATACAATACATGGATCAATATAACCATAATTTATCAAAGTGGACTAACCCACACAAAAAAGGGAACCCACTCAACAAGAAATAAATGAAAGCACATGGTGGGTCCAAGGAGTGTTTGACTAACTCCCTCTGTGTGTCCCCATGGCACAATAAAATAATATAATAATTTAATTCTTTGACTTTTGTGCCTCCTTGAGGAAATCGTGAGCCTCCCAAAAGAGCTCTAGCAAAATAATCTAAAAATGCCCAAAAATAGATGTGGGCCCAATCAAGAGCTGCAACTGCTGGAGAAGGTGTGGAGGACATCACTCTCATTATCATGACTCATCCAATGTCATTTCCTTGCCTCAGTAGCCTAAATCGATTTCTCCAATAGCCATTTAATCATTTTTTAATCTCCCTCGGGAAACGTGATCCAGCCAAAACGGCCTTCTAGGGTGCCTGTGTTGTCAAACTGAGCCCACCAAGCTCTCTGGGATGGGGGTACTATGGTACAAACAAGTGGCTGCACCCCCCTATGCCCATACAATGCCCTAGGAGATGCAACTAAAACATCCCCCTGCTCAAAACTATCAATCTGTGAAGAAAAACTGCATCAGAAAGGCAGAATGAGCCTAACCACATCTGTAAGTGCCCAAAACTTGGAAATAAACTATCTCATTAGACTCAGAGAGTCCAAATCCATCTAAGGTGTATACTCATACCCCTCATAGGTCTCTATCTGATCATCAATCATATCCAATAAACAATATAACCATATGTGAATAATCAGACACCAATAATAACTCAGACTATATCCATCCGTTGCAAGTGTTAAAAGGTTAAGACATGCTCTACAACTCATTCAAGTAACAATCACAACAAGTAGCATTCATTTCACTGGCGGTACATCAACCGATACATATATAAGGCTTTATTTATTATTACTCAGACTTGGACTTTCAAGACTATAGTCGCTTCATAGCTGTAGCCAATTTGCCAGTGAAGGGTGAAAGGTGGAAATGACAAGGTTAACGCAAAGGATGACTTCCTATTCAACATCATGACACTTTGGACAAGGAAAGGGAATACTCCCCATAACCAATGTCAGACAAACAACAACACAAGGAATGGTAGTGCCTCACAAATGGGTGAGTTGTTTAGAGAGTGCTTATTCAACTTAAGTATCATGTCTACATCAAGCTTGATCCAAGTTCATTAGGATCGTCATTTTATTCCATGGCCTTTTTGGCCTATATGACCGTTTCGAGACTTCACTAGTGCTTAAAGGCACAGCTAATCGCAGCTTTCATCCGGGACATATTTATTTTAACAAGGTCAGCAATTTTTGGATATAGCATATTTTTAACCATTGCTTTTTTGGACCTTTTCTTATACTCTTCAAGGAGTATTTTAGCATTTCATTGCTCTTTCCCTTTTTACATATGTTAAGAAACACAGTTTTATAATTTTCATTTTTCATGGGCGCATATTCAATATTTTCAATATAGGTAGTACATGAGCTTTCAGTTTTAGCCAACAACATCTCAAGTGACTAGGGGGAGTTCTGCACAGTGCCAAACATCGGGACAACTGACCAGAATGATTTAGGCATACTATCCAACTTACCAAAGGCAAGTTTTGTCACCAACTCAGAGCTGAGACACAATATAAACAGGGAGGCTTGTCCAACAAAAGTTCCAGCGGGGAAAAAGGTCCTCCATGCCATAAGTCAAGAAGTCAGTCAGGTTGAAAACTAAACTGGAAGGTAATGGATGGGTGGAAACAGTGAAAGATGAATCCAACACTAGCAAGCCAAAACAATGGCGGGAATGACTACCTCTATTCTCCCTAAGGAGGGTAAAACCAATGAGTATAGATCAAGAACTTCCAAGTCTAAGTAAGGACATCAATACATCGTACAAGATACAACCAAGTCCATATAATTATGACCGCCAGATCATGATACCACAAGTTAATACATGTCACAAAAATCAGTATAAGAGCAATAATAACCATAACACAATATAAAATGCTGAGTCATAATCATGCAATATAATCCATCTGAGACACCATCTGTCCAATGAGAAAGAACTAATATAAAACTGGGCATCAATGACTGCTCTGAAATGACATAAATGGCTACATCGGTCCTCAAATCTGAGTGTCCTGAGACTCAGTCCTGACATGGGAGAATACAATAGTCCACTAATACAAAAATGATCCATCAAAACTGCTCATCTCAGCATCTCATATGTAAGAGATCTGGCTCAAAAATGTATTGTGTCTGAAAAATAGATTATGGTAGCCTGGCTACTATATATGTGATAACAACTCCCTCCTAACAAGGAAGGTCCGCAACATTGTCTGCATCTCAAACTCTTGTAACAGCTCCATCCTGCTCTGGAATCAACCTCAGAAACAAATGGCCAATCTCGAACTGAAACTTTGAAATCTGAGACTCAACCTGAGTCTCGTCATCTTGCTCAACTTCACCATCACTTGACTGGATGAGTCTTCTGCTAGTGCTCAAGAGAGAGTCACTCTCCTCATCTCTATCAAATGCAGTATCATCATCCTCTGACCTAGATAGCCATCCTCCTGCTCCTACTCCTACTCGTACAACATGCCCTCTCAGGACATATAATCTGTCCCTACGATCTCCCAATAAGATGGTGGTACGAATTAGTTCATCTCTCCGATACAGGAAGACATGACCAGACCTGATCATCATCCCATAGCCATCATCCTCGAATGATGAAACTGATAGTTTGCTCACTCTCATCCCAGGTACAAATAAAACTCCATGTACTTCCAGGACCTCTCTAAGGTCTAGTTGGAACCTAACTGTTCCAATCCCTTGAATAGCAATCTGAGGACTATCAATGTCTGTCTGAATGAAGTGTCCTGGCCCCAGCATTGTGATCATCTGAGAAGAGTCATAGACTCCAGTCATATGTCTGGTTGCACTGCTGTCAACAACGCAGACATGCTCAAATATAGAACTCCCTATGCTGGAATGAATTGAGACAAGAGAAAACTCTTGCTCAAACTTTGTAGCAAATTCTTCTACAACTGCAAATGCTGCTACATCTCTTTCAGTCTTCACAATCTATTTATCAAGGCATTTTGTGACATAGTGTCCCAACTTTCCACAATGAAAACATTTGATCTGACTTAGATCTTTCTTCTTCTTGTTCTTGGATTTTGCTGCAAGTGCCTCACTAGTTAGGCCAACCTGTGACCCATCTCGGATTTCTTCTTGGGTGAAGTCATCCCACAATCTGGACCAACTTGGAAGAGTTTCTCTACCCACAAAACACTTCACAAAAACCTCCCACTTCTTGGTGAAACCCTTCAGGGCTATCCTCACCAATTCTGAATCAGAAATGGTTTCTCCTACTGCTGCCAACTTGTCCTTAACTTGTGTAACACGAGTCAAGTAAGAGGCTACACCTTCATTACTTTTCATTTTAATGCTATGTAGATTGTCTTTTAGGGCCATCTTCCTATTTTCATTCTTTGCTTCGAACAATTTGGTCAAAGTATCCCACACATCTTTAGCAGTTTTCTTTTCTGCTAGGTGTGGTATGAGATGGTCTTTAACCCCATCCAAGATAATTCTCTAGGCTCTGGCTTCAAGAGCTTCGAACTCCACAAGCTCATCTTTATCCGTTGGCTTGGTCATGACACTGTTAATAAAACTCCAAACCCAGAGTTCTTTCAAAACAATAGTAATTCTTACTTTCCATGAAATGTAGTTGGATACTCCATCCAACCGATCCTCATACCTAATGTTCATCATGGAAAATAACTTGCAACCAAAAATTTAACTGAAGAAAATATCTAACAATTTTCTGAAACTGCAGAGAACACCTGCTAAACTTATTTTTCAGTATGACTCTGTTAAACTGTGATCCGATACCATTAGCTCTGATACCATGAAGAAATTCTGACTTAATAAATGAAATTGTTCATTCACACATTCTGTCAAACATTTTCAGAACCTAGGGTTTTAACTTCAAAATAACAGAATTTTGAAGTATTTTTAAAAGTGTGGTTTTACTTTCAGATATTTTTAAGTTAAAACCCTAGGTTCTGAAAATGTTTGACAGAATGTGTGAATGAACAATTTCATTTATTAAGTCAAAATTTCTTCACTAGTCATATTAATGTTACCTTTGCATTGCATTTGATGTTCCTTCATGATTTAGTTAGTTGCATTTCATTATTTCAAGCAAGGCAGGACGAAAGTGTCCACCTCAAGATGCTTTTAATCCCTTTGGATATTTGATGTGTGTATAGATCTACAGGTACCAGAATATTCAAAGGTTCTCGAGCACTCCCGGGAAGAGCACTCGTCCTGCAGTTGGAGCCAGTGTCACATTGCACCTGAACCCAACGCACCTTCGTATGTGCCCCAGGGAGAGAGTGACCATTTTTTACTAGGAGGGGTGTTATTCAGCGGTGGTGGTCATGGTCAAGCCCTTTGGTCCTTCCTTTAGAAATACTATGGCTTAATGGCATTGTTGACTGCCCTTTTTTGGGGTTTTCAACTCTTCGTCTAGAAGCAGTAGGGGCATCACTTTTCCTCTAGAAGTAGTAGGGATTCATGTAGGTGCTTTGGATGAGTTAGGCCTCAAATTGGAAGCTCCAGCTACTCGAGATATGGTGGAAGGTAATGGGATGATGTGGAAGGTAATGGGATGAGGTGGAAACCAATGTGAGTTATCTCCTCCCATAACTGCATATCATAAACATTATTGCCTATATTGGGATCATATTCATCAATAATACCCTATGCCCCCCTCCTCTACGCTCTAGCCTTTGCCTCTACCTCGAATCTGAAAGTTAATCCTCCAATGACATTAGTCAACACTCTACAATTTTGATGAAACTTCCCATGCTCAATGAGTGAAGGGTACATTTTTATTAAGGTCGTGATAAAATATTTCGACAGTAAATGCCACCAACATCAAGGTACATAGAGGAGTTGATGTGATTGATTAAATGCCAATCCCATAACCTCATACTTGATAAAATCCAGTGGAATTGTTGCAATCTTGAAATCCTGAAAAACTATTAAGTCTGTTGAATTCTAAATGGGATCTAAAATTCTACCTTTTGCATATGAAGTCCGATGAGGTTGGAACCACTCTCAAACATCCTGAAACAATTAATGGTAATGTTAAAAATTTAAGTAAAAGGATAGAAAATGAAAGTTAAGGAGAATGTCACTTTTACTGTAAGAATTTAATATTACCATTTATTACTTTAAGAATTTAATATATTTGGTTTCAATAACACTACCAAAAACTTAACCCATGGATTTATTTCCCAAATTCCATGCAATTTTTTTAGCAAGGCGATATTTTCCAAAATATCCCGATATATTCCCAATATATTGCAACACATTCAATATTTCGCGATATATTCAAAATGTCGTAAATGTTGTGATTTTTTTGCGGTGATATATCGCCAAGGGGAATGACTCGCGATATGGGTGATATATCGTCGATATATGTAACTATGATGCTAGCAGCCTTGCAAATAGGTGCATTGTTTGTGATGATTTGTACACAAGAATCAACACCTACTTCTTCAATGATTTTGATGAATAACTCACCCATAAAATGTGCATCCTTGTATTTCCCAAGAGCATCCACCGCATTCAAGAACACCGATCCATTTTGGGAAGATACCATGAAATTGATGAGTGGATGGCGTGTTGGATCCGCCCATCCATCAGAAACAATACTCACTATGGATGAGGGCCATGTTGATCTAATTGGCTCAAGAATTGTATCCACCTCCTTCTTTGCCTTAACCAACAATGTGGATCTAAGCTTTTCTGAACCAAGAGGCACATAACCAAATGGAGCTTGATCAATGAGACTTCGACACATCTCAATAAACAATGGTGACCGTGCAACATTGAACGAGATGAAGTTGAGGTAGAAAAAGAATGCAATGGTGAGGTCCACCTCTTCTCGCGCCTCTTGTTGGAAAATCTTGTCCATTGGACCACTTGAAGATGGCCTCTTTCTTGTTGGATATGTATCACTCTGTTGGGTGGAAATGGAGGCCGAATGCTAGAGGGTTTCCTTAAGAATGGAGGAGGATCCTCATCCTTTTTCTTGCTTGCTGCTGCTACATTGCCTAAGCCTTCTTGATACTCCTTTCCTATATCCCTCCTTTGGGTAACACTCATTGCTTTACATGAAGAAACCCCACAAGAAGGAAGGCCCAACAAATGACCCTTAACTCGGTAGTGTGTGCTCTTAAACTCATTCTTGCCTCCCCAAGACACATTTCCTCCCCCACCTAGCTTTGCCCCAAGCCCTTCTTTCCTAGCCACATACCTCCACAAAGGGTATTTTTTCTCTTGAGCTTGTTGTCTTGCTAAAACAGGGTTCAATGGAGCATGAGCTCCAGTAGCAGCGGATGGAGCACTAGCAGGAGGAGTAGAAGAGCTTGTGTTTGGAGGAATAGGAGGGGATACAATAATGGGGCATTTCTCCCTTTCCTTTTCCCTTTAGCTCCTACCCTAGCTGAATGAGATATTGTTCTTCTTCTTTGATGGTTGAGCTTGCAATCCACCCAACCAAATCCACCCTCAACACACTTGGAAATCCTTCCAAAGCCTTCAAATCTTCTTCACCTACAAAAACAACACTTCTTAGCGCTCTCTCCACAAGTGCAAATGACAAAAAAAAAAGGTAAAAATCGGTTTTAAAGTAGTACCAAGCGTCCCTTCCGCAAAAAACGTGTCTTGTTTTTGGGACACGTTCTGACAGTCGCAGGACACTCCTGTATGATTTCGGGACACGCTGGAGAGACGTGTCCAACACGCTATGTCAGCGTGTCCGTGTCGGACACGTGACACGCGGCCCTAAATGAACGTGTCTGGTTTCTGAGATCCCATGTTGTTTTGTGTCTCGGATCTAAATTGTGCAACAAAACTTATCAACGGCTTGATCCTTCTGGACTAGGAGAACCCGCTGGTGTTGGTTCTGGAGCTTACGTGAGTTGAGTTTTGAAGCCTTGACCTATCTGGTCGGTTTCCCGCAATGTTTGGTCCTGACTGTGGATATTCCCCCTTAGTTTCCCAAAGAGTGTCAGCTAAAACTTGAAGCAATATGTCTACCATCATTACATGCATTATGTATTATATGCTATATACTGAGAAATGGAAGCCCTCAAATAAAGTTGCAAATTGTGTCATTAGACACAACTCAAAAAGAACTATGAAATGAATTTGTGAAAGTCCCAAATAAAGCAATGGATCAATAAATGCTAAATCTAAAGACTGTTGGCCATCTTATATAAATGTAATGATTAATTCCTCATGGAACCTGTGGGTTTTGATGTGAAATGGAGTAAGGGATAGTTAATTCTAAATGTCCCCTAGGATCTCTTCACTACAGTTTCTTGTACTCAACGCAAGGGTCCTAGAAAATATCCTCACAGAGCTTGATTGTTAGCTTGGATGTGAGTTGTAGACATGTTAAAGTTGGATGGACTCTTTTCAGATCAACTCATCCACTTGTCAAACACCACCATTCCCTATTGTTTATCTGTCATGCATATGTCACTGTGGTTGTGTGTACTTGTCATCATTCGAAGAGAACCTATGGTCAAAGTCAACTAAAAGTCATTTCCCTTTGCCTTAGCCTTGTTTTCCATCTTCACCCAGCATTAGCAAATTGATTAAACTTTGCAAGTATAGCATATACAAGGGACTTCTAGAAGATTCAAAGATTTTTCAAAGGAACAGGTATATCTTACTGATTATTATTATTATTATTATTGTCACCGTGATTTTGATTAACATCATTTAAGTTGGGTTTTAATATACATCTTGAAGCAGTTCTTACCTTGAGTGCATGCAGTTATAGCTTGGGTCAGTACCTCGTTTTCAATTTGGGTATTTTGACTTGGTCAACCTAGTTGACCAAGTCAAACACAATTCCCAAGGCAGTGACTAAAAAATTGGCAGTGCTTATATTTGCTCTAGACATGCTCAAGACCAATACTGCAGTTTCAATTTTCAAAGTTTGGCCACAGTTTTCACGATCAATGATTATTATCACTTTATTATGGTCAGGTCACATTTTTTATTACAGATTGCATATTAGTATGGTTCTCCTAGGGCGCCACAGCGTTCTTGGGGGTATAAGTAGTCATTGTACCATTCTACTATGCCTCTAGACATTTTTATGTAGTCAATTTTCCCTAGTTCTTAGTCTGAAAGAAGTTATGATGATTTTTATTATTTTCAGAGGATGTGCCACTACAAAATGAACTAGGAAAATCACTGAGGAAATCGATTTGGCTTGTGTGATCAAGGAAATGGAAAGGGAATTATTCCAGATGATTTATTATGGCTCTCCAGACATTTCTACACTAGTTTTAGTCAGCTTTATGTTCCGGATTTTTATTTCGCTCTCCTAGGGAGGATGTCCCCCATGGGGCGCCACTCACCTTGTTTATTTGATGTATTTCACAGATATATCTTAATGTTATATTGTTGTATCTGGAGCCTAGGGAGAATTGATCCCCTAAGGTGACCGCCATCATGTATTATCATGTTATATCCTTACATTATGATGTATTTTGCCTTAATGATGTGTTATTGGGCAAAATGCACCCCCGTTTGACTTAGTCATTATGATCCATGTATTGATCCGTGTAAAAGTAATCTCCACCGTTGATGATGTTATAATATCAACCGTTCGATGATAGTTAGTTGAAAAGTGGACACTCTCTCGATCTATTTAAGAGATGTGATCCCGCATTGTATCCCATCGAGAAATTTTGTACTCTTGGCTCTAGATATTTGAGTAAAGACATTTTTGTAGAAATTCTTGGATCTTCTTTGTGGTATGTTCTTGTCTATGATTGGAAAGTTATCTTTCTTAGCATTTGAAAATATTTTTCGAGGTATCAAATATTTTTGCATGCAGGAGGGCATTTTCCCTTGGGGTATTTTTGTGGATCTCCCAACTTGTTTCTCTTGAAGACGTTTTCATAATCAGGGGGTTTTTCAATAGTGTCTTTGATCTTTGATATGCACTCTAATTTCCTTGCATCTCCATTGTCTTTTCCATGCGTAGAAAATCTCACTTTCAGTAGTTTGAATGTGCAGGGAAGAGGGGCGCGCTACCTCACTTGGGTGAATCGTTTCCACTTAGTACCTCATCAAAATCACTTCAAATTGATTGACACAAGATTAATCATCATTTGCAAGGAATCTACAAGATTTTTCGGGTAATATCTACTCTATCTGTTGTTTTAAATTTCTATTCAATTGGTTATAAATTTCTCTAGCGAAACCCTCATTTAAAACCCTAAAATTTTATATTTATAGGATCTAGTTTGCATCTAGCTTTAAAACTAAAAACCCACATTGGAAATAAAATAAAACCCCTTAGCCTAAATTTTCATGATCATCGGCAGGGATAATTTTAGGGGCGAAATTTAGCCCAGTGGGCTATTTTTCCATGTTTTTCTCCCAAAAAAGATTCGCCATTTTGCATTTTTTTAAGCCCTGTTTCGCCCAATTTTGATGGGGTAAAANTGATCATCGGACTCCATTTGCCTATCAAACAGGGAAGACGCCCTCCTTGAGGGAAGTGGGTATTTTTCATTCCGCAAATTGGGTATTGCTAGTCTCACCTCTAATTGCATTATCTTACACCTAGCAATAAATTTGAGTGTCTAATTTTATCCAATTTCACCATTTACTTCTAGATTCCAATTTCCATACTCAAAACCTTAGGGTAAATTGGAGCTTTTCACATAGACACTCGTTTTCTCTTAGTAATTGTGCCAAACCCTAATTAACTATCCTACTAAGAGATATTATCAAGTTTCCCTAGAATATTTACTTGCATTCCTTATTTTTAGGGTCATCTTGGTTATAGGGACGTCTCATAGGCTTAGTATCTGCACTGAGTCTGAAATGTCGATATCCTTGACTGGCGTGACATATGAGTTCTTTCAGAGGTCTTGGATATCGTAGGTCACGACTTTAGTTGTCTTTCCCCTCTGCCATCCTGGATAGGATCACCTTACGGGGACACTACAAGATTCGTGATAACAGTACCCAAACTGAAGGTGAGATAATAAACTGCACTAATCTTGCATGCATCCAAGGTAAGATTTGCTCGAAGATGTATATTAAAACCCAACTTAAATTATACTAATCAAAATCATGGTTATAGTAATAGTAATAATAGAATAATCAATAGAATATACATGTGTCTTTGAACAATCTTTAAATCTTCTGGAGGTCCCTTGTATATGCCATACTTACAAAGTTTAATCAATTTGCTAATGCTGGGTGAAGGTGGAAAACAAGGCTTAGGCAAAAGGGTGATAATTTTTTGTTGACCTTGACCATGTGATCTATCTGAATGATAACAAATACACACAACCACAATGACATATACATGGCAGATAGCAATAGGGGATGGTGGTGTCTCGCAAATGGATAAAGTACTTGGGCTTGTTTCCTTTAGGCTCTAGCAAGTATCCTTTTAACAAGATTTAACAATTTGCAACATTTAACTTTAACACAAGATACTAGCCAACCTACAAAGGTAGGTGCCCTGGAAAGCCTTCTGGGCTCCAGAGAATGACTAAGGCCTAGCCCTGCTTCCATCGAACGTCCATAGCCCTGAAGGGTTTGCCTCACCCTATTGTCCTATAGAGACAAATGAGCCTTACATCATACAATGGATGAGTGCTCATCCTTTGACCACTGACTAGCTTTATAACATTTATATATAGAGGCATTAGCACTTAAAAGCGCTCCTAATCACAGCTTGCCTTATGCATCATTTAGATATAGCGTTTATGCGTTCTGATCCTTTGGTGTCTAAAGACACTGTTGGTAGTAGCACTTGTTTTGAGGAATAAAGGAAAACCATCCAGTGAACCTGGCCACACTGACCTGGCCACATACTTTTAACAGCCAGAGACACAAAAAAATATGGAGTCCACCATGCATAGGGGTCAAAGTAGGGAAGATGATCTTCAATCTCACAGGTCTCAGTCATAACTCATAAGTCATGGGATAAATCAATCATGGATGAGATTGGATGGATGGAGACAAATGACACATGGAACCCAACATAGCAATATAGACAAAAGTTTGTGTAAAGCAAGGCATAAGCAATGGTCTTCAATATCAGATTCTCTGATCATTCTCAACATAAGTTAAGCATCAACAAATAGATTATATAAGCATAGGTCACCATAATCATCATACATCAGAAAGCAAAAACCTACCAAGAAGCAATATACCCAATCTCACCATATGCATGTATCTACCTGATGTGCCCATCTGTGAACTGTGTACCGTCTCTGCTGCTTTACTCGAATGAACTATGTCATCACCAAAGTCATCTCAATGGGCAAGGAGATCTCAGTCATGGCAAGGAAACACCTGCATCTACTACTAAATGAAGGCTCTGAATGGCTCATGCTGTAATAATAATCCATGATATATCCCATCAATATGTCTGGCTCGGAGAATAAAGAGAAAAATCTCTATGCTGCATGCTGCATCAGGGTAGCCCAGCTACAATATATCTGTGATAACAGGTTCTACCATCTATTTGATTACATGCATAATCTAGGTTTCTATATGATCATATTTTTATAGCTGATGGATCAAGCTAGAACATGCAAGTCAAGCAACAAAAGTGGTTCCTCCTTTTGAAAAGTTTCTTCTTGGTAGATATAATATGTAAAAGTGGAAATTGTTTTAATGTCCACTCTTCCTCCACTCAGTTTTCCAGTATCAAAAGCATGTAGTCCACCACTAGACCAGGAAAGAAAATACAAGATGAAAACAGAGAGTAGCTGAAAATACAGTTACAGTGAAAATGAGATTGTAACAAAGACTTCAAAGTTCATTATGTAAATGGATTTCATAAACAGCAGAGAAAGATGGGGTGTCTGAATATAGGAAGAAGCCCACAAATGATGGGCATCCCAACTCTCCAAAAGGTAAGAAACAAAATGTTGGCATATATCTAAAGAAAGAAAAGAAACAAAATTTAAAATCAATATCCATGGATGACTAAAGCTGTACAGAGCTGGAGGATAAGCGCATATATAGTTCTATTAAACTCAGAAGTGCATAAGGCATCGCTGCCTTATGTCTACAAGTTTACATCAAAATTTTGAATAATAGAAATTCAAAGTTATAAAAGTTACAAGAGATAAACTGTTGACAAATAGTAAATCAACATAATAACAATACGGACTATCCGCCAAATATGGTTGCAGGCATCTAGCTGATGATAAATTATTTGCAGGCCACTAAATGTCTGCTACAAGACTACCAGGTTGGAGGTGTAGTTCATAAATTCTTGCAGATATACATTAACTGTCTAACATCTGTCTTAACAGAAGCATAAGTATAATAAACAACCTCAGCATGTAAAGAACTGAATTGATATCAAGCACACACAGTAAAAGGTGGAATTAAGGTTTGGAACATCCACAAAATCAACCACATAATAGCTACAGCAAGATTATTCACAGGCATTTCTCTTTGAAAGTCTTTAGAATCAAGAAAAACTACTTTTGTCATTCAGAAGAACAGCATAAAAGGATTCGTAAGCATATAAACAAACAACCTCAAAGATGCCCAACATTTCGATTACAATGAGTACTCTGCTTTCATTTCTGCCTTAGTAGCTCTTTGGAAGAGGTTATGACGATCATTGTATATACCCTTCCAATTTTTGGTTTTCTGATTCTAAATATAAGATGTATTATTCAAGAAAACAAAAGCATATAAACAAACCTTTCTGATTTCATGATTGCGATACAGCACAACACTTGTACCCTTTGGCCCTAGGCCATACTTGTGAATATCCACTGATATTGAAGTGACTCCGTGAACCGTGAAATCAAAAGGTGGAATCGGATACCTTCAATAGAACCAGTTTCATAGTAAGAATTATGCACATTACTAATTTTCAGCAGAAATTAAAAAAAGAGTAGATACATTTGCAGGAAGGGTATGGCTGTAGTTAGGAAGCATATCACTGAAACAGGCTTTTACAATTGCATAAAAACAAGTATTCCCAAGTGGTAAACGTCAGTCAGTCCAAAGAAAGTATGCCACAGTAGAGGAAGTGGCATATATCTCAACAAATAGAACTTGATTAATTCAGTGACAAACTATTTCAATTTGTTATGAACTCAATTTTGTAATCAAATGCTACAGGTGTGGCAGGGTTATTATTAAAGTTTGTGCACGCAAGCTTTAAGGTGTTCAGTGATTTTCCCTTTTTTGGTTTTTCCTGCAGAATACTCCCATAATAGCAACTGGCATCTTATCCACAACATAAGATAAATGGATGACTTCAAAATTTAGAAGAATTGCATCAGGAGGAAATCCTGGCCAGTGGTCCTGATTTTTGAAAACCTAGGATCTGGATTTAGCAGGGAAACACCGAGTATGAAAAGTTCAATAATATTTATTATTTTTAAATTTAAATCAAATTATTTAAAGTTAAAAATCAAAACCATTCATGAATCACAACATTAAAAAGGAAATCATAAGATCATTTATAAATCTGAAGATTGAAATCATGATGCATCATGCCTAGTGTTACGCCTCAGAATGTTTGAAGTGTACCTTCCAGATGTACCAGAGTGAGGGGTTTCTTTCTATTTTGTAAAGCCCAAGTTTTTGGGGCTATATTGTGTAGAGTGTTGATTTTTGGGGTTAAATACCCCTGATCAAGTCATGGCAGGCCCCTTGGTTTCCACCTCAAGGAGGTGCTGGCTTTGTGGCTCTGCTGACTACCCTTTGCTAGGTGTTTGGTACCCTTGAGACAAATCATTGGGGCAAATGGCCACACTCATATTTTTCCTTGTAGAGGTGGTTGCGTGTGTAAGGGTTGTCATACCCATTTTAGCACATCTCATTTTTCCAACTTGGGACTATTTTTTTGATGCAAAACCCCTCCTCTTGGTCTCCATACCCACGACATTCATTCCTTAAAGAAGAAGCCTACATTGTTAAAAAAGGACATTGAAGGAAAAGCATCTGATGGTTTTAGTTGGGGCATGACGCCCTCCTTTTGGCTCACCTTGCACTTGGTGGAGCCAAATTGCACTTTTTTATTGTTATTTTATGTCATTAGGTGGTTTAGTCCCTAGTTTGTGGGTGCACAAACCTAAAATTTTATAATTTGTCATTAACATTGTAGGCTTGAATTTGTAAAAGATTGAGAGTGTTAGAAAGTGGCAACAGGGAAGGTCTTCTAACATTGCATGTGTCCGTGCATGCTAGGAAGACATTAAACAAGAAGCCAAATGTATTTAATGTGATTTTCCTAAGTTTAGACTTAGGAAAATACTAATTAATCTAATTTGATTTTGACTTAATTGAATCACTTTTATAAAGTGAAAAGTGAAATAATTTAAGTGATGGCCAATCTAATCTTGGCCATTGATCTTACTGGAGGATCACATCTAGTGATCCATAGTGAGACTTAGACTTTTCGCTTAGCCATTGAGTTAAAAGAAGATTTGGTGGAGATGACACATACACAGGGGAGATACAGAAGAAGTCTGGCAGAGAGGTTTGCGGAGACGATGGAGGGACACTCACCAAAAGGATTCGTCGCGTTACCAGGGTGTGCATCAGGCCGTAATAAATCACGCAGAGGAGAAACCGTACGTTGCAGAGGAGGTCGTACAGCAGCTATCGTACAGTCATACGGATTCTGTACAACTAACGTTGGGACCATACGGATCCGTATAGCTGACGCAAGAGGGTCGTACTGTTGACACAGGGGTTGTACTGCTGATGCAGGGTGATCATACCGTGTTGCTAGGTTTGCTCAGTGATTTTGTAGAGGTTCTATTTCGTCAGGTTGGGTGTGAAAGTTTTTGAGAACCCCAACCCGGTTTCAAGCTTGTTTGCTTCTCTACATAGTTTGATGCCCAAACCCTTGTATCCACAAATTTTTATCAAAATTTGACTAAACTGAAACACATGGAATTCTTTTTTGAAATTTAACAATTCAGAAAATTTTCTTTTAAGATAAAAATTTGAAACTCATAAATTTAAATCAGCCAAACACACATGAAAATAACACTGATGTTTTTGACCAATGGTCCAGGATAAAATCCCTAAGGGAAAACCTGTTTCTGAGAGAGAGATTTATTATTTCTTTAGGTAAAATACAGAAAATCAAACAACAATAGTTATCGAAATCTGAACCCTTTAACGCTATTTTTCTCCTCGATTTCTGTGCCAACTTCACCTCGAAAAACATGCCTTGATTCTGCTGTACAGACATAAATTAAATTTCTGTACTTGCCTCGAATTCTTTGCCTAATCCGTACTATACAGACTTTCTAGAAAACTGTGCAAACCATACTGTACGGTCACCTTGAAAACTGTGCAGCCATACTGCTGTACAAAATCTTGAAACCTGTGCAGTCCATACACTATACGGATTCATGAATTCTGTGCAGACCGTATTATACAGTCACCTCGATTTCTCTGCAGAATTAAATGCCTCAAAATCTGTTCCTGGAAATCGCCTGTATGGTCCTCGAAATTCATGCCCACTCTGCTCTTCAGTCTTCTCGAAATTTGTGCCAAAACTCTTCTCAATTTTTGTGCCCAAATTTGTCTTCTCTCAGTTTCTCTCTCCTGCTAGTTCAAAATCACTTCAAACCCTCTCTGCTCTTCTTCTTCCTCCAAAATTTCTCTTTGAAAAGTGAATAATGAGATGAGTTTTCCTTGCCCTGGTCCCTTTTTGTTCATCGCAACTTCCTTTTCAATCTAATGGTCAAGATTAGATTAGATGAAGGGTTCACAATAAATGCTCCATTAATTAATTAATAAATGACATTTAGTGCACCTCATGTCATTTAATAAAGTGAGAGCAACCCCTTTTAAATAATCACTCACTCAACTTTAATTTAAATGTGAACTTAGGATAGACCATGAGTTTTACATTTTTAATGAAGTCACTTTAAAAACATAAAGTACATCACACTTCATTAAATACAAATGACTAGGGGTCATTAATTAAAGTGTCCTTGTCCACCCCAAGGCAAT
This sequence comes from Pseudotsuga menziesii, assembly GCA_001517045.1. Classification (NCBI taxonomy): domain Eukaryota; kingdom Viridiplantae; phylum Streptophyta; class Pinopsida; order Pinales; family Pinaceae; genus Pseudotsuga; species Pseudotsuga menziesii. The sequence continues at coordinate 711,369 of LPNX011053071.1, forward strand.
GCTAGGTGGACAAACCAGAGTTGCGGGGAATTGTCCCCCCCCCCTTCGAACCCGCTCCGGAATCGCGATTCCAAGGGAATCGCCTAGGAATCGCAATTCCTATGTCTATAAAACGCTCCCTGCCCAAAAGAGGAATCGCCAGGAATCGTTTAGGGTTCGAGCTTCCGAATCGCCAAAAAAACGCTTCCTAAATCGATTCCTGTTTAAAAAAACGCTTCCTGAAACGCTTCCTTCGATTCCCGAAAAGGCTTCCTGCTGTACACGTCGATTCCGCCGATTTGGAGACTAGTAAAATCCGCGTGGTTGCTTGGGGGACCCACGGTTGGGCCTTAGGGTTTGTATAGAGGGTTTAGGAGATGTGTGTGAGGGATAAAGCCCATTTTCATTCCATTCCATTTTCATTTTCATTTTCTATTGATTGAGAGGAGAGGAGAGGAGAGGAGAAGAGAAGAGAATAGAGGAGGAGAGGAGAAGAGAAGAGAAGAGAAGAGAGGAGAGGAGAGGAGGCTTGAAGAAGGCAAAGGAGGCTCCCATCAAGCTTGAAGAAGACAAAGAGGTAGGCTCTAAATTTTAAAACCCTCTCTTATTGATTTGCTTTGTGTTTGGATTTTTGACACTTTGAAATTGTAGAATCTAGATGCTTGGAATTAGATGATTGTAGATGTTCTTCAACTTCTACTTCCTCTCCTACTCTTTCCCATGTGGCCTCCCTCATTCTATTGCAGGTAACAGGTTATAAAATCTATTCCAACTTCCAACTCTCAACAAACATGGTGATAGGTTTTGGTTTGTGGTTTATTTTGTTGGTTCCATTTGTTGTTTTGATGGTGGTGGTTGGAAATTGGAGGAGGAATGATGGGGAGGATGAAGAAGTGGGTAGTCGTAGATACCATGGTGAAGAGGAGGAGGAGGAGGAGGTGGAGGAAGAAGAGGAGGAGGAGGAGGAGGAGGAGGAAGACGACCGGAACCCAAAGAAAGCCAAAGAGGAGCTAACACCCTTGTGGAAATATGTCACAAAGACAC
>LPNX011053071.1:713756-811046 GCA_001517045.1 Pseudotsuga menziesii
CTATTTTTGAAGTTCAATGTTTTCAACTTTGCATTATTGGTAATGAATCAATGATTATGATGCTTCGTGAAATTGAATTGATTCAACTTTCATTTCATGGTTGATGTTAAAATTTGAAGCTTAAATGTTGATGTTATGTAATATGGAATCTGGATATTGGACCTATGGTTGACGAATTCACTACTAGATGATTGAATCATTGATGATTGATTAATGATGTTATATGGTATTATGAATATGGACCATGGTTTATATCATGTTTTTATGCTTTTCATAACTAATTCAATGTTCTAGGTGCTTTTGTTATCAAAATATATAAAAATATATTTTTTTTTAAAAACGCTTCCGAAAACGCTTCCTAACCGGATTCTTTTGAAAAAGGCGCTTCCCGCTTCCGCTTCCGCTTCCAAGTAACCTTGGGACAAACACTTCCTAGGTAACTTTTCAACACTCCCTCTTACCGAGGAAGGTGTTTTTCACCACTCCCAACTTATCTCTGAAGTAGACATGCTTCCCTCCACCCAAAGCCTTCGTGAGAATGTCAGACTGTTATCCAACTTTTGGTACCATAGTTGGGTTACCTGAGGAGCCGCCGGTTGACAGACTTGTTCAAAGTCTGATTCCAGCATATCAGTCGATCCGTCTGCTTGTCTAGACAATATTGGCTAGTCACTTTTTTATTTGAATAATTTTGACTATGGCCCCACGGGGTTTGTAATAAAATGTGCTAGTAGGATATTTTTTAGTGGTTCGGTCTCCTGGGACGTAGAATCCCAAATAGGGTATTCCAGGGAGTTTTTTGCCCCTGACAATTTATGTTGGCGCCCGAAACTGGCACGCGGATGCCGAAATCCCAAGTCGCGGGCGTGCTGGCCCAGCGACAACCTCTCTCTCGAGAGGCCAATGTCACCACACCTTCTCTCTCCTCGCTTCAGGCTGGCTCTTCTCCAGCTCTAGGGGGGTTTCCCTAAGTTCGGATCTCTAAGGCAGGTGCAACTAAGGGCAGGGTGATCTGAAGAGGCTGCCTTAGAGAAACTCGGGTAGTAGAAAGGAAAATAAGTCGGATTGATGGGCAAGAAGGGAAGGGAGGATCATTCCTCGAGGGAAAGGCCAGTGCCGGTATCAGAAGGGTGAATGTAGAATTTGTGCAAGTACACTCTGGAAAAATTTGTAATATCTGTTGAATTTGAATAAAGCAAGAAGACTTTGGAGGTCCATGTGGGAGTTATTTGTGTGCCATGCTTCATCTTGTTCAAGGTGCTACCACTCTTAATTCATTTCTTTTGATTCTTAAGTATATGATCTTGTGATTAGAAGGCTAACAATCTAACACAATATTATTTGATCTATGCTTTTCTCTTAAGTTTTGTGGCTTTCAGGTATTCTCCCAAACACAAGAGCTCTTGTTTGGTTTATGCATTCATTCTACAGGTGCCTAAGGGAGTCTTCTACTTTAAGAAATCAAGCAGCGAAGGGCTTGCTTGCCTCATCCATCAAACCACAAACTTCAAAAAAATCTACTGGTTACTTTGGTCGCTACAAGTGGATCTCCATTTTCAAGGTTCTATCCTACCTCTTTTCCACTTTTGTAGAAGTTATTAAGTCATTTAAATCTTTATTTCAAGCTTGCTTGGCTTCTACTAAGTTAGATCTAGGCTTTCTAGCCTTAGATCTACTTTTTCAAAGCTAGATCCATCTTTCTAAAGGTCCATTTTTAAAGATCTAGTTTCATTTCCTTTTTTAAATCCATCTTTCTTTTTGCCTTGGAAAATGTGCACAAGTTTTCTCGAAAAACATGCAAATTTTCCATTTTTTGGGCTTGTTGGTTTTCTATATTTTTCATTAATTCTAAATTTTGGAAATTCATTAAAAAATCAGAAATTTTTCAAAATTTTTCAAATTTTTTTTTTTTTGACTTTTTCTCGAAAAGTGTGCCATTTCAAGCTCGCTGTTTTTTGGGCTGATTTTTGACTTTTTCTGTCAATTCTAAATTCTTGAAATTCATTAAAAAATCATAAAATTTTCAAAAATTTTCAAAAATTTTATTTTTTTTAATTTTTTGTTTTTTTCTCGAAAAGCGTGCCATTTTTGTACTTGCTGTTTTTTTACTGATTTTCTGCAATTTTCCACTATTTTCCAGATTCTGGAAATTAGCCTAAAATGTTAAAAAAAACTTTAATTTTAAATTCGCAAAAAATCTCAAGTCATTTCGCCAAAAATCGTGCATTTTACATAAAAAACGGGGAGCTTGCCTGATCCTTTCCAAGTTTTGATTTTGGGGTCTCATTCCATTGTTTTGATCTCCTGTTTCATCTCATAAGGCACTTGTCTTCTCATCCACTTAATCTTTTCGAATCACAGGTTAAATTTGGTTTCCTAACACTCTCACTAGTTCTTGTTTAGAGCTCTTATCCACAGGTGAACCAAAAGCAAAACCAAACAAGAAAGAGCAAGAAGAACTAGATCCAAAGACAAGGATCCAAAGCCAAAAAAAAGTCATTCTCCTTTGTACAAACTCATAAGAGTTTTTCATTTTTACTTAAGTTACTTCTCAAAGTCCTGACAAGGATTAAGTTCCAAAGGCATTTGTACTTCATTAATAAAACAAGGCTAAGTGGGATAGGGCCTCCCATACTTGGTTTTTCTTCCCCATTTGGGGAAGAGTGTTTTTTGTTCTTAGCTTAGATTTATTTCGAGTACTTAGAGTAGTTTTATTTTTTTTGCAAAGTAGATACTAATTGTTAGATTGGCCCATTTTGTTTCATTAACTAGGTTGATTACTTCATCTTTTATATTTTTATATCTTTCATAAGTAATTCAACTGTTTAAAGTAGAAACCTCTTGAATCTCACTTTGTAGATCAAGAGTGCTCTCTATCAGAGAGTTGTCTTTTCATTGTTTAATAAGTTGATCAATTAATTTTGAAAGTCTCTTGAACTTGCTGTAATCCAAGTCAAGAGCACTCTCTATCGGAGAGCATTCCCACTGCATATCCTTGCATCAAGCATATAGATTAACTAAGTCTCTTGAACCACTGTCATAAGACGAGGTCAAGAGCGCTCTCTGTCGGAGAGTTTTAATTAATTAACTTAATAAAATTCGCAACTCACATCCCTTTAATTAATTAACCCCCTTCCCTCCTTGCCGGAGTATGCTCTGACCGATCTTCGATCGGAATACCCAGAAACGGCATTGGATCTCTAAACCCCACAAAAGGAACTTAACTAAAACTTTTCCCCATAACCAATGCACCGGCGTTGTTCGATAAATACCGAGGCATGTGGGAAAATTCCAAGTGTGGGCGCCGGGCTACCTAATCTGGGCACTGGTAGTTAAGTTATTGAACACTTACCTTTGACCCCAGACAGGTCCGTCATGTCTTCGAACGGAGCCACTGAAGGTATTACCGGTTAGGACATCCAACCACCATAAGTGAAGATCACAAACAAAAAACTCTTAAAGCTTACCAAGAGCACTTGCAAAACCTAACATTCACTGGCATCTTTTGGGATTCACATATTTACACTCAAAGCATCTCTGATAAGTTGACTCCATAGGCACTGGTCCCATCTTTTAGCATTATTGATACGCTGGGCCATTTGTCCATCAAATGTTTGATTTTAAATCATATCTGTGAATGTTTTATCTATTTCGTGAGGCTCTCAAATATTTGTCTATCTTTCAATTCCGGTGATAGCAACGTGAATTGCTTTGTCTTGTGTTAAATTCATCACATTAATCATCTTAAATCACAATAACTCCTAAACAACACCCACCCGCATCCGAAACATCTAAAAATTAACTTAAACATTGAGCCATACAAACCTCTTTGTTAGGGACTACCCCCCTTGGCTTCGTTAGGAGTTAGCCTAAACGGAGGAGCTAGGAGTAGGTGACAGTACCTAGCTTTGTGCTTGCCCCCAAGGTCACACCTCTCCCACTTTCTCAAGTGAGGAGATAGCTTTTAGAAGATTTCTGTTGTTGGTGTGCAATCGACGGACAACACAGCCACCTGCTTATCTGTAGAAACATACTGCAACTGTACAGCCCCTCTCTGAACATAGTCTCTGATAAAGTGATATATGATCTCTATATGCTTCGACCTGTCATGAAATACTGGATTCTCAGAGAGCTTAATGCAACTCTGATTATCACAATGTATAACTGTAGGACTCAACTCTTGATCAAACAAGTCTACCATCAGCTTGTGAAGCCACAAAGCCTCACAACTAGCCTGACTAGTTGCCATATGCTTAGCCTCAGCAAAACACAATGCCACGGACTTTTGCTTCCTGCTGAACCACGACACAACTGCGGAGCCCAAGCTGAAGCAACAACCAAAAGTGCTCTTCCAGTCCGAAACACAGCCTGCCCAATCTTAATCTGTAAATCCAACCAATCCCACTCCACCAGATCTCCTGTAGTCCAAGCCATAATCAATTGTACCAGCAAGATATCTCAAGATGTGTTTTGCGGTAGTCCAATGCACTCTCCTGGGCTCACCATGAATTGACTAAGAGTGTTAACCGCAAAACTCAGATCTAGTCTGGTGTTGACTAGATACATCAACGAACCAATAAGCTAATGATATAAAGTAGGATCAACAAACTCTCCCTCAGAAGCATGAATCTTCATCCATTTGGTGATCATGGGTGTAGACATGGGCCTACAATCGTCCATTCGAAACCTCTTCAAAACATCGGCAACATATTTTCCTTGCCCCAAGAAAACATGTCCATCCTTCTGCCAAATATCCATCCCCAAATAATAGTGCATCATCCCAAGGTCAGTCATCTCGAACTCTGAAGCAAGATCCTTCTTGCAAGCATCAATCAGGTGCTCTCCCTTGGTAATGAATAAATCATCAACATATAGCAAAAGAGTGAGCGAAACACCACCAACCACAATGTAGTATAGGTTGGGATCTGCCTCACTCTTCTGAAACCCAACAAAAAGAAAGTAGGAATCGATCTTGGAATACCAAGCCCGAGGGGCTTGCTTCAGACCATACAAGGACCTTTTTAGCCTGCATACATGAGAATCTGTCTCATACACCTCAAAGCCCTGTGGCTACTCCAGATACACCCCCTCTTGTAGAAAACCGTTGAGAAAGGCGGTCTTCACATCCATCTAATGGATATTCCAACCCATCTCTACCACGACGGAGATCACTGCTCTGATCGAAGAAAATCTGGCCACTGGTGCAAAGGTCTCATCATAGTCAACTCTCTCTACCTATGAGAACCCACGCGCAACAAAACGAGCTTTGTACTTCTCGATGCTGCCATCTGTAGCATGCTTTATCTTGTAAAGCCACTTGGAAGTCACAATTAACTTCCCCTCTGGTCTCGGAACCAATTCCCACACCCCATTCTTCATGATGGAATTGTACTCTTCCATCATGGCATCTCTCCAAACCTAGTGTATGGAAGCCTCCTCATAAGTGGTAGGAACAGTGTCACGCAAGCTAGTCACCTATACCATATAGCTCAAAAATATCTCAGGTGCCTTGCTCTCTCTAACCTACCTCCTGGGTGGGCCAACAAACTCCTCTGCTTCCTTCATAAGCTCCTTAAGCCAACTTGGCTTTCTCTTCTTGGAGGAAGCATCCTATCTCAAACTCTCCTCTACATCCTCATCAAACACCTGTCTCCCTGAAGAAGTACCAACGACCTGAGATCCTGTCCCTAGTGAACCTAAACCTGTACCAAGAGTACCCGAATCACCTAAAGGTGTAACCTGTGAACCTGTGATCCGTGAACCTGTCACTGTACCAGAAGTCCCTGTAGATTGAGCCCCTAAAACTAATGAACATGTAACCTGTGACCCAGTCACTCCTGAAACCGGTGACCCTGTGCTCTAACTTGCTGAACTCTGAACTGTCACCTGTGGAGTACTCTGCTGCTCCTCTATCTCAGAATCTAGAGATCTCCTGAAGGCTTTCTCCTCCTCAAACGTCACCTCCTTCATCACCACAACTTTCCTTTGTGTAGGAAGGTATATATGAAAAGCCTTCGAAGTCTCATCATAACCAACAAAGATACCCCTCTCTCCTATAGCCTCCAACTTTGTCTTCTTCTTAGAAGGGACATGTGATTATGTAAGGCAACCAAATATACGAAAGTGACCTATCTTAGGAACTTTCCATGTGAACATCTCCTCAGGAGTTTTTCACCCCAAGGCACGGTGTAGGCTCCTGTTCAAAACATAAACAACAATGCTACATGCCTCTTCCCATAGAAAGAAAGGAAGACTCCAATCATGCAACATGGCTCTAGCTGCACCCACTATTGAACGGTTCTTCCTTTTAGCCACTCCATTCTGCTATGGAGTGAAAGGAACTGTCAGCTGCCTCTTGATACACTCCTCTCTACAAAACTCATCGAATGCATGGCTCCTCTCTTCAGAACTCATCGAATGCATGGGAAGTATACTCACTCCATTGTCTAACCGAAGTACCTTGATCTTCTTTCCTGTTTGGTTCTCCACAAGAGCTTTGAACTCTTGGAACTGAAGCAAGACTTCCTCTGATCTCTTACTTCTAAGGAAATAGATCCAGGTCTTCCTGGAAAAGTCATCGATGAATGTGACATAATACTCATATCCTGTCAAAGAGGTAGATGACATGGGACCACACAAATCTGAATGAATCAACTGAAGCACTCCCTCTGATCTGGAATCACTGCTCGGAAAAGCAATCTCGATGTACTTTCCCAAAGCAAACCCCCTACAAACACCACTCGGCTTTGTGCTGAACTCTGGCATACCTGTAGTCATCTCTCTCAGCATCCTCAAAGTTGGATGGTGAAGGTGGGCCATTCTCCTGTGCCATAACTCACACAACTCATTGCTGCTTTGAGTGTGTGACAATGCATGATGTGGGTGGAAGAGAAGCTTGTACAGTTTCCCGCATCTAACTCCGATCGCACGTGAATTAGATGGACTTGCTGCTTTGGGAAAGATGTGAACTTTCCCATCAAGGACATATACACCAAAGCCTTTGTCCTCAATCATGGAAATTCAAACAAGGTTCTTCTTCAACCCAAGGACATACAATACATCCCTCAGAAACATAGGATGCATGGAGTCCCTGTCAAAACAAACAGTCCCATGCTCAACTGCTCTCACCACTGTGTCATCTCTCAAAACAACCTCCAACTCCAACTCTGTCTCTGACATATCGCTGAACATGTCTCGATCACAAGTCATGTGACTGGAAGCTCCACTATCAATGTACCAAGTGGAGGAAGTAGTGGTAGCACTCAAAGAATGCCCAACAATCACGGAATACTCCATGTGACCCTGAATGTCCCTGCTGGTGATAGAAGATGCTCTCTCTACACTAACACCTGCAAAGAGAGAAAAGTCTCTCTCAAATCTCGCAGCAAACTCATCAATCTCTCTTAAGTTGTTGTCTGTTGTTTCTTCTTTTTCTTGTTTGGACAATGTCCAGCATAGTGTCCAAACTTCTAGCAAGCAAAGCATTTCACTTTGCTCATGTCCTTCTTCTCCCCGTCATGTTGTTTGGCTCCATCCTTGGAACCCTTCTTGAACTTCTTCTTCTTCTTCCCTTTCACTGCCAACGCCACATTCTCCTCATCATCTCTGTGATGTGACGAACTGCCCTGTAAGTATCCCCTATGTGTCTCCTCTTGTGTGAGATCATCACACAATCGATCCCATGTGGACATGTTCTCCCTACCAATGATAGTCTGCACAAACACGGTCCACTGCTGAGTCACGTCATTTAAGGTTGTACGCACCATCTCAGCATTCTCTATAACCTCTCCTACAGCTACAAGTTCATCTCTTACCTATGTGATCTTGGTAAGATAGGAAGCCATGCCTCCCCTTTACTCATGTGTACATTCTTCAACTTCTCCCTCAACACCATCTTCCTGCTTTCATTTGAACTTTGGTAAAGATTTGTTGAAGATGTCCACATTTGAAAAGCATGTGTTTTTGCTAATATGTGAGGGATTATATGATCCTTCACGGCATCAAGTAAAATCCTTCTTGCCTTCACATCTCTCTTCATGAAAGCAGCCTTATCAACTGCATCAGCAAGTACTACTACATGATTAGCAGTTGTACTGTGAACAATATCCCATAGTTCATTTTTTTCAAGTATCAAATTGATTCTAGCCTTCCATGGGCTAAAATTTGTAGCCCCATCCAACTTGTCTTCAACTCTAAGACCAAACACCATGGCTACAACCTGTAAATCTCAAGCAACCTGTTCAAGAATATTTTTCCACAAATACCTGTTCTTCTAAATGTTCAAATTCTGAAATTTTAACTGTGCTTTGATACCATGAAAGTTTTTGAGAACCCCAACCCAGTTTCAAGCTTGTTTGGTTCTCTGCATAGTTTAATGCCCAAACCCTTGTATGCACAAATTTTTATCAAAATTTGACTAAACTGAAACACATGGAATTCTTTTTCAAAATTTAACAATTCAGAAAATTTTCTTTTAAGATAAAAATTTCAAACTCAGAAATTTAAATCAGCCAAACACACATGAAAATAACACTGACGTTTTTTACCAATGGTCCAGGATAAACCCCCTAAGGGAAAACCTGTTTCTGAGAGAGAGAGATTTATTATTTCTTCAGGTAAAATACAGAAAATCAAACAATAATACTTATCAAAATTTCTTCTCGAAATGTGAACCCTTTAATGTTGTTTTTCTCCTCGAGTTCTGTGCCAACTTCACCTCAAAAAACGTGCCCTGGTTTTGCTGTACGAATAGAAATTAAATTTTTATACTTGCCTCGAATTATGTGTCTAATCCGTACTGTATGGTTTTCTAGAAAACTGTGCATACCGTACTGTACGGTCACCTCGAAAACTTTGCAGTTGTACTGCTGTACAGAATCTCGAAAACTATGCAGTCCGTACACTGTACGGATTCTTGAATTATGTGCAGATCATACTGTACAGTCACCTCGATTTCTGTGCAGAATTAAATGGCTCAAAATATGTGCATGGAAATCACCTGTACGGTCCTCGAAATCCGTGCCCACTTTGCTCTTCAATCTTCTCGCAATTTGTGCCAAAACTCTTCTCGATTTTTGTGCCCAAATTTGTCTTCTCTCAGTTTCTCTCTCCTGCTGGTTCAAAATCACTTCAAACCCTCTCTGCTCTTCTTCTTCCTCTCTCCAAAATTTCTCTTTGAAAAGTGAATAATGAGATGAGTTTGTCTTGCCCTAGTCCTTTTTTGTTCATGGCAACTTCCTTTTCAATCTAATGGTCAAGATTAAATTAGATGAAGGGTTCACAATAAATGCTCCATTAATTAATTAACAAATGACATTTAGTACACCTCGTGTCATTTAAATAATCACTCACTCAACTTTAATTTAAATGTGAACTTAGGATAGACCATGACTTTTACCTTTTCAATGAAGTCACTTTAAAAACATAATGTACATCATACAAATGACTAGGGGTCATTAATTAAGGTGTCCTTGTCCACCCCAAGGCAATGCTAGGTGGACAAACACTACCTAGGTAACTTTTCAACAGAGTGAATTCATCTGTTGGTTGTAATCGTTCTATATCTTCTTAGTAAAATCTCACATCTGATTGTTGCACCGGTTTTCCCATCTTGGGTTTTATCCAGGGGTTTCCATACCCAAAACATTTTGTCGTGATGTTGTAGATGTTTCTCAGTATTTACTTTCCGCTGCAATACTAGTAAAAGAAATTCATGTGTGGTCTTCAATAACAATTGAATATACTGTTTAGCCCTAGTTTGAATTTTAAAGGAAACAGGTGTTGCTAAACACTAAAGCATCGGAACGCATGAAAGCTATATCTAAAGGATGCAAAAGTATAAATGTTTAAAAGTAGTCAGTAGCCATGGGGTTGAACACTCATTCTTTGTATAATGAGGCTCATTTGCCCTCCACAGGGGCAGCACGGAGAGGCAAACCCATCGGGACTATGGACTGCTCGCTGGCAGTAGGTCTAGGCCTTCGTCATTTACTGGAGCCCAGAAGGCTTCCAAGGCACCTGCTCTTATAGGTTGGCTACTATCTTATGTGAAATGTGAAATGTGTTGATAAAAGGTTAATGGTCAAAGGATGACCACTCACTCTTTGTATAGTGTACGACTCATTTGCCCCACAAGGCAACAGGGTGAGACTGGCCTGCAAAGGTTGTGCCTTTGTAAGTACCAGAGCCCAGAAGACTTCCAGGGCACCTTCCTTTGAAGGTTGACCTATGTTGCAAAATTAGTGCAAAATAAAACTTGCTAGAGCCTAAGGAAAGCATATCCAAGTACTTTATCCATTTCTGAGACACCTCCAATCCCTATTGCTATATGTCATACATATGTCACCTTGGTTGAGTGTATTGTTTATCATTTGGATAGATCACTTAGTCAAAGTCAGTTAAAAGTCATTCCCCTTTGCCTTAACCTTGTTCTTCCATCCTCACTCTTCAGTAGCACAGTGTTTACCCTTTGTAAGTATGGCATGAACAAGCAGACTTCCTAAAGGTCCTGAGATTTTTCAGAAGCACAGGTATATCTTTCATTATTATCGTTACCATCATTATGAATAACTTGGCTTAAGTTTGGTTTTGATATACACCATTAGAGCATTTCTTACTCTAGATGCTTGTAGGATCATATGGATACAGTTTCTCACCTTCAATTGGGGTACTTTGACCAGGTCAACTCAATTTGACCAAGTCAAGCATGGTTCCCAAGGCAGTGACTCAGAAAACAACATGATCTATATTTGTTCCAGACATGCCCAGGACCAATACTGTGGTTTCAATTTTGAGAGTTTGGCCCTGGTTATCCTAAAAAGTGATAATTATCACCTAATTATTGGCCAAATGATCAAATTTTATTCCAGATGGCAGTATGTTTGGTTCTCCTAGAGCATTGCAGTGTTCCATGGGGGTATGAGTAATCACTTATACCATTCTTCTATGTCTCCAGATCATCCAGAGCGGTCAATTTTCCCTAGTTCTTATCTTGGATAGAGTTATGGTGATTTTATCAGTTTCTAGAAGTTGTACCAACCAAAAATGAACTACGAATTTCACTAAAAAAATCGATTTGGCCAATTGGGTCAAGGAAATGGCTTGGAATTTTGGCAATTGATGTGTCTCAACATATCAGACAGTCCTCCAACAGTTTTCAGTCAGCAGATGTCCGGATTATTTTATCTTGGCTCAGCCAGTGAAAAAATCCCCCTAAGGGGTGCCCCCTCAACTTGGCTATTGATGTATTTCATTGTTATATCACATATTATGAAATTGTAAAGGGGCCTAGGGTGAATTACCCCCTCCTATGTATTATTACGTCACATCTGATGTTATATTGTGACTTTCACTTAGCATAAGGCGTCCTTGAGCAAAGTGCGCCCCCTCTTTGACTTAGTCACTTAATCCATGTATTGTTGATCTCCACCGTTGATGATGTTTTAATCTCAACCGTTGGATGTAACACTGAGTTAGGGTTTACGTCTCTCTAAAACTATTTAAGAGAGGTCACCCCCCCCCCATTGTATTGATGAGCTTTGGCACCAGAATTTGAATAAAGAAGACTTGTCTGGGATTACTCTGTGTATCTTGTGAATGGTTCGATGATCTAATGATTGACATTGTTGCGCATCTGTATTGAGCTTGTTTCGGGATATATCTTGCATTTTTTTCCTTTACCCATTTCATCTGCAGGAAAGGAGGCGCAATAGGAGAGAGAGGGCACATTTGTGGGGAAACTCACCATTTGCCCGACTCTTGGGGTGTTCGGTTCAAGGAGTATCTCTTTCTAAATGAATTTTTACTTCTTGTATTTTCCGTATTCTGTAGATATTATTCGTTTGTCTGATCTTTTGATTGTTCTCTGATCGGCCAAGTTGAAGAGGGTGCTTGGGTGATTGGCTGAAGCATAACAACATCAAGATTCTCTCTGAGAAAGTTCATTTGATCAAGGAAGCATCATTCTTCATCATTTCTGAGGTCATCTGCAAGATCCAGGTACGTGTCACACGTAATTTCTCCTTTTATTTTCTGCATGCATTGCCCATCATTTCCTTAACTGAAAAACCCTCACTTGGCATTAGGATAAATCGCTGGACCAATTTGCACCGGGAATTGGCAAATTTGGCCATCTAGGTTTTGTCTACCATACCGAAAAACCCCCTCTTCGTCAAAAATGTCAAGCTTGGACTCCTCTGCCCATCTCCAGGCACTGGTTTCAGTTTGGGAGAAAACACCCTTGTTTGGTTTGCTAGCCAGTTTCCCTCTATTCTTGTTTCGGTTTCACTTGGGTATTTTTATTGTCAAATCATTTTACTCAAGTAGGTGTGTTGAAGACCTAATTTCATTATATCTACCTCGTCCTAGGTATTTTCCATATTTCTGATTAAATCCCCCCAAGGGTCCCAGGTTTAATCATTTGAACCAACACACCAAACCCTAGATCTATTTTAAACTCTGTAAGTCACAGATCTAATAGATTTGAGTAACATTTAATTAATCCTTAAACACCCGTACTCGAATACTCCTTAAATTATGGCTTATCCCTTAAATCTAGGGTTTCCAACTCTCACCTTACGTATTCACTTTCTGGGCTTGATCTAGTGATTGGTTGTAGGTCTGTCCTTTCAAGATAAGACCGGGTCTCCCCCTTTGTCACTCGGGCATTTAGTGGCATAAAGTGAAGGAATCCCTAGTCGACCTGACAACCATCCATCTTTTGGGAGTTTGGGTTTTCGTAGGTCACGGCTTTGGTTGCATGTCCCCTCTACCATCCAGTATTGGATTCATCTATTGTAATGTCCTCTTCCGATTAGGCCTTGAGGCCCAAAACCGCTAACCTATGTGATTCCTGTGGGTTCGAGCGGTTACTGACAACTAGGGAATCAGCTAAGCACTGATGCCATCCATAGAAGATCTAGGGCATCATCATTACGTCAAGAAGGGCCACCAGGGCCAAAGGCCACCTTCGTGCATGCCATCCAAGAATTATTTAATGATGCATGCACTCTTTAAGTCTCCATCCGCATGCATGCAAGTCAACTGCAAATTAGAAGATAAAGTGACCTAATTAGGTCAAAGATTAGGGTTTTCGCAGTTGAAAGTTATAAAAGGAGGATAAAGTGAAAGGAGACTTCACTTGTGATGATTATTATTTTCGGAGCTCTTGGATAGCAGCACAGCGTGCCGCACAGCAGTTGGGGTTTGAGACGGAGTCTTCAGCTAATGGGATTTCGGCAGTGAAACATCTGTCCTAGTCTCATTCAGGGTAAGCCATACAGGTTCACCATTTGCTCTTAAATTCATTCATAAGTTATCCAGTATATGGTATAGATCGTTGCAGGGACACGTGTGCAGCCGTAAGGGGGGGTTTTCAGCCAGAAAGCCCTCATCAGTTGTTGGGCCTTCAGATCATAGCTTTACTCCGAAACTCAGGCACCATTCTCATCATCAACATCATACTCCGGCACCCGGTGATTATCAGATCCGTCCGTGCTCATCCGGAGCAGTTACCAGCTATTTCGAGATCAAGGGGGCGTGAGCAGCTGCCTCTCTGGAGCAAGTCGCTAGCCTGCCTAGAGACCTCAGAAACTCCGCATGTACCAGGCATTCTCTCCAGCATGGGAAGGCTATTAGTCCTGGAAATCGGCAGCGTCATCGGACACCTCCTTCACTAAAAACGTCACCCTTTTCTGACTTGGGTTCTTGCTGCTGGGGTTTCACCGGAAGCGGAAGATATCTGTCCATCTCCGATTCAATTCTTGGTGCTTGCATACTCTCTCAGGAGCAGTATAGCCGGCTTATCAGTGGTAAGTGTTCATTCTATCTCACAAACCCTAACCCTCATTTTTGATATAAAATAGGGATTTTTGCATGGCAGTTTGCATGCCCAGTTGTATCAGCATATTTGCTTACAAATAGAAAATATCGGGATTTGGGATACTACAGTGGTATCAGAGCTATCTTCTTAGCCAGCTGTGGGATTAAGAAATGAAACTTAGATGAATACAGAAGGAGACCCTTTTGTAACCTATAGGAGGAGGAAGATTAGATACACAGGGGAGTTTGAGGATATCCAACTAGAAGATACCAATTCAGATATGGAACAAACAGGTATACACTCGAATAGGGGAAAAGGAATGGGAGAAGAGGAGGATCGGATGGATTTTCGCAGCTTGGTCTCTGCATTGCAAGACTTAGCCAAAGGACAAAAAGATGTACTCAATGCAATCAATAGATTATCATCGAAACCGAAAATAGGTATCAACAGTACATCTCCCTCACCGGTAGATTGGGGATCTACAAGCAGCAGTGGAAAGATAGCGTACACTAACATTCAAAATACTTTGCACATATACAGCGGACCTTCTATCAGGCCTACCATGCCTCACTTCTTGGCAGATACAATAGGGGGCCCGGTCATGCAAGTAGAACCTAGCGAGCCTTTTGGGGCTTATTTACAGGAGTATAGAGACTTAGGGGATGAGTTTCACGCCGCCATGTCTTTTTCAGATTTCTGCAACATGAAGAGTAGGAACAGGCCCAGGAATTTCAACAAGGGTTTCAATCACAACTATGAGTTGCGGAAGACCTTGGGCAGGTTGACCATCCCAAACTTTGATGGGACTCGCAGAGGATCAGCGAGGATATGGGTTCAAAAGTTGGATACCTATTTCCAACTCAACCCCATGACAGAGACAGACGCCATTAAATTGGCTACACTTCACCTGGACAGAGAAGCTCACAAGTGGTGGTACCACGGATTGGTGACATTGGGTCACAACACCATACATTCCTACGGTGAGTTCACTCAGAAGCTCATAGAGAGGTTTGACAGGAAAGATCCAGAGATATATTTCAGGGAGTTGGCTCAACTCAAACAGACCGGTAGTGTAGAAGCTTTCATTTCAGAATTTCAGAGGATAGCCATTATGGTAACAGATGTGTCAGAGAGCAGATTGATTATGTTATTCACTGAGGCCCTCACAGAGCCACTACGGGGATGGGTGAAAGCCTACAAACCCCTCACTTTGCAGGATGCCATTAGCAGCGCAAGAGATCTTCAGGATTTAGTCCCCAAAAACAAATTCCCACTGAAAACCAATTTTCCTGTTAGGGACAAGGACAGGATACCTTTCCAGCAGGATGTGCCCAAGAAAACCTGGTTAGACGAGGACACTAGGAAAGATTTGAGAAGGAAGAAACTATGCTTCACCTGTCAAGAACCATGCGTACCAGGACACAGGTGTGCAGAGAAGGCGAAGGCTCACTACATTGAGGTATATTCAGACAGTGATGAGGACGACTATGAGCAGGAAGCCACAGAAGAACTACGGGCAGCTGAGGAGGAATCACACCAAGTTGATACACCAGAGGGAGTCATTGCTACATTATCTGGAGTACCACGATTCCATACTCTCAGGGTCAGGGGAGTAGTATAGGGTCACAGAGTAGGAGTATTGATAAATGGGGGAGCCACCCACAATTTCATTGACTCCGCTTGGGTAGCCAAGAGAGGTATTCGGACCGAGAAGTTCGAAGGATTCACTGTAGCAGTAGCCGGGAACTCCAGCATGGAGTGCAAATACTGGATCCCAAAATTGAATGTCGCCTTAGGTAACTATCAGATGACAGACTCTTTCTATGTAGCGGATGTAGCGGATACTCATGTGGTATTGGGTGTTCAGTGGCTTTATTCTATAGAGAAATACACTACAGACTACAAGGCAATGGAAATGGAATTCCAGGGGCCAGACAGCAAACGGGTAGTTTTGAGGGGCATGAACACTTATCCCCCAAAACCGGTCTTGTCACAGAGAATGGAGGCAGTACTCCGACAGGATGATATAGAATGGACTGCAGAATGGTTGGTCACCTTCAGGAAACCCCCAGAGACCAGCACACAACACCGAGGTGACATTCAAACCTTGCTACAGAAACATGAAAAGGTTTTTTGGGACCTTCCATCAGGTAGACCACCAGACCGAGGTTTTGAACACATCATCGAGCTAGAGGAAGGGACACAAGCAGTCATCACCACTCCTTACAAGCATCCCAAAAGATACAAGGATGAGATTGAGAAAACAATCAAAGAATTACTGGAGCTTGGATATATTCGGCCCAGTTCTAGCCCCTTCGCATCCTCAATAGTACTGGTCAAAAAGAAGGATGGTACACTGCGAATGTGCATCGATTATCAAGCACTCAACAAAAAGACCATTAAGAACAGGTATCCCATTCCCAGAATTGACGAACTCATGGATGACCTTCGGGGAGCTCAATACTTCTCCAAGATCGATCTTCGCTCAGGATATCATCAGATCAGGGTAAGGGACCAGGACATCTCCAAAATAGCTTTTCGCTGTCACTATGGTCACTATGAGTTTTTGGTCATGCCCTTTGGACTTACCAATGCTCCAGCCACTTTTCAGTCATGCATGAACCACACCTTTAGAGCACAGCTACGTAAGTTTTTGCTCGTATTCTTTGATGACATCCTGATTTACAGCAAAACATGGGAAGAGCATCTGAAACACCTAGACGAAGCATTGAGTATTTTAGAAGAACATTCGCTTTATGCGAAAATGTCCAAGTGTCAGTTTGGCATGAAGGAAATGTTGTATTTAAGACACATAATCAATGTAGAAGGAGTACAGGTTGATATGGAGAAAATCCGAGCTATCAGAGATTGGCCCGCACCAAAAACAGTTACAGAATTGAGAGGTTTCTTAGGTCTGTGCACTTATTACCGACGATACGTTAAGGGATTCTCCCAATTTGCAGCACCCCTCACAAATCTCACCAAGAAGGGAGCGTTCACTTGGACAGACTTAGCACAAAAAACTTTCGAGGAGATGAAGGTTATTATGAGTTCTTGTCCAGTTCTAGCATTAACAGACTTCTCACAACCCTTTGTAGTAGAATGTCATGCCTCAGGGGAAGGGTTAGGAGCAGTGTTGATGCAAAATCATCACCCTATTGCATTTGAGAGTCGTAAATTGAAGAACTACGAACGCCATTACTCCATATATGACAAAGAGATGCTCGCCATCTTGCATGCTCTCACAAAATTTAGACAGTACCTGGTGGGCAGTAAGTTCAAAATCAAAACCGATAATAACAGCCTCAAGTATTTCCTAGAGCAGAAGGAACTGAATGAGCGACAGTAGAAATGGGTTAGCAAAGTACAAGCCTACGATTTCGAGATCGAGTATGTAAAAGGTAAGAATAATGTAGTAGCTGATGCATTATCCAGGCGTCCTGCCCCATTATCTCTCAGTAGTATATCCACAGATTGGAGGGCACTTCTCTTAGTAGAATACTCCAAAAATAAAGTCGCTTGCGAATTATTGGACGGGCAAATTCAAGATGACAAGTACAGGATTGTTGATGACATCATCTATTACAAAAACAGGATATACCTCGTTCCAGAATCCACGTTGAGGAAAAAGATCATTCAGGCAGCCCATGATTCTCCTTTATCAGGGCATCAAGGTTTCTTAAAGACCTATAGGCAGATCAGAGAGAGGTTCTCATGGAAGGGCCTCAAGCGGGAAATTATGCAGCATGTCCGGGAATGTAGCATCTGCCAACAGAACAAGATTGAGAACACCCATCCAGCAGGGTTACGCCAACCACTACCAATTCCAGAACAGAAGTGGGAAAGCATCTCCATGGACTTTATTTCAGGATTGCCCAAGGTCCAAGGGCGAGATTGTTTATATGTAGTAGTTGATAGACTGACCAAGTTTGCACATTTCTTCTCGATATCATCAGACTACTCGGTAGCTCAAGTAGCTGAGTTATTCTTCAGGGAGATCTTCAGGTTACACGGGTTACCTAAGACCATTGTCAGTGATCGGGATAGCAGATTCACGGGTGCCTTCTGGCAGGAACTATTCAGATTGGTGGGCACCGAACTAGCTACTAGTACGAGTTATCATCCCCAGAGTGACGGGCAAACAAAAATAGTCAACAAGTGGATCGAAGGATATTTAAGGAACTATGTAGCAGGGCAGCAGTGAACCTGGATCAAATGGCTACACCTGGGGGAGTATTGCTACAATACTACCTATCACATGTCTATTAGGATGACTCCTTTTAAGGCATTATATGGTTACGAGGCCTTGGACTATGCAGATTTGGCATTTGGAGATAGTAGAGCTCCTAAGGCTAAGGATTGGATACAGGACAGTCAGGACATTCTGAAAATATTAAAGGAGAATTTACAAACAGCCCAGAATCAACAGAAGTTGTATGTCGACAAACACAGGATTGAACGGAGCTTTGAGGTAGGGGATTTAGTATACTTAAGGCTCCAGCCTTATAGACAGTCCTCACTTAAGAAGAAAGGAGCAGAGAAGTTAAAACCCCGCTTCTATGGACCATACAGAATAATCAGGAAGGTGGGAGAGGTGGCATATGAACTAGAACTTCCACAGGAAAGCAAAATTCACAATGTGTTCCATGTATCTAATCTGAAGAAGACCCTTGGGCAACACATTGCTCCATCTACCGAATTGCCTCCTTTAGGTGATGAAGGACTGCTGATACTGATTCCCGAACGGATCATACAGACTAGAGAAAGGAAGCTCAAGAACAGGGTAATCAGAGAATACTTGATTCAATGGAAAGAACTACCGCTAGAGGATGCCACCTGGGAAGGTGAACAGGTATTGCAGCATCCCAGTTTGAAGTTGCTTGAGGACAAGCAATCTCAAGCGGGGAGGACTGTAATGTCCTCTTCCGATTAGGCCTTGAGGCCCAAAACTGCTAACCTATGTGATTCTTGTGGGTTCGAGTGGTTACTGACAGCTAGGGAATCAGCTAAGGACTGATGCCATCCATAGAAGATCTAGGGCATCATCATTAGGTCAAGAAGGGCCACCGGGGCCAAAGGCCACCTTCGTGCATGCCATCCAAGCATTATTTAATGATGCATGCACTCTTTAAGTCTCCATCCGCATGCATGCAAGTCAACTGCAAATTAGAAGATAAAGTGACCTAATTAGGTCAAAGATTAGGGTTTTCACAGTTGAAAGTTATAAAAGGAGGATAAAGCGAAAGGAGACTTCATTTTTTATGATTATTATTTTGGGAGCTCTTGGATAGCAGCACAGCGTGCCGCACAGCAATTGGGGTTGGAGACGGAGTCTTCAGCTAGCGGGATTTCGGCAGTGAAACATCTGTCCTAGTCTCATTCAGGGTAAGCCATACAGGTTCACCATTTGCTCTTACATTCATTCATAAGTTATCTAGTATATGGTATAGATCGTTGCAGGGACACGTGTGCAGCCGTAAGGGGGGGTTTTCAGCCAAAAAGCCCTAATCAGTTTCTGGGCCTTCAGATCTCAGCTTTACTCCGAAACTCAGGCACCATTCTCATCATCAGCATCATACTCCGGTACCCGTTGATTATCAGATCCATCCGTGCTCATCCGGAGCAGTTACCAGCTATTTCGGGATCAAGGGGGCGTGAGCAGCTGCCTCTCTGGAGCAAGTCGCTATCTTGCCTAGAGACCTCAGAAACTCCGCATGTACCAGGCATTCTCTCCAACATGGGAAGGCTATCAATCCTACAAATCGGCAGTGTCATTGGACACCTCCTTCACTGAAAACGTCACCCTTTTCTGACTTGGGTTCTTGCTGCTGGGGTTTCACCGGAAGCGGAAGATATCTGTCCATCTCCGATTCAGTTCTTGGTGCTTGCATACTCTCTCAGGAGCAGTCTAGCCGACTTATCAGTGGTAAGTGTTCATTCTATCTCACAAACCCTAACCCTAATTTTTGCTATAAAATAGGGATTTTTGCATGGCAGTTTGCATGCCCAGTGGTATCAGCATATTTGCTTAGAAATAGAAAATATTGGGATTTGGGATACTACATCTATCGAGGCAACTATAAGATCTGTGATAATAATGCTTTAATCAATGATGCCCCTAGAGAAGAGTTTTCTTTAAATTATTTGTCCATTTTTCAAACAACCTCTACTCTAAAAAACATAGTGAGTGAGGTCTTATTGTGACATACATCGTAGTTGGGCTACCATTATTCCTGAGCAATCTTGAGCACAATTTTGAGCCAGTCCTTTACTTTGAGATTAGCGGAAGATGAGTTTATAGTTGGTGATCACTCTTCTTCAGTGGTTCCAGAGCATGTCGATGGTCGGTTTCATGCCATGACCAAGCCTCATGACCCCAGATTTGATGACTGAGTTAGCCATTTTTCATATTTCAAAGAAGAGATACTGACAGTGTGTTGCTACTGCAACTGCTTCCCCAAAAATTTTACATTTTAGGGCCCACCCTTCCATTTTTACTTTTACACTTGTTTCCCAACTCAGTCAAGTCCTCCCTGCATAGCTAGTCTTTCCTAGAAGTCTGAGCAGAAGTTTCTTCCCTAAGCTTGAGATTCATTTTGGTAAAAAAAAAATCCTTAGCCACGATCTTGGAAACAAGCTTTACAAGAAAATCCGCTTTTGATTTAAGATCAACGGCTGAGAAACGCTCCGAACTAGATCAATGGTCGAGAAAAGTGGAAGCAAAAGAATTAAAGTTAACCTTTGAAAAAAGTTGGAAACCCACGTTCCGCTTTTCAAAGTCCGTGATCCGCAAATCGACCACTGGGGATGAGTCCGCAAAGATCCAACGCTAAGAAATGGCGGGGGCAGAAGAGCGGAGTCGAAAAAGCCAAGTTTTGCTTATGAAAAAAAGTTGCAAATCCGCCTTCTACCTTCCCCAGTTCAAGATCCAACAGTCCAGAAGGCTTCTGCGCAGATCAACAATCCAGGGAAAAGCGGAAGCAGAAACGCCAAAGTTTAATTTTGAAAAAGATTGACTTTCGCTTTCCGATTTCCGCCTTCGGAAAGGTGGAAGCGGAAAAGCAGAAAGTGAAAAGGTAAGGTTTTAACGTTGAAAAGGTTGGAGATTTGCTTTCCGATTTCCACTTAGCAGAAGGGTAGAAGCGGAAAAGCGGAAGCGGAAGGTTTAATTTTAAATTTGTGGCAGATTGGTGAATGAGCTTTCCGCTTTCCGGAAGTGCAGAAGCGCAAATGCGGAGGCTGAAAAGTAGAATTTTAATTTGATAAAATTGGCTAAACCGATTTCCGCTTTACGGAAGGGCGGAGCGTAAAGGAGCTGTCAATGCTGCATGATCTAACGGTTCAAATCAGACCCGATCCATCTTTGAGATGATCTGAGCCGTCAAACCTCTGTTTTTTATTTTTACTGTGAACCAACGGGGAAACTGAGAAATCTTTCTCCCAAAACTTTAACTAAATAATTTGCTTGCTTAACAAGGTGCTAATCATGATGTTTTCGTTCTGTTTAAATAATTGACACATATCATTAAATTACAATTGAAAATATGGCGATTAGTTGCACTATCATTGGAAAATTATTGTTGTGTCAAGAACAGACATATCTCTCATGATGTTTTCTTTATATTCGCAAGTATTATGGTTCACCAAGTTAGGATGGGCGATTGCGAGATCGGGTAGAGGTTGCAGCTTTCAACGGCTGAGATTCATGGAAGATACAGATCTACGTCCTGAAGAATTCCGTTGTTTTAACTTGCGCGAATGAAATAAATTTCTCAGATCAGCAGAATGTGGTAGGACCTGCATTTTTCAATGGCCAGCATCAAAGGTGGAGTCAGATCTATAGTGGACGTGCATTTCATTGATTCAACATGCACGGATTAATGAACTTTTGAAATCCGCGGAATTGGTTAAAGGGCTACATGTATCAATGGCTGAGATGAAGGTTTGATTTAGATCAACGAATGCGGTTGATTTTGCGGATTGAATGTGCATGAAAGATGGAATATTTGGAACCTGCGAAATCCTGTACACCCGGCAGGATTGAACAGAGGAAATCTTGGTGGATTTGTGATCTACAATCAAAATCAATTTCGCAATGCAAAGATGCAGGAAAAATAAAGGAGTGTGTATTTCCAACAGGGCAATGCCTGTGTAATTTGTTTTCATTTGATTGTTTTGTGAAACCGTTGTATTCAACCAGGTGGGCGAATAAGAAGCCTAGGAATCACCTGGGTGATGGATAGAGATAGTATAAATAGGGGTGCAGAGCACCATCGTAAGGACCTTTTGCCTGGTGAAGGAATTTTGGACTATTGTTGTAAAAGAGCTACCTCTTTGCTAATAAGAAGGATCATTTTGCTGGAACAAAGGGCCTACGCAGAGATTTAATCGGAATGTGTGGAATGCATACTGTAGAACTATTTCTTCTTGCTTCTGTACATCATACAGTGAGATCGTTCTAACCTCCTGGAACTATTTCATTCGCCATGAATGTTTGTTGTCTGTATAAATGTCTGTGTTGACAGGGTAATAAATGGTTTAACTATATTAGAGCTACCTCTGGTATTCTCTCTGCTGTGAATGTGATTATTGTGTTGGTACAGCTATCTGTTAGACCTTTATGAACATTTACAGTATATTACTCTGAACTCTAAATTTGTTGCCTATCCAGAGATAGAATAATTTAGTTTTAGATCTAGATTAGACCTGCATTTAGCTTGAGCACTTGCATATCATTCTTTAAACAAAAATTATATAAACGGTGGACTGAGCCGTAACCAGTAAAAGATTAAAGAACTTAATCTTACGGTGGCCGGAACCGTGAACCGGACGAATTCCCCACACCAAACGATGTCTGATCTAATTGGAATCATTCACCGGGGAGAATCCCTATTGCTTGGTACCTGGGATTTTTCCAGGCATCAACAGAATTGGCGCTAGAAGGAGGGCACCAGCCCGTGCATGGCTGGTAGAGGAAATCCGATTTTCAGAGAAGATTACACTGGAACATCATCCGAAAATATTTTCCCTGGAGATTTTATTCCTGAATTTAAAGAACAAGAACAGACAGGTTCTAGCGAAGAAGAATCAGAGCGTTTGTATGTTGTCCCATTTGAAGAAGTAGATCTGTTTAGGAGACATACAAGATCCTACATCAAGAAACTTGGGGGGTTAAAAGTTATTCCTACTTTACCTAGAAGGTAAGCTTCCAATAAAGTACCCTCATACACTAAGGATTCGATTCTTGTGGAAAATTTGGAAGAACTAGTAGATCTATCCATCCAAGAAATTGTTCAGCCTCTGGATCAATTAGATCCAGAATCCCTTGTAGTTTCAATAGTCAGTCAGTCTCCACCACAGTCTCCATCTTGAATCATGACTGCGGTTAATCAACCCGCATGGAGAGCAAGAATGCCACTCAACCTGGCTGCTCCATTGCACGACTTACCTAAGCACCCAGAAAAGGTTTTACCAAAATTTGATCCTAGAAAGGGTGTTTCTGCTAAAGATCACCTACAAAGTTTTTATCTAGCTTTGAATCTTTTAAATGTTGAACATGAAGATGTTGTTTGCAGATTTTTTCAATATACTTTTGAACCTAAAGCATCTTCATGGTACTTTAGTTTGCAAGCTAATTCAATAATAAATTGAGATGGTTTTGAAAAGGCATTCTTAGTTAAATTTGGCAACTAGAAAACTGTAGCCACTCTCATAAAGAATTGCTATCTATGAGGATGGGAAATAAAGAAAAGGTCCAAGACTTTAATAAGAGATTCACCACTTTATTGAATAGTTTTAGTGTTGCAAAAAACCAGCTGAAGAGTCTCTAGTAGAATATTATACTACAGCACTTTATCTACCAATAGAAATGCTTGTAAAAAGGTATGGTAAAGTTGCATTGGTAGAACACTATGAGGAAGCCAAGAAAATAGATGCAGTTATGGATAGTATAGCAAAGCATACTCTAGAACCTGAGTTGAAACATACTAAAAGCAAAATTCCTTTGCTGTTAACTAAACCCAAACAAGAACACTCTAATGAGCTAGATAATGTAGTGAAGATGGTGCAAAAATTGTCAAACAAGGTAGTGGACTTCGAGTTAGTCCATATAGAAAGCCATTCAACCCTTATTACAAGAAAAGGGAAGAGAGTGAACAGCACCAACCACCTGTGCATAATTCTGCTGTATTGAATTTTAATGAAGTAGGCATGAATCACTTCTGTACTTTTCACCAAGAACATCATTCTGAAAAAAGTTGTCCACGGTGGATTAATTCAATGACTGGTTATGAATCATTTGTTAGATACCCAGCTAGTAGATCCTGAAGAAGAGCAAGCCCAAACTAATAAGCCAGAACAAACAAATGAGGAAACCACTATGGTATTATGGGATTGGGCACCTACTTTGGGGCTTAGTGAAGATAACCTACTGAGGAAGTTCAAGTGTCATCAGTTAATGTCACGACTAGAAGTAAAGGCCCAGTAGTGGATGAAAGTTTGTTGCTGCCTAAAATAAAGAAGTTTAAAGAAAGCATGAAGAAAATTCTCAATACTACTCAAACAACACCTAAGCCTAATCTAGTAAATATAAAAGAAACAATCCCAGTAGTTAACAATTCAATGAAGACAACAATTAATAAACCTGTGGAAACTTTGGCAAATAAAACAGAGACTACTAAATAACAAGGCATGGGGTATGATATCATAGAAGACATTAAGAACACAAAGAAAAACATCTCTTTATTTGAACTATGTAATTTGCCTCAGCAAAGGAAGAAACTTCTAGAAACTTTTAATCCACGGCCTTGCAATGTCCCAGAAGCTATTGAATCTGATGATGAAGTAAATAAAGCAAGCATTGGAGGAAAATCTAGATCTCAGACTTTACCTTTTCTGCTGTCATTTGAAATTTTTAATCATAATGTGCATAATTGTTTGGTAGATTCTGGGGCTTCATCAATTGTCATGCCACTTTCAGTATGTAAAAAGATTAATGGCCAACCTACACCATCCCCATCTCAGATAGTTCAACTAGAGAGATCTGTTGTTAAAGTCATAGGGGAAATGAAAGATGTTTTGATTCGATTATCTGTAGATCCCAGAGTTTGTCAGTTTATAGATGTTACGGTAGTGGATATACAGGAAGCATATGGATTAATTTTGAGTAGGGACTAGTCAGCAAAACTTAATGGATACTTTGCAACTAATTGGTCTCACATGTGGCTACTAGACCAAAATGCTCAAAACCAAATTAAAATACCGAGGGAACCACATATGAGGTATAATGTAACTCAATTAGAACGGAAGAATGAACTTGTTAACTTCTCATCTTCAGTTTTGGGAAATCACTTTTTGGAGCTTGAACTAGAAAATCATCAAGCCAAACAAGTCAATCATGAATTAGACACACAGTCCGATCTCCTTCAATTCTCACGGGCTGATGATATTGATTGCAATATAGTAGATTTAGAAGATATATTTTGGATTCTATATTTTGATGTAGAATGCACAAATGACACTGTTGAGTATGAAGCTCCAGGTCTGAAAAGGGCTATTGAGTTAAATGTAAGAGATTTGAAAGTTTTTGGTAATTCTGGAGAAAATCCTTTTCAGCAACAACTCAGAGCAACACACCCTAAAATGGAGCCTTTGATTCAAAAGGAGCTAAGGAAGCTTGGTTCTGTTCTCAAGTAGTACTTTGCCTAGGATCTAGAAACCCTTGTACATAAATAAACTTGCATTTATTGATTTTGTTTTCCAATTGTTTATTTTCCTATTTGTTTCATCTTATTTCATAGCCTTAGTTTGTTTGCTAATAAACCAGCTCAATTTTTGGTGCTTGGAAGTATAGGCATCTGATTAAACTCGAAATCTTTGGATGTCAGAAATTTTGCTTATGGGAAAGAGAAAATGATAAAGTTCGATCATAATGAGATTCTTTAACTGTTGACAGATGATGGAAAGGGAAGCTGATGGACCAACGGAAAGGAAGCAGGTCTGACAGATGTATGGTATTCAAAATGATTCCATTGCTACAAATCAAAAAAGGCCAAAAGGATTAGATTGAAAAGTCAATTTTCTGAAATATTCCATCTTCAATTAAAGAAATGATGCAAAAGAAATAAATCGTCAGAACAAAAGGGCTGTCAAAATAGCAAAGATCAGCGCAGTTCTTCTCCGTCCGTGAGCATGATAAGCAAACAGAGTTGTCACTCACACAAAAGGACATTGTGGATGGAAGAACCTGTACCAAATTCTCAAAGTAAAAGGAAGACTCAAAAGACTTTTCCAGTCATAAAGAAAGCATCAAAAGAATGCTTATAGCATGGGAATAAGGAACAAACGAATACATCTGTTTTACTCGGTTACGATCCTGTGGAGTCTTATCTGATGGCAACTTAAAGACAAGGGGTAAAATGAAGTTTGAACTTCATACGCTGACCCCGGGAGAGTTATCAAGACACTAAGCTCTTGGTTGCCTTACTCCCAAAGAAATGGTATCAAATGTGCTGCTTGAAAGTTGCATCCCTGAATCAATCTGGTTTAAATAAGTCTCGAGAAATGCTTGTAAGTAATCATTGGTAATGGGTAGTACAATACCATATGGCAGTCTTGTTGTTCAAAGAAGGTTTTTTTCGGAGATCTGTGTTCCCCATCTAGTCGCCAATTATTGTTGCTGCTACTGCTTCCCCAAAAATTTTACATTTAAGGGCCCCTCCTTCCATTTTTATTTTTACACTTGTTGCCCAGCTCAGTTAAGTCCTCCCTACATACCTAGTCTTTCCTAGAAGTCTAAGCAGAAGTTTCTTCCCTAAGCTTGAGGTTCATTTTGCTAAAAAAAATCCTTAGGCGCGATTTTGGAAACAAGCCTTGAAAGAAAATCCGCTTTTGATTTAAAATCAACGGCTGAGAACCGCTCCGACCTAGATCTATGGTCGAGAAAAGTGGAAGCAGAAAAGCGGAAGCAGAAGAATTAAAGTTAACCATTGAAAAAAGTTCGAAACCCGCGTTTCGCTTTCCGAAGTCCACGATCTACAGATTGACGACTAGGGATGAGTCTACAAAGATCCAACAACCAAGAAATGGCGGGAAGGGAAGGGAGAAGTCAGAAAAACCAAGTTTCGCTTATGAAAAAAAGTTGCAAATCCGCCTTCTGCCTTCCCTAGTTCAAGATCCAACGATCCAAAAGGCTTCCACATAGATCAATGATCCAGGAAAAAGCGGAAGCGGAAAAGCCAAAGTTTACTTTCGGAAAAGATTGACTTTCCACTTTCCGATTTCCACCTTCGGAAAAGCGAAAAGTGGAAAGGTAAGGTTTTAACGTTGAAAAGGTTGGAGATCTACTTTCCGATTTCCACTTAGCGGAAGGGCAAAAGCAGAAGGTTTAATTTTAAATTGATGGATGAATGGTGAACGCGCTTTCCGCTTTCCGCTTTCCGGAAGTGCAGAAACGGAAATGCAGAGGCGAAAAAGTAGAATTTTAACTTGATAAAATTGGCGAACCCAATTTCTGCTTTCCGGAAGGGCGGAGACGAAAAGGAGCTGTCAAGGTTGCATGATCTAACGGTTCAAATCAGACCCGATCCATCTTTGAGATGATCTGAGCCATCCAACCTCTGTTTTGATTTTAACCGTGAACCATTGGGGAAACTGAGAAAATCTTTCTCTCGAAACTTTAACTAAATAATTTTCTTGCTTAACAGGGTGCTAATCATCATTTTTTGTTCTGTTTAAATAATCGACACATATCATTAAATTACAATTGAAAATATGGTGATTAGTTGCAATATCATTGACAAATTATTGTTGTTTCAAGAACAGACATATCTCTCATGATGTTTTCTTTATATTCATTGGTATTATGGTTCACCAA
The DNA here is from genome assembly GCA_001517045.1 of Pseudotsuga menziesii. NCBI lineage: Eukaryota > Viridiplantae > Streptophyta > Pinopsida > Pinales > Pinaceae > Pseudotsuga > Pseudotsuga menziesii. Next base: position 741,449 of record LPNX011053071.1, read on the forward strand.
GTTAGGATGGGCGATTGCGAGATCGGGTAAAGGTTGCAGCTTTCAACGACTGAGATTCATGGAAGATACAGATCTACGGTCCTGAAGAATTTCGTTGTTTTAACTTGCGCGAATGAAATAAATTTCTCAGATTGGCGGAATGTGGCAAGACCTGCATTTTTCAATGGCCAGGATCAAAGGTGGAGCCCAACATGGTGGACATGCATTTCGCTAATTCAACATGCATGGATTAATGAACTTTTGAAATACGTGGAATTGGTTAAAGGACTGCATCTATCAACGGCTGAGATGAAGGTTTGATCTAGATCAACAATTGAGGTTGATTTCGCGGATTGAATGTGCACGGAGGATGGAATATTTCGAAGTTGCGAAATCCTGTAGACCCGGCTGGATCAGACGTAGGAGATCTTGGCGGATTTGTGATCGACGATCAAAATCAATTTCGTAATACAAAGATGCAGGAAAAATAAAGGAGTGAGTAACTCCATCAGAACAATGCCTATGTAATTTGTTTGTATTTGTTTGTTTTGTGAAACTGTTGTATTTAGCCAGGTGGGCGAAAAAGAAGCCTGAGAATCTCCTGGGTGATGGATAGAGATAGTATAAATAGGGGTGCAGAGCACCATAGTAAGGACTTTTTGTCTGATGAAAGAATTCTGGACTATTGTTGTAAAAGAGCTACCTCTTTGCTAATAAGAAGGATCATTTTGCTGGAACAAAGGGCTTGCACAGAGATTTAATCAAAATGTGTGGAATGCATACTGTAGAACTATTTCTTCTTGCTTCTGTACATCATAGAGTGAGATCATTCTAACCTCATGGAACTATTTCCTTGGTCATGAATGTCTGCTGTCTATATAAATGTCTGTGTTGACAGGGTAATAAATGGTTTAATTATATTAGAGCTACCTCTGGTATTCTTTCTGCTGTGAATGTGATTATTGTGTTGGTATGGCTATCTATTAGACCTTTATGAGCATTTATAGTATATTACTCTAAACTCTAAATTTGCTCCATGTCCGAGGATAGAATAGTTTAGTTTTAGATCTAGATTAGACCTGCATTTAGCTTGGGCACCTGCATATCATTCTTTAAATAAAAATTATATTAACGATGGACTGGACCGTAACCAGTAAAAGATTAAAGAACTTAATCTACGGTAGCCGGAACCGTGAACCGGGCAGATTCCCCACACCAAACAGTGTCTGATCTAATTGGGATCGTTCACCGTGGAGAATCCCTACTGCTTGGTAACTGGGATTTTTTCCAGGCATCAACACAGTGTTCATGATGTATAGAAGCAGTGTTCAATGCCTTCAGATTGTTCAGATCAGATGCAGGTATATGACCTAGGTGACATATGGATATGTACATGTGGATTCGAGTTTGCTCTGTTGTATATTTTAGTAGTTGAACTTGGTTGATAGTGGTTATATGTTGGCGACATTTTGGTTTTCACTGAAATCTAAAGTATAAGTGATCTAGTTTCTGTTAGACACTGAGAGGGGGGGTGAATCAGAGTAAAGCAATTTTAGAACTTTTCTTAACTTGTCACAATTAACTACCAATTCATCACTGCATAATTATTTCATAAACATCTTTCACTTCATCATTCACATATCATAAGCATTTGAATCATCAAGAACCATAACACAAAAGAACACAACACCATAGAATTTTGTAATCTTTTTGTATTAGTTTTGGTCCGGCTACAACCGTGAGGTAAAATCAGCACCTACTGATATAAAGAGCACCTACTCTGCATCCAGGACCCTGCCTGGTTTTCTTAAACCCTGCTAAGAAGGGTTTGAGGTATCCTAACCTCAAAAGCAACACAAGCTTGCTTTTACAATTAAAGCTCACTGTCACATCAGCATCATCAATCACATCAACATCACTGTCATATTCACTGTCACATCAACACTGTTATGTCATGGATGCACTGTCAATGTCATCAACCGGTCACTCTCATACTGCTGTAGGTGTCAAACTGTCATTATCACAACTTGATCAAGTTATCAAGAAATCTCCCCAAGCACCACTATTGCTCGTGTCTTCAAGAGTCTGCTCATGCCTTCAAAGGCCTACACCTGTCAAGTCTTGTTCATGTCTTGTCAATACTGCTGCAACACTCTTATGATCAAGTACATCAACTTTGCTAGTCAACACTGCTCATCACTCTGCCAAATTCCACTCATCAAGACGTTGTCAATGTCAAGGCTATCAATCACTATACTAGTCTTTTACTGTCGTACTATTAAATCAACTCAATCAATCATTATCATTTTAACTGCTGTAAGTCAGATCTGTCATTGTATGGTCGAACAACCACTGATTTAACAAGTCATTGTATTTCATAAAGAGCTGTAGTTGTCAAATCATAAGGCATTGTCGAAACAACTCCACTGTTCCTGCCTTCTCCACTTTTGCAACCTCAATATGTAACAAGACAAATCCTCAATTCAATATCATCTCAAGGGTTCTTAAGAAGAACACTTAAAGCCAAATATTACCTTCTATTAGTTCACTGGATCTCTAGATATCTGAGCCTTTTCCATAGAATGATGAACATACCTTAAAGTGGCTTGATTCAAGCTTGTGACTTTTCCAATGTACTATATCCAACACAGAATTTGCCTACTGCTGTAGTAGACAAAAAAAAAAACTTCCATAAGAAACGGAGGTTTGTATGCCAAGTTGAATGTTGGTTGTGTACTCCTGCAGAGTTCAAATTTTGCTTATTGTATTTCTGAGAAGAAATCTTCTTATGTTCATCTGCCTGTCACAACCAAGTCATCAATCTGTCCTCAACCATGCCTTCAACTTGTCATTGCCTTGTCACACTATCTGTTAACACACAAATTGTTCTCTGCTCACCAACACTGTTCAATCACATATCATGTCATTAACTTCTGCTTATCAGCATATCATTCTAATGTCACATCCAAGTGAAGCCATTCACTTGTCTCTGTCAAATGTCTTATCTCAATCTACTGAAGGTTAACATCCTCAACTGGTCCCAGATTTCAAGTATATATATATCAGTCATCAAAAGCCATTAATGCTAGCTGAGACATGCTAAAGACTTCAAAGCAAGACCAACTATGAGGGTCTGCAAAATTGCAAATACATCTGAAACTGCTTATGTGCATCAATACAGTATGCATCATCATCAACAACTTCCAAAACTGTGACCACCATGAAGACTATCACAAGAGCTTGTTCATCTAGGGCAGCAAAATCTTAGCCACTTTACTTCATCTTTTCATGGATCAAAAATCCAAAACGTTTGTGTTCTGCTGCTCCTTGGTGCAGCCTCAGTCATCCACGAGTTTCCTTAGGGTATCGATATGCTGGTAGAACTTGGAACAACCATTAGCCCAAGAAGGAATATCATTCTGCTGTAAACTTCGAGTCTTTTTATCTCTGTTTGACTTGGTGAAAGATACAAACAGTGTTGCTGCAAATCCAAGTCTGTTGCTCCCTCATCTGAGCTTCATAACTCAAAAAAAACAAAAAGATATCCTTTAAACCATTGAAAAATTCGGGTCAACAGTCCACCAAACTTATTTGCTGCTAGTCTACAATTTTCGGACTGTTCATGAGGTCTACTGCTACTGCAACTTTGCAGCATGCTGTTAAATTTGGACTGGGGAAAAATCCATCTGCTGCTGCTGCGTTTATCTCAGTTACCTTCCGAAAATCTCAGAAAAAATACTCCACGAATTTGTTATAGCGAGATTTCTTCCCATCCAAAAATCCACAGTTGCTGCTCAAAAAAAAAATAAGAAAAAGGGCTGCTGCAAACTTTAGTTTAAAGACTGTGGACAAGCCTCCAAAACAGTCAAAAATTAAACCCCAAATTCAGACCATATCCTCTTCGAAAATTGCACATTAAAATGCACCTGCGGTTACCTCAGTGAACTGTATCCACCCGAAATTCAGAGCAACTTATCCCCATCCAAAATTCTATTTTCAAAATGAAATTACGATGGGGTATTTATACTGGTTTCCACTAGGCCGACCTGTCATAAATTTATTTTTATTTATAAATTCTTTATTGGGCCGACATTGCATTTGATCTAATATTTTTTGTTGTCAAAGTCTTCAAAATGTTTTGGTGCAAGGGCTTCTTCAAATGCTTCAAGGAGCCATGTCTTATTAACTTATAGGCTTCTAAATTTCTTATAGTTCCAGACTTGAAGGATCATGTAAGTAGGCTTCTTCAAAGAGTGCTCAATCCATAAGCATGGGGTTCTTTCATATGCCATGTTCATAAAAAATTGTATGGGGTTCTATGTTCAAGGGTTTGCACATCAAGATCCAAGAAGCATGTCATCATCAACTTCAAGGGCTTCATCAAAGGAGCTTCAAGGACCACATATCATCTAGCTATGGCATTTCTCCAAGAGATTTTCAACATCATCAAACCTATGTCATCAAGGTATAAGGGGCTTCAAATAAGCACATCATCAAGTGGTATCATGGACCATCCACACCATCAAGAACTTTATCCATCGAGCTTTAAGAACCTCATATCATCATGTATTTAATCAAGGTCCTCTCCATGGACTTTAAGCCCATCATCAAATGGTAGCATGGACCAACATCAAGCACTCAAGTGTGTCCAAGTGCCATCATGCCACACACACACACCATGAGGCCTCCAAGGGCCAAAGTCCATCGTGCCATCACTTGTGGGGTAGATGGGCCTTCTTCTGGGGTACCATGACACCATCAGAGCATAAATGACCATAGAATGGGTCATTAATGCTTCTCCAAGCCATTTAAGGCTTCTCCATCGTCTACCAAGGCTTCAAGACCATCTCCAAGTTCTTCAATGTCTTCAACAAGGTGGTGGCTTCAAGATCCAAGCTTGTGGGTACCAGGATCTTGTCAACTGGGTACAAGGTGCTTTAAGGCACAAACCCACGTTGTAAGGGATCCAAAGCACTACAAGGTGCAAAACCACTTTGTAAGGGGTCAAGGCACTGCAGGTGGGACTTGGTGGCATCAATGACATCCTGTGGGGCCACTGCAAGTCCATGTTGGCATCAATGAAAATTACATCAGCAGTTTCTATATTCAAGAGATTCTTTTGTATACTCATTGGCCATGCCCTACTTTTAGTATGGACTTGGTCATCTCCCTTTTAGGGACACAGCTTGCTAGTCTTGGCACCATTTTCACTGTCAGTATCCATTCTTTGTCTTCTATATTTCGCTTAACCTTGACTTGTATCTTGACTGGTAACATCTAGGATTTCCCCCACCTTCACCTCTATGTTGGAATAGGTCTACATGTTTAGAATGTGTCTCGGTGTTGGTTTATGTGATTGTCTTATCACAGGGATTGTCTTCCTCTAGGTATTGAACGCAAGCAGTCTTAACCAAAAGTGTCTTTAGGCACTCAGGCATTGGAACTTAAATGCTATATCAAAATGGATGCTTAGTCAGCAAAGTAGCAGTGTTTTTAAACACTACTGCAAATAAAGTGTAAAAGTCATCTAGTTACCAAGAGACGAGCACTCGTCCTTTGTATAATGTAAGGTCATTTTCCCCCAAAGGGAAACAACCTGGTCACTCCATCGCACCTATGGACGATGGTGGGAAATGGAGGTCATACCAAGTCGTTATCTGAGGCCCACAAGGCTATTCAGGGCACCTTCTCTTGGAGGATGGCTAGTTAATTAAATGTCAAAGTGAAAGTAAATGTTAAAAATAGTTAATGGCTAAAGGATGAGCACTCATTCATTGTATAATGTACGACTCATTTACCCCTACAGGACAACAGGGTGAGGATACCCTGTAAGGGCTATGCCTTTGTTATTTTCTAGAGCCCAGAAGGCTTTCTAGGGCACCTGCCTTTGGAGGTTGACTAATATCTTGTGCTGAGCAAAAAAATTGTTTTAAAAGGTTACTTGTCTAGAGTCTAGTGGAGCATTCTCATTATTCCACCCATATGTGAGGAGACCTTCCCTATTGTTCACTTATTTCAGCTTATGTGTTGTGTGGATCCTCTTTTCCTTCAGCCTAGATGCTTACAGTGTCGAGTCTCAAGTCATTCCCATGGCCTTACTTTGTTTTATTCACCTTCACCCTTGACTAGCAAAATGGCCAGATCTATGAATGAGTATACACTTGAGGTTCTTGTTTATAGCAACTGATTACTTTGATTCGGATATATTATTTATATGTATTGTGCTTATAATCGCTAGTAGAAGCCACTTGTACTTTAGTCTTACTACTAACATAGATAATTGAGCATGTTATATCCATTTTGTACTTACAGCATTAGAGATTTTCATTTGGGTCATCATTTTGATCATTCTTGACTTGGTCAACCATGTTTGACCAAGTCAACAACAAGGTACGGGATGTGTTTTGGCCTATGGTGATGGAAGATGATTATTTGTGGTCTATCAGTGTTCATTAGACATATTCATGCTTCAGAAGATGATTTATCATGGTGGCTTGTGTTATTATTGTGGTTATCAGCTTTTACAGCCTTTATTATTATTATTATTATTTTGGCATGGATGGGATCTCTGATGTATATTTTTTATACACATGGTGTGTGAGTACTCATTCCTAGTGGATTTGTATTTTCTGAGTCCATTGGTGCACTCAATTCTCAGTGTCAAGCACTTGTACTTGATTTACGAACCAGTTTATTAATTTGCAGTAGTTTGGCCTCATTAAATTAAAAACAAATGCTTTTTAGTGGATATTTGGTTCTCCAAGGGCGCCACAGGGGCACATAATGTGTAGCCAGTCAATATTACCATATTGCTATGGTGTCGGTTCCATTTTTGTAGTCAATTGATGCCCAAGTTCAGTCAACAGTGAGTTATGAGCATTTTATTTCTCCAAGGCAGTATTTTGACATATAAAAAAAATGGAAATGGCTAATGAGGAAATCGATTTGGGTAATTGAGGCAAGGAAATGGCATGAGATTAATCCTAGGCATATTATTGATGATATCTTCACCTTCCGGCAGTAGTTTCATCCTTCATGGAGTCCACACGTCCTAGCACTCATCATTTTGGTCATTTTTTATGTATTTTGAGGCACCACAATTTGGTCATTTGGTCACATTATGATTTGATTTTGATATATTATTTGATATTGTGCCATGGGGCCATGCTAGAGAAGGACTTGTATTACCTCCTAGACCCCACCATGTTCTATGTTATGTTTTACACCTTTGTCATGCGATGCGCCCCCCTCCTTGGGCGTCTTAGTGGGTGCCCCCTCTTATTTTTGAGTTGATCCATGTAACATGTGTTCGGCTAATCTTATTCTTAGATTACGGTGATTGTATCTTATGATCTTGGCCCTTGACCTCTTTGGATCTAGGTATTATGTACTTGAGAGATCTATATATTGAGATGCTCTATCATTGTAAAGGGATTTTTGGCTCTTGAGCTCCTGGAATAATAAAATATTTTTGCAAAAACCCTTGGAAGCTTTGTCGAATGTCTTGTATGGAGATTGGAAAGTTTTTTTTCTATCCAGCATTCTTGTGGATCTATGCACTTCTAATACATTTTGCAGGGTGTCGTCCTCTTGGTGAAGGAAGTGATTTGGTTGGGGCGCTATTGTGACTGAGCTCCATAACATTCTCTCAAGTCGCCATTGATTCAGGGAGTATCTTTATTGTGTCTTATAGCCATTTTGATGTTCATTGATTCATCTTATTCATCATTTTGTCTCTCTTTTTTGCAAATCGGTTCTTACATTGTAGATCTCTTTTGCAGGAGGAGGGCACACTTGGAATCTTGGAGGGATAGTGATTTCACTTGGAGAGGCATAAAAAACACTTGTAATTGATCGAAGAGGGAAGATCATCGCCATACAAGGTCAGTAGTGTTACCACCTGAGTTGCACTCAGTTGGACTTTCAAGTGAACCGCCAAGGATGAACAAATACTTGTTCAAATTCAAAGTTCAGAAGACCATTCAAGCCGCCCTAGGCCTTTTTTATTTTTTTATTTTTAACATGTTTATACCCCCACGGGGAATTGTAATAAAATGACTTAGCATGATGAATTTATGTAAAAGGTTTGTCTTCCTAGGACTTAGTCATTAATACATTATTCCAGGATGTTTTTTCCTTGTTAATTATATATTGTCTTTTAACGATTTATAATTTTTGAGTTTTTCACTCGAACCTCCAAAGATGGAATAATTGTCTTGGTGGTTAAGCCTTGAGAGATTATTAAAACCTAAGTGTCAATGTATATTACCATGTTAGTCATTGTTTTTAAGTCGTATGAACATGTACTAAGTTCCACATAGGTTTTTTTTAATTTCCGGCAAAAAAAATTCGTTTTCCAGGCTTATTTTTAATATGTTAATTGTAAAATTTCTCTAAGTCATAAAATTGGGGCTAGGAGGTTGCTTTTTCCATGGGGATGCTATGTTTCTAACTTAGAGCACCCACCCAAACCCTAAACCCACTTTACTACGTTTTTGAGTAATTATTTATCTCCAAAATTAATTATTACTCAAAAATCCAAAAAAAGAGTAAAAAATTGGATAAAATGAAAAATTCGGAAACTCGTAAAAACATGGAAACTTGCCAAAAAGGAGTTCCGTGAGTTGGAAAAGTAAAACAACAAGTATCTTAAGGATTTTGGAAGGTCAAATCATGTTATTTCTAAGTAAATCAAAGCAATGGAAATTTCCTCCAAGTGGGGGCGCATTTTCCAAGGGAAGCTTGCATTTTTTGGGAACTGTGTTGAGTTTTGAGTGTTGCCTTTCCAATTTCTTTATCTTACCATTACCAAACCCACAAAGCACTACTTCCTATCTCTTTCCATTCAAGCTAGACTCTTACTTTAGCAAGTGTACCCTCCCTTGAGCTTGCTCTTTTCTATTTAAGTAAGGCTTGGCCTCTCATTTTCCCATGATGGTCAGAGGACCGAAAGGCTATTGTAGCTCTGTTATTGTAATTTGTAATACTTTTTGGAATAATAAAGGCTTTGGAGGTGTAATGTCCCCTTTTAGGAAATTTTATTAAAATGCCCAATTTTCCAATTTTTTTACAATTTTGGCTCTTGACTACTTTTAGTGTCTTGGTCTCCAAATCAACCCAATTGCTCCCAAATCTTCATAGAAGGTGTATGACTGATATAATAACTTAATTATAATGTTTAGGGGTATATTATGGCCTTCCAAACACTTCTGCAAGTTTGTACTAAATTCTGAACAAGATGGATGATTTTACATGGCAATTTTGGGCTCAAATCCCCCCAGGGTAAATGGTAGAAATGGCTTCCCAAATGTGCAGAAACCCACTCAAATTCTTAAATTGAAGCAGGGGATGTGTAGAAGACATTATCAGAGACTCATATGCATAACCAATCGAACTCCCATGGCTGTTATCACTTCATTCAATCAGATATAAAAAACGAGTTTTGGACCCTTGGGGAAACGAGATGTAGTTTGCTCCAAATGATATGAAATTCGACCCAATGGCCAAAAATTCTCAGTTACTGAACATGAAACTGATAGTAGACATTAATTACAATTCATTTATTCATAAATCATCAATGGTGCACACATATATTCGATTCCATCAAGATTGCAAGAGTTTACAACAAGGTATTGGAGAAAAGGCATTGTTTCTTCAATATTGAACAATAATACATGAGATATCTTGGCTTTTCGACCTGAAAGCTTTTTGAACTTAAAGAACAGAGCATTTACATCAAAATACAAAATACTGGAGCAAGAAAAGCTCCCTCAAAGATATGAATAGCTCACCAAGTGCACCTCACTCCATAGAGGTGAAATATGGTGAGAAAACTTGAGATGAATGGAAGAACAAGCTGATATTGAGATGTCCATGAACTTCCTGTAGCTTGCACCTACAAATAAGACTCCATTAAATCTCCATGAAAGACATGAGTGGCTTTTCCAAACACCAACTAGGATGGAAATCTTTCACCCTCAAAATTGGCTTAAGCAAGAAAACTAATCATCCACTAGCTCTCACAATTCACAAATGAGGAAAAGCTTCTTCTCATAGTTGATCCCTGTATTTTATAAACATTATTGGTCTTCTAAGGTTCCAAATCCATCCATAAACCAAAGCCAAGTCAAATTGGTGTGGTTGCTCATGCTATGCCATGTGGCCTCTCTCTTCACCTTCCCTCTTCTCCCAAATTTGAGTAGGAGCCTCTTGGCCTTCTCCAACTCCCAAATTCGACCTCTAAGATGCTCTATTTAGTCCTGACATGTCTGTATGTTAGTATATCAGCCTTTAGATCTAACTTGTGACATAACTATCATAGAATCTCCATCATTGGTGTCATAGATGTCATAAATGTAAGGGGAATCTAGCCAAGTGTCCATGAAACTCCCATTTGGCTCTTCCTCTCCCATGTAAGTTACAATTCATCCCAAATTCGACCTATGAAGTATATGGACAAGTATATTAACCTCATAATCCATCCCAAACATTAGGCTTCCCATAGATTCGAAATTACAAGAGGATGCCATTTAACATAGGAATTCTAGCTTGAGTAGGCCCCATAGTCTCCATGTGTCTCCATTCTCAATAGCCATTTCAATTTTCTCTCGTATTTATTTAATAAGCTACATTATTGAATATTTATCATTTTCTAATGTCTAAACATCATTTATTATCCCCCTTATTCCAAATCTCAAAGCTTCCACCCCCAACCTAAGAAACTAGTGATTTTCCTCCTTGGCAATTATTTGACTTTTAGCATCCCTTTGACAACTTTCATGAATATGGAAAATGTGATTTGGCCATTGTGACCCAATGCAAAATTTGGGACATTACAGGAGGAAGATCTATGGTGTAATGCTTTCAATGTGTGGATGGTAATTGTCAAGCGCTTATGAGGTATAATTTGTCTTGTTTTCTTTGCTTTATGTTGGTTGAATTTGGCCTTTGAAGGGGAGTTGTATCTTAGTAGGATAAGATTAAAAAAGCTTGTTTGGTTCATAATCTTATTGTTCATTTGCAAGTAGATCTCTTAGAATTGCATGTTCATTTTGGTTAATGCTCATGTTTTCCAAGTTTTTGTTGTAGGTGGCACCAAGCTTTTAACCATTTTTGTGCAAGGATTTCCAAGTTTGCAGGTAATCTCACTTGAATAAGAGGTTGAACTTGTTTGCATCCTTCTCATCTTCAATTTCTTGTGAAATACATAGTCCCTCAGTGTTCCACCAAAGCAGACTCCACGGCCCAAAGTTCCCAAGCTTTCAACTCTTTTCTTCTCTCTTCCCTTCACCATTTCAAAATTAATTTTTTTCGGTTTCTAGTTACTTTTAGTAGTGTTAATCATTTTAGTGCATAAAAAATATCATAAAATAATTTGATTTGCATTTGCATTTATAAGTTTAGATATTATTTTAAAAGGCTTACTTTTCATGGATCTAACTCCCAAAACTAAGTACTTGCATTCTATATTTTCATATCATTTAAAGTACTTGAGTTATATGTGCTAGAATATTGGACAATACTGAGAGAGGGGGGGTGAATCAGTATTAATAACTTTTAACAATTAAAACCACTTTTAATTTACTTATTAACACACATGATCAACAAAAACACACAAAACACAAATTTCTCATGGAAGCCCAATTGGGTAAACCACCAATACTTCCTATTACTACAAAATTGTATTTACAAATAGTTTTTTCCTGCTTCTACAAACAAGGATGGTACTACATCCTATTTACCAACAACTATTGGAAGGACGCTACGACCCCCTGGCTTATCAGCTACTACTAAACGGATACTTCTACACCCTATTTACCAGCTACCACTAGAAAGAGGCTACGACTCCCTGGAGTATCAGCTACTACTTAGAGGATGCTTCTACACCCTATTTACCAGCTACCACTGGAAGGAGGCTACGACCCCCTCGCAGGCATATAGCCTGCCCTAGCACCACCCTGTCACCCTAGTATGTTTTTATCAAACTTCCAGATCTTCTTATGTCTCCCTTGGTCTCTGCTTTACTTGCTGCTACATGGATCTGGACTGCAAAGACCCCTTACTAAACTCGAAATCTTTGCTTATAAATACTTTAACCATTATTCATCTTTCTTTACCAACATATCTCCACTCGAGAGTTTCACAGTTGTGCCCTTTCGATCTGGAGTGGTGACTGTTCATCTAACACATCTCTTCATAACACATGCCTCTTCATCAAACGCGTTTTCTTACTTCTCTGTGTTATTATTTCTTCTTCCGCTCTTTGTTTACCATTTTTAACTCTGTTTAAATTTATCAGTCACGACCTTCCGCAATTGTCTTTCCGCAACGTCCTTTCCGCATGTTTCTTTCCGCAGAGTGTCTTTCCGCAATTACTTTTTCACAAATACCTTTCCGCACTTACCTTTCCGCAATTCGGAAGCTCCTCCTTCCACAATTGCGGATTGCGGGTTGTGGGTCTGCCATTCGACTTTTCTCAAAATTGCGTCCGCAACTTGTCTTCCGCAAGACTGTTTCTACAATTGCGGATTGTGGAACTTGCCTTTCACAAATTCCAAAATTTTCTTCCACAATTCGCCTTCCGCAACTCTTGTGAACCGTCGATTTCTTGCGGCTTTGATCTCATCCGTCGAGCTGCTATTAGTGCGGAACTACACTTTAACTTTGCCGATTTCTTATCTCCTGTGTAGATTCACTTCGTAAATTCTTTCCCCATCGCTGATTCATCTTTCTCCTTTAATCTGGATCATCTAATCTCTATCAAAGGAACGAACACAACCTGTGCGTTGATTGATCAAAGGACCGATCAATCAACTCGATCTATCTTCACCCGGACTTGATCTCCTTATCTGAATCTGTCTATAACCTCTATATCTTCATCCTCCACGCAGTTTTGCAAATTTATTCATCTAGGGTATCGATCCAAGGACTTGATCCCCTTGCTAGATCTACACATTATATTTGTGGATTCATTTGTCTTACATGGAATTTCCACTGCCATCATGTTTATTGGTTATTCCTTTGTCATTACTGAACTCTTCTGACATCAATGACAACTATTTTCAACAATATGCTAAATTTTTTATGCTTTAATTGATTAATCTAGCAAATTTAGCATAAGTTTGTTGGTTTTTTTCCAGCAATTGACGAACAGGTAGAGAAGCACTTATGCGAAATTTTCAAGATTTAAGCCATCCAGGAGCCACCCTTCTCTTTGGCTCTTCTTCGGGCAACTTTAAAGCCTTAAATTTTGTAAATGTATGCTTCCTATTCTACAAAGGAGCATAAGTATTCTTTCATTGTAATAATTATTGTAACAAAATAAGAGAGTGGGCAGCCAAGCGCCCATGCCCCATCCCCCCAAGAGAGAACCATGTGGTCTCTTTTTGTGGGTTGATTTTTTTAGAGTATGTTCTTTCCTTTTTTCAGTTTAATTTTGTTTTTGATTTGATTTTAAAATTAGCAAATCTAACCGTGTTCTCGAAAACGAGAGTATCAGTACTGTGACTCTTAACAACACATGTTTGACTTAAAATTCATAAAATTAACAAGGTGCCTGTATGCTCTTATGAATACTGCAGGGCTTTGGCTAGAACAGTGGGGCAATCAGAAAGGGATTAGAGTGACTAGTAATTAGTCTCATCTTACAATTAATCCCCAAGCGAAAATCCGACACGTTTTCGATATTGTTAAGAAGTGGGAAAAATTTTCAAGTGAAGCGAGAACAACTAGAAAGTGACCGTGGGGCCCCGTTAGGCTACATCCTTGTTGGTGTAGTGTTGAACACTGTTGATGTATTTGTAACTTCGGAATGTATTCACTTGTACATCTTATATTGTATTTTATTGTACCCTGATGTTCCTATCGGGAGAATCATTGATATAATAAAGTCATGTAAAGTCATTGAGGTTAACCCTCTGTTGTAAGTCGGAACAATAATCCCCACAATTGAGTTGAAGTTAACCCTCCAATTGTAAGTCGAGGCAATAGTCCCCACAAGTTAAGGGGTATTAGGGTTATTAGACTCTCCTAGAGAAGTCGGCCCTGTAGAGTAAAATGTCAAGTGGAAAACAAGTATAAATAGAGAGTGAGACTCTCTATTTGTCACACACACTCACTCAACTGTAGCGCATGAGTGAGAGAGGAGGAGCTCGCACAAGTGAAAGAGACAACAGCTGTCGGAGATCATCTTTGTGTTTTTGGGTTTTACTTTTGCTATTGGTGCTCATTCTATCTCTGAGGAAGTTGCAGGGTTTTCTCCTTTATGGTTTCCTCGAGGAAAACTCTGTGTCTCTTGTCTCTTGTGATTATTGATGTGCATGTTATTATCTCAGATAAGATCCTAGATTATATTGATTAAATGATAAAAATCTAGCATGGTATCAGAGCTAACCTCAGAAGGAGGCATTGTGCAGCTGCAGAAGCCAGGGCTTCTTACTTTTTGGGTCTCTCTCCATAGATCATCAGCAAAATGAGGCTAGGCTAACTCTCCATTGAAGGGCGCATCTTTCTCTTTTAGCAGAATTTGATTCCGGGCATTTTCAGTCACTACAGCAAGAAATTAGGGCTTTTCACAGAAGAAATTTTTTTGAGTGAGCCTAGCATAGGATTGCTCTCCACGTCAAAATCGAAATTTAGAGAGCAAGATCGAAATTTTTGGTTGGGTAAAACTCCGGGAAATTCAAACCCTAATTTGACCTCGGACCAGAAAACCCTAAAATACTAAAACTATTAGTTTTGATACATTCTCTATATCTCGATATTGGAGAAGGCTCAGAGGCCGAAATTTTTACAGGTCAAAGAAAAATTCATGGTGAACACTTTAAAACTTTCAGCCTCAAATTTGCTATATTCTAGAAGATATAATTCCTCCAAATCAGGTTTCCAGCCTCCCAGGATTCATCCCTAAACAGGACGCCTAGGGAGAATTGCTATATCTCGGGCTACGAAGGTCCAAATAAAATTTCTCAAGATGTTCTAGATAGGGCATGGACTGTACTGTCTGTGGTAAAAGTTTCAGACCCCGAAGGTGTAACAGTACACGTGGCAGTCTGTACAAGTTCGCTATGCTGAACAGTCCTGAAATAAGTCACCTTGGGAAAACTCTCATAAGTCCCAATTGGTGAAACCAATTCTGCTCAAACCTGCAGTGTTGGAAAGAGGACAGACGAGGCCACCTTAGTGCGAAGTTTCAGACACAGAGGAGCAGTACTTTCGGATATTTTGCAGAAACAATAGCAAGAAATTCTGTAGAAGAAATTAAAGAAAACTAGGGCATCAAATATTTTGCAGTTCTGATCACAGTTTTGGGAAAATGAGTATGTTGCTCAGCTCGCCTTCAGGAGGCACATATTTCTATCCAATCAGATCAGAAAGATTCCAAGTTTTAAAAATTAGGTTTTCTCTGACAAACCCTAGATCAGCCAGATCCAGAACCAGGACGGACACCTCAAATCGGTAAGATCTAATCTTTCGCTATTTACATTTGAGGTTCTCATTTCAAAATGACCTATCACACCAGCTTGATGACAAGCTTGGTGAAGCTGAAAACTTCCAAGCATGGAAGTATAGGATTTCACTGGTTCTTGAAGGAAATGAATTGGACACCTACATAAGTGGAGAGGTTCTAGTTTCAGAGGGAGATGAGGCTAAAGCCTTACACAAGAAGAACTTGGTCAAGGCCAAGAGGATCATTGTTTATTCAATCAAGGATCACCTTATACCACAAGTGTCTTCCCTGAAGACACCTAAAGAGATGTTTGATTCCTTGACCAAGATATTTGAAGGGAAGAACATAAATCAAAAGATGACTTTGAGAAACCAGTTGAAGAATGTAAAGATCTAGAATGCAAAGACCATACAGTTATACTTTACAAGGGTCTCTCAAATCAAAGAACAACTTGACGCAGTGGATGAGGAAGTAGAGAATGCAGAAATTGTGATAACCACCTTAATGGCCTCCTAGGATCATGGGATTCATTCATTTGAGGAATGGGTACCAGAAGGAAGTGATTACCTTTTGGCAGAATCAGCCTATCAAACAAACTCAACCTGTGAGGAATTCTCAGCCTATCCAAAGTGCTCCGAAGTTAGATCTACAGTATGATATAATTGAAGATTTGAAAAAGACACGTGCAAATATTAGTATGTATAATCTTCTTCAAATTTATCCAATGCCCAATAGTCCCATTATAAATCCCGCCATGAGTTCAATAATTCCTAATGTTAAGCAAAGAATAGCTACTAATAATTCAAATAGTGATTTAGCACTTACTGATAAAGGAAAATCAGCACCTGATAAAGCTTCAGTAATAGGGAAAAATTCAAAATCTACAAACCCTCTGTTCCTTCTTACCTTCGAGATTTTTAATAGGAACGTTCATAATTGCATGGTTGATTTTGGAGCATCTTCTAATGTAATGCCTTTGTCTATGTGCAGAAGGTTAAATGGAAAGTATGTTCCATCAAATTCACAAATTAGTCAACTAGGTAGAACGAATGTGAGGGTTGTGGGAGAAATGAAAGATGTTCTAATTAGGATTGCTTGTAACCGTTCAGTTTTTCAAATCATAGATATAGTGGTTGCAGACATTCCTGATGCATATGGGCTGCTTTTTGAGTAGGGATTGGTCTCAACAATTGAATAGATTTTTTGCTACAGATTGGTCAACCTTATGGTTGCCTAAAGATGGAAAAGCAAATCAAATTTAGATAAGCAGAGGAAGATATTTGAAACACACAGTGACAAAATTACATGATCCCAATGAACCAGTTCTATTTTCAAATTCTATAATGGGAAATTATATGTATGAACTTAGTTTCGGAAATTTTAAATCTAAATATTCTACTTTCTCTGATAATAAACAGCAATCTGAAATTCTAAATGTTACAACTATTCATCATGATTCTTCATTTAAAGAAATTGTAAATAATGTAGATAGTCATAATTATGTAAATATTGTTGAAAGTAAAGTAGTTGCAAATAGTTCCACTTGGACTTTATACTTTGATGGCTCAAAATCTAAAAAAGGAGCAGGAGCTGGTTGCCTGTTAATTGACCCGAAAGGAAACAAAACATGTATAGCATGTAGGCTTGAATTTAATTGTACAAATAATACTGTAGAATATGAAGCACTAATTCAGGGTCTGAAAAAAGCAATTGATTTGGATATTAAAGTGCTAGTTGCATATGGTGATTCTGAAATCATCGTCAACCAAGTTCGTAATTCTATCCACTGCATTTCTGAACATTTGCAGAATTATCAACGAGAGGTATGGAATCTCATTTCGCATTTTGATGCATTCAATATAATGTTGGTTCCTAGATTCTAGAATCAATATGCAGATTTATTAGCAAATGTAGCATCAAAATTGATTCTATTTGAGAATTTTACATTTGATTTCTTTTCAGTTGAATTAATTTTTAGGCCTTCCATACCAAATAATATCTGCGTGTTTTTGATAATGATTTGCAGGTTCTGAATTTCTTAACGAATGACAATACTTTCAAAGATTCAGCCATTGATGAAGTTACACATGATGAAAATTTGCGGGACTTTACGGTAATACATGATTTTTGTTCAATTGAAAAAGCTTTTGAGAAAGTAAAACCGATTCCTAACTCACTTTTAAGATTGGAAATTTTTTTCGATCTTCAGGATAAATTTAAATCTGTTCCTAATTGCAAAACTAATAGTTCACAAATGAAATATGAAACTGTAAATCTAGGAATAGAACTTAATCCTCAAACTGTGAATTTAGGAATAGATTACACTCCTACAGAAATATCAGCATTCATCAAATTATTTAAAGAATTCAAGGATGTGTTTGCATGGACGTACGATGATTTAAAGACTTTTAATCCACAAATTATGCAACACATTATTCCTATAAAACAAGGATCAAAGAAACTTAGAAAGTATCACCCGTCACTGGAACCAACAATTAAGAAGGAATTAAACAAACTTTTAGCTGTTAGGATTATCTTTCCTATTCGTCATACTCAATGGGTAGCTAATTTGGTTCCAGTTAGGAAGAAAAATGGTGACATTCGACTATGTGTTGATTTTCGAAATCTCAATAAATCCTCTGAAAAAGACAATTACCCTGTTCCTCCCATGGAACAAATCCTTCAGAAAGTTTCTGGGTCCGAGATACTATCACTTCTTGATGGTTTCTCAGGATATAACCAAATTCTGGTTTCTACAGATGATCAACTTAAAACAGCTTTCAGAACCCCATGGGGAACATACGCTTACAGAAAGAAGCCCTTTGGGTTAATCAATGTTGGGGAAACTTTTCAAAGAGCAATGGATATTGCTTTTAGAGGGTTAATTAATCATTCAGTAGTTGTCTATCTAGACGATGTCAGTGTATTTTCTAAATGTCGACATGATCGCATTAATCATCTTGGAAAAGTATTTGAACGTTGTAGGAAATATGGGGTTTCTTTAAATCCAAAAAAAAAGATATTTGTTGTTACACAAGGTATTTTATTAGGCTATGTGGTTTCAAAACATGGGATCATGATTGATCCTGAATGAACCCAAGCCATATCAAAAATAACTTACCCTTCTAGCAAAAAGGCAATGCAATCATTTCTCGATAAAATAAACTTTGTTAGGAGATTTATCCCTAGTTTTTCGGAAATCATCCGTCCTTCACAAAAAATGATTAAGAAGGATGTTATTTTCAACTGGGGACAAACTAAAAAAAAATCTTTCCAGAGAATCTTAAAAGCCATTTCAGAAGCCCCTAGTCTTTTGAGCCCAGATTTCAACAAGGACTTCATATTGTACACTTTCGCTTCTGACATATCATATGCAGTAGTCTTAACTCAGCGAATGCAGCAAAATAGTGAATTACCAATTTCTTTTATGAGCTCAAATTTTAAAGGTGTTGAACTTAACTACCACGAGGTTGATAGACAAGCTTTTGTTGTTTTCAAAACTGTCAAACACTTTCGTCCATATCTGTTCAAATCAAGAACTAAAGTCATAGTTATTTTCCCTTCAGTCAGAAATCTATTAGTACAGAAGGATTTGGGTGAAAAAAGAGCATCATGGATGACAGCTCTTCAAGAGTATGACTTGGAGATTAAACCTTCAACGGTAGCAAGGGTCAGGGATTATGTAAACTTGCTGCTGAAGCAGCTCATCTGCCTAATAATAATTCTGAAACTGTCATTGATGAAGTCTTACTAAACAGGGAAATCTACTTTTATCCTCCACCACAGGATTCTTGGTATACAGATTTAAGGACACCTCTGGAAATAGGAACTGCTCCTGACCACCTTGAACCAAGAAAAAGGAGAGCGCTTAGATTGAAATCTGCTCCATATTTGCTAATTGATAATACTCTTTTTAGGAGAAATTCAGATGGTGTTTTACCTCACTGCTTAGACAAAGATGAAACAGAAATGATTTTGAGAGAACTACATTTTGGCCCAACAGGTGGTCATTTTGGTGGAGAGACTACGGCACATAAGATTCTTAAGGCTGGCTATTATTGGCCTACTTTATTCCGAGATTTGGCCTACTTTATTCCAAGATTCTTAAGCTTTTGTCAGAAAATGTCAAGAATGTCAAATTGTTGCAGGTAGGGTTAAGAAGTCCGCCTTTCCTTTACAACTTGTTTCAGTAGAAAGGCCTTTTCGACAATGGGGTATCGATATAGTTGGACCAATAAACCCTCCCTCCTCTATGCAACACAAATACATTATAACTGCAACTGATTATTTTACTCGATGGGCAGAGACTACACATTTAAGGGTTGTAAACACCAATCAGGTTATCTTATTTCTAGAATCTTTTATCATTACGCGATTTGGTGTTCCGAATTCCCTTGTTTTTTATAATGCCTCGTATTTTTCATCAGTTGAGTTAACTCAATTTGCCTTGGAGAAAGGTATAAGGGTTAGATATTCAGCCAATTATCATCCTCACGGAAATGGTTTAGCTGAATCAACAAATAAAAATTTGTTGAAAATTCTTAAAAGAACCATTTCAATTCACCATCATGACTAGCACACAACATTGTTTAATGCTCTCTGGGCGGTCAGAGTAACTCCTAAAGCTTCAGTAGGTAACTCATCAGTGCTGTCTAGTAGAACTTCATTTTTTATCATCAGAGTGATGGCTCTTGGTCAAAAGATCAAGGGACAAGAGGTCTCATCCAATGTTACAAATATCGTGTCGACGAATATATCGCCAAGGGTCCAAAAAGAAATTATCGGATTTATCGGCAAAAATGTCGGCAAACATCGGCAAAATAAAAAATACAAAAATATTAAAAAATACAAAAAAAGAAAAAAATCACAGTATATTTGAAAAAATCGGCAAAAATCGGCAAAAATCGTGATAAAATCGGCAAATATCGCGAGAAAATCAGGAAAAATCGCCAAAAAAAATCGGGAAAATATCGGGGTGATATATTGCCGATATATCGCCAGTGAGTTAACATCGCGATATATCGCGATGTTGCCGATATATCGGCGATATTTGTAACACTGGTCTCATCACAAGCCGGCTTGCTTATTCTAGGCAGTTCTCGTGAATGACACTATCATATCAGGTTATCATGCCTAGATAGTAGTTTTCAGTCAAAGAAATTGTTTCTGATTTCTAAAAAGAAAAAAATTACAATAAATGGAACAGATTCTAGAGATTTTTCAGATAAGTAAATTCCTATATCTTATACTGATGGTTCAAATTATCATTACTATGAGTACTTTGTTTTGACTGGGATATTCTTAAGCTTATCTTTAACAAGATCTTTATTGAGAGAGATGGGAATAATTCTGAATTATACTTATGAATATAAATCAGATAATGGTTTTTATTAAACTGAGAATTTTTTATTGTTTTGATTAGATTTTAAGATTTTGTTAATATAGTCATTTGAAAATTATATGAGCAGAGATAACTGGTTCGCCCAGGTCGTCGCCATTTGTTGGCAGGCAACAACCCTTTCAAATTTTTTCTACTTTGATTGAATAAAATTGATCAGTTCTCTTTTATAATTTATCACAAAATTATTTAAAAGTGCCTTCAGAATCTTTGATTCTGAAGGTACTCTCAATCAAAAGGGATAATCTGATCAAAGTAAGTTTAGGGAATACTTTTGCTTCAGGCTGGGTGTTTTACAATTTGATTATCTAGCAGCTGTTAAAATATGATCAATTTTCATTACTATTTTATATGATTATATAACTGATGTGCTGCTTATAATTATTATTTGTTCATTCACAATGCTTGAATTGAATTTTATAATTTCTCATTTTGTTTGCTTTCTATTAAATTCCTTTTATTTTTCATTTTTGAAATCTTTAAGATATGATTTTCTATGGCTAAGTTACATGTTTATATATATTTGCTTAGGGTTGATTAATTTGTTTTATTATATATTTTAACCCTTGGTAAATATTCATGTTATAATGGTCATATATAAGCCATGTTTTAATTTTGTAAATAAATAAACTTAGCATTGCAAATATAATTTTAATCTTTGCTTTTGATGTCATGTCGAGCTATTAAATCCAAAATCTTATGTGATGATCATAATGAAAATTGAAATTAGTTGAATGATCCTCATTACAATGATTTAATGGTTTGAATCAATATTTTATGTTATATGGATTCATCGTGCTAAGTCTGACTTAATCATGAGTTAAATCGGTATGAACTTAGCTTTGAAAGAATTGCTCTATGGTCTCATTTGCTTAGGGTTTGATGATTTCATCAATTCTATAAACCCTATGAACCCTAATGTTTCATAAACAAAAGGTTTATTATCGCTCCAGCTGACAGTTCATCTAGTTTCCACGTATTAATTTAATTATGACGAAATTTAGAGCTTGAGATGAATGGATTTGACACGTTTCTGTACATTTTAACACCTGTCGATTTCTATGCTATGAATTGATGACCCTGTACTATATTGCGTATCAATATGATTCCAAAATGACAGTCCATTTATGATGTGTTATGATTTGTTTTCAAAGTTATGACTTCGCATATCAGATCATTATGTTTTGGAATCGATTTTGTTTTAATAGAGTTATGATAGTCATGCATGAATTTAGGGTTTCGATTTTGAAGCGTGTGAGGGTTTTCAACATGCCTGTCGAACTGTGTATACCCATTCCCTTTGTATTCACGACACCCTTTAGCCCTTCACCCAAAGAAGAACCTGTAGTTGAGCAAATGGCACCTCTGAGTCGTTTCGAAGTTTCAGGACCGGAAATGTTGGAAATGGATCCTATAGCTACGGCCTTACTTGAAAAGATTGGTTGGAAACCATTCTTTTGGAGTTTCAATGGCCATAATGAAGAAGTCACTCGACAATTCGCGCTATCCTTTGATGGGAATACCGTTCAAATTGGTGACTTATAGTTAGTTGTGGATGAAGAGTTTATTTCCAAGGCCACTAAGCTTCCTCGGCGCAGAGAACGCTGGTTTAAAGGGTCGCAAATAGACAAGAAGAAGTTTAAACAATTTCTTCTTCCATTATCTAAAGATGAAGCACATCTTAAACTCTGTTTTCCAGTAAACTATTTGAAGACTCAGTGGTCTCTCCCTTTTCAGGTTATTTCCAGGTATATTTCTAGCGATGGTCGTTACTCAAATGTCCATTTATACCATCTCAGGATTTGAATGGCATTAACTGGTTCAAAATTGAACTTACCCTATTTTTTGCTTCATAGTCTACATAGAATGGCTGTAACAGTCCAACGAACTACCGTGAATCAAAGTCATAGTCTATTTCATTATGGCCTAATTAAAATTCTGGTTCAGTATCAATTAGCTATGATGAGCAGGACATGGGATGAGTTTTTAAGTGATAATGGTTTTGGGTTAACTTGCTTCTGGCCTACTTGCTTACCCAAAACTCGTATTAAACGAAGAAGGCCTTTGGAAAAAGAAGTAAATGAAGAGCCTGATTGTAATATCCCAAATCCCGATATTTTCTATTTCTAAGCAAAAATGCTGATACAACTGGGCATGCAAATTGCCATGCAAAAATCCCTATTTTATAGCAAAAATTAGGGTTAGGGTTTGTGAGATAGAATGAACACTTACCACTGATAAGCCGGCTAGACTGCTCCTGAGAGAATGTAAGCACCAAGAACTGAATTGGAGATGGACAAATAACTTCCGCTTCTGGTGAAACCCCAGCAGCAAGAACCCCAGTCAGAAAAGGGTGACGTTTTCAGTGAAGGAGGTGTCCGATGATACTGCCGATTTGCAGGACTGATAGCCTTCCCGTGTCGGAGAGAATGCCTGGTACATGCGGCGTTTTTGAGGTCTCTAGGCAGGATAGCAACCTGCTCTAGAGGGGCAGCTGCTCACGCCCCTTTTGATCCCGAATTGCCTGTAACTGCTCCAGATGAGCACGAACAGATCTGATAATCACCGGAGACCGAAGTATGATGCTGATGATGAGAATGGTGCCTGAGTTTCGGAGTAAAGCTGAGATCTAAAGGCCCAGCAACTGATTAGGGCTTTCTGGCTGAAAACCCCCCTTTATGGCTACACACGTGTCCCTGCAACGATCTCTACCTTATACTGGATAACTTATGAATGAATGTAAGAGCAAATGGTGAACCTGTATGGCTTACCCTGAATGAGACTAGGACAGATGTTTCACTGCCGAATTCCCGTTAGCTGAAGACTCCCTCTCCAACCCCAACTGCTGTGCGGCACGCTGTGCTGCTATCCAAGAGCTCCCAAAATAATAATCATCAAAAATGAAGTCTCCTTTCGCTTTATCCTCTATTTATAACTTTCAACTGCGAAAACCCTAATCTTTGACCTAATTAGGTCACTTTATCTTCTAATTTGCCGTTGACTTGCATGCATGCGGATGGAGACTTAAAGAGTGCATGCATCATTAAATAATGCTTGGATGGCATGCACGAAGGTGGCCTTTGGCCTCGGTGGCCCTTCTTGACCTAATGATGATGCCCTAGATCTTCTATGGATGGCATCAGTCCTTAGCTGATTCCCTAGATGTCAGTAACCTCTCGAACCCACAGGAATCACATAGGTTAGCGGTTTTGGGCCTCAAGGCCTAATTGGAAGATGACATTACAGTCCTCCCCGCTTGAGATTGCTTGTCCTCAAGCAACTTCAAACTGGGATGCTGCAATACCTGTTCACCTTCCCAGGTGGCATCCTCTGGCGGTAGTTCCCTCCATTGAACCAAGTATTCTCTGATTATCCTGTTCCTGAGCTTCCTCTCTCTAGTCTATATGATCCGTTCGAGAATCAGGTTCAGCAGTCCTTCATCATCTAAAGGAGGCAATTCGGTGGATGGAGCAATGTGTTTCCCAAGGGTCTTCTTCAGATTAGATACATGGAACACATTGTGAATTTTGCTTTCCTGTGGAAGTTCTAGTTCATATGCCACCTCTCCCACTTTCCTGATTATTCTGTATGGTCCATAGAAGCGGGGTTTTAACTTCTCTGCTCCTTTCTTCTTAAGTGAGGACTGTCTGTAAGGCTGGAGCCTTAAGTATACTAAATCCCCTACCTCAAAGCTCCGCTCAATCCTATGTTTGTCGGCATACAACTTCTGTTGATTCTAGGCTGTTTGTAAATTCTCCTTCAATATTTTCAGAATGTCCTGACTGTCCTGTATCCAATCCTTAGCCTTAAAAGCCCTACTATCTCCAAATGCCAAATCTGCATAGTCCAAGGCCTCGTAACCATATAATGCCTTAAAAGGAGTCATCCTAATAGACATGTGATAGGTAGTATTGTAGCAATACTCCCCTAGGTGTAGCCATTTGATCCAGGTTTGCTGCTGCCCTGCTACATAGTTCCTTAAATATCCTTCGATCCACTTGTTGACTAGTTCTGTTTTCCTGTCACTCTGGGGGTGATAACTCGTACTAGTAGCCAGTTCGGTCCCCACCAATCTGAACAGTTCCTGCCAAAAGGCACCCGTGAATCTACTATCCCGATCACTGACAATGGTCTTAGGTAACCCGTGTAACCTGAAGACCTCCCTGAAGAATAACTCAGCTACTTGAGCTGCCGAGTAGTCTGATGATATTGAGAAGAAATGTGCAAACTTGGTCAGACTGTCAACTACTACATATAAACAATCTCGCCCTTGGACCTTGGGCAATCCTGAAATAAAGTCCATGGAGATGCTTTCCCACTTCTGTTCTGGAATCGGTAGTGGCTGGAGTAACCTTGCTGGATGGGTGTTCTCAATCTTGTTCTACTGTCAGATGCTACATTCTCGGACATGCTGCATAACTTCCCCCTTGAGGCCCTTCCATGAGAACCTCTCTTTGATTTGCCTGTAGGTCTTTAAGAAACCTTGATGCCCTGATAAAGGAGAATCATGGGCTGCCTGAATGATCTTTTTCCTCAATGTGGATTCTGAAACGAGGTATATCCTGTTTTTGTAGTAGATGATGTCATCAACAATCCTGTACCTATCATCCTGAATTTGCCCGTCCAATAATTCGCAAGCGAATTTATTTTTGGAGTATTCTACTAAGAGAAATGCCCTCCAATCTATGGATATACTACTGAGAGATAATGGGGCGGGACGCCTGGATAATGCCTCAGCCACTACATTATTCTTACCTTTTACATACTTGATCTCGAAATCGTAGGCTTGTACTTTGCTGACCCATTTCTGCTGTCGCTCATTCAGTTCCTTCTGCTCCAGGAAACAATGTTATCAGAACCGAACCGGTGGTTGAACCGGCCGACCCTGGGAACCGGAATCGGACAAAAACCGAGAAACAAACCGGATCAAAAAACCGGTTGAGCAAACATACATAAAACATTCATATTTTCAAAAAATACATATATATCCATGTGCATCCATGTGAATTCAAACCATTATAAACAAATATGTCAAGTTTCTCAAGTATATAGCAAGTAAGAGCATATAAAACCAAAAAAACATCGATTGCAAATACATAACTAAAGAAAAGTACATCAACAAAGAGGTTATAAATGGCCTCTAAAGTTGAAATATAAGCATATGAATATAGTCTAGACTCTAGAATCTACAATCTAATGAATGTAATCATATATCATAATTATCTGAGTCCTCATGCTCAGACTTAGAGTCATCATCTACATCCTCAACAAGAGCATGGCTTTACTCCCCTATAGGCCTGAAGGCACTTTTCTAACTGCAACATCAATGTTCACATCCTCTTGCTGTGGAAGAGGGTCCAAGTCCATTCACAATTAAATGTGATTGATATGGAGGGTGGGAGCCTCCTTTTATAACATTAGAAGGGTCATGGGTCAATTAAACAGCTCACACGTGGACCCTATTTTTTATTTTATTGAAAGAATTTGAAATTAGCTATTTTTGGGGGTCCTTGGTGTTTTTGTATAGAACCGGCCGGGTATGTTCTGAACCGGATGGTTTGGAGAAAACCGGGCGGTTTTGTACGGAACCGGGCGGTTTATCCTTAAAACCGGCCAATTTCGTATGGAACCAGCCAAAAACGGTTTGAGTGCATGATTTGACTCGGTGAAGCTTGTAAACCGGTCAAACCGGGGTTTTTTTTCCAAACCGGTTGGGTTTTGATAACATTGCCAGGAAATACTTGAGGCTGTTATGATCGGTTCTGATTTTGACCTTACTGCCCACCAGGTACTGTCTGAATTTTGTGAGAGCATGCAGGATGGCTAGCATCTCTTTGTCATATATGGACTAATGGCGCTCGTAGTTCTTCAGTTTACGGCTCTCAAATGCAATAGGGTGATGATTTTGCATCAACACTGCTCCTAACCCTTCCCCTGAGGCATCACATTCTACTACAAAGGGTTGTGAGAAGTCTGGTAATGCTAGAACTGGACAGGAACTCATAATAACCTTTATCTCCTCGAAAGTTTTCTGTGCTAAGTCTTTCCAAGTGAACGCTCCCTTCTTGGTGAGATCTGTGAGGGGTGCTGCAAATTGGGAGAATCCCTTAACGTACCGTCGGTAATAAGTGCACAGACCTAGGAACCCTCTCAATTCTGTAACTGTTTTTGGCGCAGGCCAATCTCTGATAGCTCGGATTTTCTCCATATCAACCTGTACTCCTTCTGCATTGATTATGTGTCCTAAATACAGCATTTCCTTCATGCCAAACTCACACTTGGACATTTTCGCATAAAGCGAATGTTCTTCTAAAATACTCAATGCTTCGTCCAGGTGTTTCAGATGCTCTTTCCATGTTTTGCTGTAAATCAGGATGTCATCAAAGAATACGAGCAAAAACTTACGTAGCTGTGCTCTGAAGGTGTGGTTCATGCATGACTGAAAAGTGGCCGGAGCATTGGTAAGTCCAAAGGGCATGACCAAAAACTCATAGTGACCATACTGACAGTGAAAAGCTGTTTTGGAGATGTCTTGGTCCCTTACCGTGATCTGATGGTACCCCGAGCGAAGATCAATCTTGGAGAAGTATTGAGCTCCCTGAAGCTCATCCATGAGTTCATCAATTCTGGGAATGGGATACCTGTTCTTAATGGTCTTTTTGTTGAGTGCTCGATAATCGATGCACATTCGCAATGTACCATCCTTCTTTTTGACCAGTACTACTGAGGATGCGAAGGGGCTAGAACTGGGCCGAATATATCCAAGCTCCAGTAATTCTTTGACCATTTTCTCAATCTCATCCTTGTATCTTTTGGGATGCCTGTAAGGAGTGGTGATGACTGCTTGTGTCCCCTCCTTTAGCTCGATGATGTGCTCAAAACCTCGGTCTGGTGGTCTACCTAATGGAAGGTCCCGAAAAACCTTTTCATGTTTCCGTAGCAAGCTTTGAATGTCACTTGGGTGTTGTGTGCTGGTCTCTGGGGCTTTCCTGAAGGTGACCAAACATTCTGCAGCCCATTCTATATCATCCTGTCAAAGTACAGCCTCCATTCTCTGTGACAAGACCGGTTTTGGGGGATAAGTGTTCATGCCTCTCAAAACTACCCGTTTGTCGTCTGGCCCCTGGAACTCCATTTCCATTGCCCTGTAATCTGTAGTGTAGTTCCCTATAGAATAAAGCCACTGAACACCCAATACCACATGAGTATCCGCTACATCCACTACATAAAAAGAGTCTGTCATCTGATAGTTACCTAAGGCGACATTCAATTTTAGAATCCAGTAGTTGCACTCCATGGTGGAGTTCCCGGCTACTACTACAGTGAATCCTTCGAACTTCTCTGTCTGAATACCTCTCTTGGCTACCCAAGCGGAGTCAATGAAATTGTGGGTGGCTCCCCCATCAATCAATACTCCTACTCTGTGACCCTCTACTACTCCCCTGACCCTGAGAGTACGAAATCTTGGTACTCCGGATAATGTAGCAATGACTCCCTCTGGTGTATCACCTTGTTGGTGTGATTCCTCCTCAGCTGCCCGTAGTTCTTCTGTGGCTTCCTACTCATAATCATCCTCATCACTGTCTGAATATACCTCAATGTAGTGAGCCTTCGCCTTCCCTGCACACCTGTGTCTTGGTACCCATGGTTCCTGACAGGTGAAGCATAGTTTCTTCCTTCTCAAATCTTTCCTAGTGTCCTCGTCTAACCAAGTTTTCTTGGGCACATCCTGCTGGAAAGGTTTCCTATCCTTGTCCCTAACAGGAAAATTGGTTTTCAGTGGGAATTTGTTTTTGGGGACTGAATCCTGAAGATCTTTTGCTCTGCTAATGGAATCCTGCAGAGTGAGGGGTTTGTAGGCTTTCACCCATCCCCGTAGTGGCTCTATGAGGGCCTAAGTGAATAACATAGTCAATCTGCTCTTTGACACATCTGTTACCATAACGACTAGCCTCTGAAATTCTGAAATGAAAGCTTCTGCACTACTGGTCTGTTTGAGTTGAGCCAACTCCCTGAAATGTATCTCTGGATCCTTCCTGTCAAACCTCTCTATGAGCTTCTAAGTGAACTCACCGTAGGAATGTATGGTGTTGTGACCCAATGTCACCAATCCGTGGTACCACCACTCGTGAGCTTCTCCATCCAGGTGAAGTGTAGCCAATTTAATGGCGTCTGTCCCTATCATGGGGTTGAGTTGGAAATAGGTATCCAACTTTTGAACCCATATCCTTGCTGATCCTCCGCGAGTCCCATCAAAGTTTGGGATGGTCAACCTGCCCAAGGTCTTCTGCAACTCATAGTTGTGATTGAAACCCTTGTTGAAATTCCTGGGCCTGTTCCTACTCTTCATGTTGCAGAAATCTGAAAAAGACATGGCAGCATGAAACTCATCCCCTAAGTCTCTATGCTCCTGTAGATAAGCCCCAAAAGGCTCGCTAGGTTCTACGTGCATGACCGGGCCCCCTACTGTATCTGCCAAGAAGTGAGGCATGGCAGGCCTAATAGAAGGTCTGCTGTATATGTGCGGAGTATTCTGAATGTCAGTGTACGCTATCTTTCCACTGCTGCTTGTAGATCCCCGATCTACCGGTGAGGGAGGTGTACTGTTGATACCTGTTTCCGGTTTCGCTGATAATTTGTTGATTGCATTGAGTACATCTTTTTGTCCTTTGGCTAAGTCTTGCAATGCAGAGACCAAGCTGCGAAACTCCATCCGATCCTCCTCTTCTCCCGTTCCTTTTCCCCTATCCGAATGTATACCTGTTTGTTCCATGTCTGAATTGGTATCTTCTAGTTGGATATCTTCAAATTCTTCTGTGTATCTACTCTTCCTCCTCCTCTAGGTTACAAAAGGGTCTCCTTCTGTATTCATCTACTTTTCATTTCTTAAGCCCACAGTTGGCCAAGAAGATAGCTCTGATACCACTGTAATATCCCAAATCCCGATATTTTCTATTTCTAAGCAAATATGCTGATACAACTGGGCATGCAAACTGCCATGCAAAAATCTCTATTTTATAGCAAAAATTAAGGTTAGGGTTTGTGAGATAGAATGAACACTTACCACTGATAAGCCGGCTAGACTGCTCCTGAGAGAGATTGCAAGCACCAAGAACTAAATCGAAGATGGACAGATAACTTCCGCTTCCGGTGAAACCCCAGCAGCAAGAACCCCAGTCAGAAAAGGGTGACATTTTCAGTGAAGGAGGTGTTCGATGATGCTGCCGATTTGCACTACTGATAGCCTTCCCGTGCAGGAGAGAATGTCTGGTACATGTGGCGTTTCTGAGGTCTCTAGGCAGGATAGCGACTTGCTCCAGAGAGGCAGCTGCTCACGCCCCTTTTGATCCCGAATCGCTTGTAACTGCTCCGGATGAGCACGGACGGATCTGATAATCACCGGGGACCGGAGTATGATGCTGATGATGAGAATGGTGCCTGATTTTCGGAGTAAAGCTGAGAACTAAAGGCCCAGCAGCTGATTAGGGATTTCTGGCTGAAAACCCCCCTTTACGGCTGCACACGTGTCCCTACAACAATCTCTACCATATACTGGATAACTTATGAATGAATGTAAGAGCAAATGGTGAACCTGTATGGCTTACCCTGAATGAGACTAGGACAGATGTTTCACTGTCGAAATCCCATTAGCTGAAGACTCCGTCTCCAACCCCAACTGCTGTGCGGCACTCTGTGCTGCTATCCAAGAGCTCCCAAAATAATAATCATCAAAAATGAAGTCTCCTTTCGCTTTATCCTCTATTTATAACTTTCAACTGCAAAAACCCTAATCTTTGACCTAATTAGGTCACTTTATCTTCTAATTTGTCGTTGACTTGCATGCATGCAGATGGAGACTTAAAGAGTGCATGCATCATTAAATAATGCTTGGATGGCATGCACGAAGGTGGCCTTTGACCCCGGTGGCCCTTCTTGACCTAATGATGATGCCCTAGATCTTCTATGGATGGCATCAGTCCTTAGTTGATTCCCTAGCTGTCGGTAACCGCTCGAACCCACAGGAATCACATAGGTTAGCGGTTTTGGGCCTCAAGGCCTAATTGGAAGAGGACATTACACTGATCCTGTAGTTGATCATGAAAGGCTTGGTAAACTCTGTATGATAGCTGAAATTGAAGAGTTCAATACTTCAAACCCTCTCGAGCAACCCAAGGAGAAAAATGAAGTGAAAGACAAAGGTAAAAGCCTGTTCAATACACACTCTGTTAACTTATCCTTTGATTCGCATCCTAAGACAATGTTAGGGGAGGGTAAGAACGAGTTAAGGGGAGTAAATCTCCAAGATGACAATAAACTTCTTGAACCAGTTATGGGAAAATTTGAAACAACAAATAGAAGATTTACTAGAAGTATGGTAAGTCTTTCAATTCCAAAGACTATGGAACAGAATAGTGAACCTATCTTTGTTAAGGATGATAGTGAACAAGAAAATGAATCTCCTCCTCATGAAACCCCATTCAAATATTTTGAACATGAACAGAGTAGTAATCACGGTAATTCTGTGGATAATTCACCATCATCGGCACAACCAGAACATGAAGTTCAATTTAAGCTAACATTGAATGATGAGTGTTCTTTAGAAGAGACTTTAAAGGCTGCAAAACAGTCAATCAAACTTTCCCAGCAACATAAGGATAAGCGGTTAAAAGAAGCAGAAGAAGCTCGTGGTATTTTGAAAACAGAGTAACAGCAACAGAAGAATGAATTACTTATGTGGGTGGATAGATGGCAACAAATGAAGCCAAAGAAGGACAGATATAAATCAGAGAAGAAGTTGTTAGCTGCGTCAAATGAAAAATTGTTGAAGAATGAAAAACGCCACGACAAAAAATCCCTAGAACTCAGAGCTAAGCTATCAGAGGCAAGGAAAGCCATCAAGCTACAAATCACAACTTAACAATTTATTCTGTTTTTTTTTTTATGATTTTGATTGTGAAAGGTAAATAAGCAATTTAATGAACATCCTACAGAATCTTCGATTCCGTAGGATTGTTTTATATTTTTATTTTATTCTCTTGTTATAATCGTAATCATAATTTAATGAGGAACTTATATTTTAACTATTTGCTACAGGTGTACCTATGATATAAATACATCGAATCGAATGGAGATGGTTTTGCTAACCGGTATGCGTCTTTGAAGCTGCTTTTGCGTTGATAGCTGGCATATATTCTGGATGGTTACGCTCTGTTTGCTTCATTGGAAGATCATTTTGCCAGGTGCCTCTTTTGGTGTAAATTGAGTCTTGTCGACAGTAGAAAGAATCTGGGGATGGTTATGAATTATCTTAACAGCGGTTAAGAGACTGTTTTTACTATTTTTGTAAATAGATCCTAGAATAACTCAAAGAAAGTTAATCTTTTGAGGTATATAAGTCCCAAAGAATTTCTGAGTAAGGGGTTGGAGTTTGTATGAAAAGACTTATACTGAGACTTGAGATTTTTCACTTGTGGGTATTCGAAAGGAGTTATCTCTTTCTTGGATCTCTCAGAAGCATTGTTTCTTGGAACTGGTATCATTTATGATAAACGTTTTTTGAAACATATATATAGTTTGGTATTTGATTTTCTTAGTTTATATATATATGATCATGCTTGGTTGTGATTGATGTATAATTTGTAAAGACTTACTCTAATCGCTTGTTAGTTATTTCTTTGTTTGATATTACCTATACATTTGCTAATATATTTTTTTAAATTATTGTAACAAATATTTTAAAATTGTTAGCTAATTATCATTATTGTTAAAGTATCGAAATATTGAGTATTAATTATCTTTTGATAGCTATAACTATTAAATACCGAAGCAATTTCTTGTTTCAGTATTTCTCGTTCATCGAATTTATAAAATTAGAAATTTGTTTTAGTTTCAATTCTGTTAAGTTTTCTTACTGAACTAGAATTATTCTCTTTTCAGATATACTTATCATTAATTGATAGTTGATTTTGTCTGTTAAACTTGCTCTCAGCTGAGATAGGGTTGTTAGTTAGTTTTAATTCATAGTTTTAATTTAGTTTAATTTTAATAACTGTTAAATAGGATTTAAATTAGATTATTTTGTTTTTTAAGTTTAAAATAGTTCTTTAACCAGAAACTGAAAACAAAACCAAAAGAAAACAAGATACTTTCATTAGGAAAGCAAATTTTAGGTTTAACTTAAATATAGAAACTGATTTTAGGATTTACTTTAAACAGTAGTTTAACTTAGGATACATTTTTGCTGAATTTTTTACATTCTCCTTAAGAGAATAAATTCAGTTGGTAGCAAGATACCACAACCTGCGACGTTTTTCTATTCCACACATACCGGGAGCTACTCTAAGCAACTTGTGTAGGCATAATCTCTCTAAGTTGGCCTAGTTCAGAAAATCTGGCCAACATGACCCTAGATGGATACATAGAATATTAGTAGCAGAGGAAGCTACCTATCACTCCAACACATAATATATAGAATACGAAAGGCAGAGGGAGAATGATGCTCTGCTTCAGAGGGAGTGACTGCAGAAGATCCTGAGATTCGACATGATACGACAAAATGATCAGCTTACTGATGGCTCTAGGCTTTACTGAGAGTAAAGCGGATTCCAACCTTCACTTCAAAGTTGAAGGCGGAAGACCAGTGATGCTCCTATTATATGTCGAAGACTTGTTCCTGACAGAAAAGAGGAACTCATTAAAGTTGCAAGAAGGAGACTTGTTGTCGAGTTTGAGATGAAGGACTTGGGTATGATGCACTACTTTCTAGGCATGGAGGTGTGGCAGAATGCAGATGGAATCTCCCTGGGACAAGGGAAGTATACAGTAGAGATCCTGAAGAGGTTCGGGATGATGGACTGCAAGGCCATGACCACACCTATGGCATCGAACCAGAAGCTACTGAGTGATGCTTCATCAAAGTCGGTTGATGCCACGATGTATCATCATATGTTTTGTTCATTGATGTTCCTGACATATCCAAGACATTCTCACTTGGTTGCATAGCATGCATTGAGGTACCTAAAGGGTACAGTTGAGCATGATAAGAATCAGAAGACTAACCTGCATGGTTATGTTGATTCGGATTGGTAGCGCCACTGAGGAGAAGAACACATTGGGATGCTTCTTCAGTTTGAGATACAGTATCGGCTACTGGTATGGCAGGATGGAGTCTTGCATGGCACTGAGTACAGCCGAGAGAGGAGCAGTGAAGCTCCAGTTTGTGATCCAGATCGAGATCTCTTGAAAGAGGGAGTTCTAGCATAGACGGTGAGACAGGTTGTCTAAGCATCAAATCCTGGTGAATCTCGTAGGTTGCTCAGACGTAAACGGTCCTGTACATTGTCCTTGGATGTAATCGGTCCTGGCGAAGCTCACAGGTTATCCTTGGATGTAATCAGCCCTGATGTGATTCTATGCTAGAAATGGTCAGAGTGAAGTTTGAGTACTTCAAGGAGAAGCTTGGTGTTCTCCAGATCGAGGTTCCTTCCAAGGGGAAGTGATGAGTCTGTGAGCCTTTCTGACATGGTGGTAGGCGGGGCCTCCCATGATCAGATGTAAGTGCAGATCCCTTCTGACATGGTTGCGGGATGTGTTCCTCCCATGGTCAGATATAAGTGCAGAGCCCTTCTGACATGGTTGCGGGATGTGTTCCTCCCATGGTCAAATGTAAGTGCAGAGCCCTTCTGACATTGTTGCGGGATGTGTTCCTCCCATGGTCGGATGTAAGTGCTGAGCCTTTCCGACATGGTGGCAGGCTGGGCCTCCCATGGTCGGATGTAAGTGTTGGGCCTTTCCAACATGGTGGCAAGCTCGGCCTCCCATGGTTGGATATAAGTGTTGGGCCTTTCTGACATGGTGGCAGGCTAGGCCTCCCATGGTCAGATGTGAGTGCTAGGCCTTTCTAACATGGTGGCAAGCTGGGCCTCCCATGGTCAGATATAAGTTCTATACGAGCCTTTATGACATGGTGGCAGGTTGGGCCTCCCATGGTCAGATGTGAGTGTTGGGCCTTTCTGTCATGGTGGCAGACTAGGCCTCCCATGGTCAGATATAAGTGTTGGGCAGGCCTTTCTAACATGGTCGCCAGATGTGTTCCTCCCATGGTCAGATATAAGCGTTGACGAAGATGAAGACCTACATGAAGGCTAGGCCTACAACCAACATGAAAAAGGGATGGCTCTGCAGAACTTCCTATGATGAGTAGAATTGAAGAGATAGCACCATTTGCTCGAGATAGCAAGAGCAGTGATGATGATCCAGCTTTGATGATGATCTAGTGACGAAGACTTGTGCTGATGAATGGTGTCAAGAGAATACCTTCCTAGTTAAGAGAGAGTGTTGATGTATTTGTAACTTCGGAATGTATTCACTTGTATATCTTATATTGCATTCCATTGTGCCACGATGTTCCTATCAGGAGAATCATTAATATAATAAAGTCATGTAAAGTTATTGAGGTTAACCCTCTGTTGTAAGTCAGAGCAATAATCCCCAGAAGTTCAGGGGTATTAGGGTTATTAGACTCTCCTAGAGAAGTTGGCCCTGTAGAGTAAAATGTCATGTGGGAAAACAAGTATAAATAGAGAGTGAGACTCTCTATTTGTCACACACACTCACTCAACAGTAGCGCATGAGTGAGAGAGGAGGAGCTCGCACAAGTGAGAGAGAGAACAGTTGTCGAAGATCATCTTTGTGTTTTTGGGTTTTACTTTTGCTATTGGTGCTAATTCTATCTCTGAGGAAGTTGCGGGGTTTTCTCCTTGATGGTTTCCCCGAGGAAAACTCTTTGTGTCTCTTGTCTCTTGTGATTATTGTTGTGAATGTTATTCTCTCAGATAAGATCCTAGATCATATTGATCAAATGATAAAAATCTAACAAACACAACCCCACGACTCCAACTAGCCCACATGTCACTGTGAGAACCACTTCTAAGCAATTCCGGACATATTCCTCGTACCCTCTGAGAATATTTGGAATTTCATCTCCCCTAATAATCCAAACCATCACCACATTAATAAAATTGATCAACAATTAACCCACTCCCTAATTTACTCATCTAATAATCTTAAAATTTACCGACCGAGACAATTGCAATACTTCTTTGAGACCACAACAGCAAACCCTATACACAAGCACTCTTTTCAATGGCGTTGGTCTTTAATACGTTTTCATGTTTAAATCAATTTCTACTGATGTCATGAATGGTGTTGCATTTTGAAGTTGTTTATTTAAATTTCATATTGCAGTAATCTGTTGACTAAATTTAAGTTGTTTCATCTTAACTCCTAGAATAGTTGTTTTCGTTTTATATAGATTAACAACCTTAGATTATTTTTATAGGGACCACCCCCCTTAGCTTCGCTAGGAGTAAGCCTAGACGGAGGGGTCAAGATCAAGTGGACAGCACTTGACCCTTACTTGCCCCCAAGGTCGCACCCAGTGGGGCTTGAAGATTTATGCGATGTGACCCGAGGTGCGAATTAGGCCGCAACAAGTAGCAAGTATTTCCAAGTACTTTTGCATTTATTTTATTTTTTCGGGGCTTAATCTAATTGTCACCACAAACCCCTCTTTTTTCAAACCCTATTTTTCTAGATCCGATAGATCGGGCACTTATTTGATTACAGCCATTAAAACCCACTTAGGGATAAATATAAAAACCCTAGATCTAAAGTTTCAACTCAATCCAACTCCATTTACCCTTGGATATAGCACTAGTCTACTCTAGGTGGGACGCCCTCCTTGGGATTTTAGTCAATTCTTTAGATCTATCAGTTGGGTATGCTTGAACCCACCTCAAATCAACAATTCTACTCTTCAAGCATCTAAATCTAGCCATTTTACATCCTGATCTACTTTTTTAGGTCCACTTTGTCCTTAATTGCATAAACCCTAAGTGGATCTAACTGGGTATTTCTCATTTGGATTAGATCTATCTAGATCTACTTTTCCTAAATTCCTTGTCCTACATTTCTCTTCAAGTTTGGCAATTTTCCATTACCTTAAGCCTCCCCAACTTAGCCTTAACCTCACCTACCACATTCATCTTTCTAGATCTAGATCAATCTACTCATTCTTCATCTCTTGTATCCATTATATATCCCTTAGAGTGTCTTGAGTAGGTTCACTAACCCTCATAGGCTAGTAGGGAGTCCCCCTTAATCATTCTACGATTTGATCTAAAGTGACAAGTGCTCGTTCGATGTGACAAATACCTTTCATTAGTAGTGGACGAGGCCCTTGCGGTGTGACCAGTTAGCTACCTCACCTCTACCGTCCTAGATAGGATACCTTTAGCGGGTAAATACACATCGTGTGATAACAAGTCCCTCCTACATCACAGTCTGGCAATCTTCTTCAAACTTTAACTGAAAATAGTACTCAAGATGAAGTTAGTTTGCATAATGATAATGTCTCCTTGACCTATCCTCACCTTAGTAATGTTCCAAGCTTCTTATTACCTCAAGAACTACCTGTTCCAGTAGGAGGAGGGACTAGTACCCAAATTGGTTCATCTCACATTCCTACTCCTTATCCAACCTTTATGGAAGCAGAGGCCCAAAGATTTAGTGAAATGGCTTCCAAAAAAGGTCAATTACCAATTCCCTATGGAGAAGGAACCAGTCGACAGCATGATCATCCTCACATGCTTTCTCTTATATCCAATGACATAGAAAGAGTTTTTTGCAATTTTTGGACTGTGGATGAAACACCTAGACATATCATATCTCCACAGCCTGATGAGTCCCATGTGCATTCTAATGATGAGTTGGAGAAAAGCCAACCTAAAGTGTAGAGAGGGAGTCATTAAGGTGACAGTGGGTGACCCCTCTACCTTATAGTTGGATTAGCTTTGTTCTTTGGGGCTTTTAATCATTCATGGTAGTTCATGTTGCAACAGGACCCTCAGCGATATATTTGCCGACACGATGTTTGCAACACTGATTTATACTATGGAGACTCACTCCCTCTTTTTAGTGTACGTCTTTCTTTCAAATAAAGATCTTTAAGGAGGTGCTCTACATGCTCAATCCAATTAACATTTAGGCATCTCAGTGAGAAAATTTACAGAAACTTGGACAAACATCAAGATACATGGAGATAGCGTTACAGCAGATCTTAGGATGATTTAGAATAAATTTGTAGAATGAAGCTACACAAGACATAGAAGCTAAGGAAAACAATGACATTTTCCAAATGAAAAGGCATAACATAACGATCCACACACAACAAAAATTAATTAAATATCACTACAAACAAGCAATTTGTCTTCTGTTACAACTTTAAGATACTTACAAAAGTATCCAATAAAGATGAACTCTGGAAATAATCTTCGAAGTTCTCAACCAAACTTACCCTAATTTGCGAGCAAAAGGAAGCACAAAACCTCCAAGGCAGAGATCAACATGAAAGCAGATACCCCAGCCCAAGGCCAAGTCAGCAAGCTCCTGATCAAAGATGTTGTACACTTCATAAGTGATGTTTTATCAAGATAAGTTGAAGTACAGAGGTGGATATCATTAAATATTATCTCCTAGTATATAACTAAATGGGTCAATATAACATACTTCGATGGGATCAATGATACCATGTGGAAAACCTGGTGCAGAGCCAACAATCTGCAGTTGACAATAAAGTTTTAGCAAACATCAAATATAAAAGCTAATTTCCTTTTCACGTCTATGAACAATCTCAAGTCTCATCTATAATTCAAGATTCAAAAACCAAAAACAAGTACATCCCTTGAATTCTAGATATAAAAAGTAAGGCTCTATGAGCAATACAGATTGAAAATAAAAAATGTCAAATAGAAAATACGCCTACAAAACACATGCCTAATCTCATCAATGCAATCCTGTAAAATGACAGGCAATCAGCTTAAAAAGAGCAGCTTCTTCGTTTGTACCATAGTACTCTGTGTGGCTCAACTTGTTAGTTTTTAACTTTTTTGTTGCTCCGAGGCAGACCTCCAGATGAGTTCCTTCATCTCCTAATTCTATTTTTTAGGAGCATCTATTTTTAGACTGACAATGAATTAGTGATTAACCATCATTTCTTTCATTTTAGGGATTTTCTATTTTTAGACTGTCTATGTTTAGCAGCTCTATTCATAGAATGTAGTTGATTGTTTGACTAATAATTACTCATTGGTGAGCTATTTGCACTTAATAAAGAGTTGAGTGCTTTAATTAGAGAGAATATTCTCTCCACTAGCACACTTCACTCCTCATGCACAAGTGTGCCTTATCTAGATAGGAAAAGTTAGAATCCAATTTACTTGACACATATCAGTGAAGCTTTGGTAAGACATGCTCTCATGTGAGGTTACCTTCCTAGTATACCCAGTATGTCAGTATAGGAGGTTAAGTGTGTATTTTGTTATCTTCTTTTTCTGCTGGTTGTCTTCTTCCACCATTTGGTTGCTTTTGAGCATGTGGCAAGTAAGAGGGGTAATTGAATTGATAAAACTCACCCATGTGGAGTACCTACCTTCCAAGTGTGTCTCTCTTGCTTCGTATCATTTTAATCATTTTTTTGAGATAAATGAGAAGTGATGTGATTGTTGTTACAAAATTCAAACTTGCTGTTTTTTATTTTCAGAATTATTATTTTTCAAAACTACAATTTATGACTTGGTGGTACATAGACTCGGGCCTTTGGACATTTCCTAAGTTGGCATGTTAAAGGATGTCACCATATATAATCATATGAAAAACAACATATAAAGTGCATATGGAAGATGACTTGTTAAGAGCAAGTGGGGGACTATGAGGCAACAAGGGGGAAATAGAGGGTGTGAAAAAAAAAGGTGTAAGTTTGACTTTGCCACTTGTCATGTGAAGAACTTACCCTTGGAAATCTGAAATCTTCCCTTATTCCTTGGAACCTCACTAGAACCTTATATGCAACATGCAAGGCTTTATACAAAAGTCTCTCCTTAGGTCTTGGATCATTCCTCCTGGACTTTTTTTGCTCTATCACGTTCAGCTTGAGTTTTTGGACCATTATGGAGGGAGACCATTATGCTCCTCCCAGATTTGCTATGGCTGCCATGTAGTGAGTTGAGCCTAGGAGAAAGTTGCTGTCACCAACTAAACCAGTGCTAAGTATTTATTGTCTAGAGCCATGAGTGTATGCTTGAATCCAACCAGTAGGAGATCTACTGATGGAATGTTGGTAGGTTGCACTGACTGAGTGTGACCCTGACCAGAATTGTAGCTCTGGTGGCGATCTCTGCTCCAGAATTGTAGCCTGGATGTGAAGATTTCCCCTGAGAGTGAGAGTCAACATTGGAATGCCTGAGTTGAGCGAGTGCTGGCATGGGCAAAGTCTTGTACACTGAGTGAAACGAATTGTGCATGCAATTATTTAAGTTCCTGCCTAATGAATATCCCAATGGAATTGATCTTGAATAATAGCTGAAAGGAGGATTAAGTTACTCTTTCTTTCCACATAATTCGTATTGATTTTTAATCAAATTTAAGGTGAAAGTGACATGCTGTTTTTCTCTTAGTTTTCCCTTAATTCTTATGAAATTTTCATCCCTCTAAGAGCCCATTCAACCCAATTCTAGATCTTATTGCGTAATTACAAGTTGTTCTTTTAAACATTAGATCTAGCCTTCTTCTCCCAAGTTTAAAGTTAAAATTTCAAAGTACTTGGTTAAGAAGATTTAAGAGCTTTTAGTTGATTTATTTGGCATATAGTGCTTGACATTTGCTTGAGATTTGCTTGCCATTCTTTTCGAGAGGCAAGCAAAGATCCTAAGAAGGCAAGCTTTCTAGCTTGCCTTACTTAGTTGTTTTTTTTATAGTCAGTTGTTACTCAGATTTTTTTTGTAAATTTTGTATGTTGTCCAAAGACACTTCCAAAGTGTTTTTGGGCATCTTTCACTGACATTATCTTGCTGGTGTTTAGCAGGCCCTTCAAAAAAGAGAGGGAAACTCTGCCCGAAAATACCTTTTTGGGAAATCCAGAGCTCTGTAATGTCCTCGTTCGATTAGGCAACAAAACACCCACTAACCTACTTAATCCCCATAGGTTCGAGCGGGTACTGCATAAGAGGGGATTGACTGAGGACATTTGGTACTTAGAACAACTCGGGACACACATTCAGTACTAAAGTCAGCAGTAGGCTAAAAGAAGCCTTTTCTCTTTAGGCTTAAAAAGTCAACATCAAATTAGAATCGCATGCATGCAAAAGTAAAAGCACAAACCCTAAAAGTGACATGCAAACCCTAAAAGCGCATAAGGATCTATTTAAGAAGGATGAGGGAGCCTAAAGGGATACTTTTGGATTATTATTAAATTTTGGAGCTCTTGAGTAGTACCACAGCGTGTGGCCACAGCAGTTGGGGTTGAAGACGGCATCTTCAGCTAACGGGGTTTCGGCAGTGAGATATCTGCCCTAGTCTCATTCAGGATAAACCATCCAGGTTTGTCATCACATCTATTGCATTCATCATTATTCAGTGTTCTAGTGTATGCCAGAAGATTATTTCCAGGTTCATCCGTACAGCTGGGGCATTTAGCTGGGAAACCCAAGTTATTCACCAGGACTCTGGATCACCATATTTCTTCTGCATGTGGCCTGCATCCTCACTGACAAGATCACTCTACTGCCTTCAGTAATTATCAGCCACCAGATTGCTCACCTAGAGCAGCTAGCAGCAGAATACAGAGGTGTGGAGGCGTGAGCATCAATCAAGTAGATCAATTCGCTAGGGTACTTGGAGAGGTCCAAACTCCTGCATGTTCCGGCCATCCTCTCCGGCACGGGCACACCTACACTCCAACCAACTTTCAACTGAAACTGACCATCCCTTCATCAAAAACGTCAAGCTTAGCTAATTCAGACTGCTGGGGGTATTACGGAGGAAAAAGAGGTTATTTCTTCATCAGTCCAGTTTATCTTGCATGCGTATTCTCTCTGGAGCAATTTCAGCCGGCTTATCAGTGGTAAGTGTTCATTCTATCCTGCAAACCCTAACCCTAAATTCAGCTATAATATAGGGTAATTTTGCATGGCAGTTTGCATGCCCGGCTATTTCAGTAATTTTGCATAGAATTAGAAAATATCAGTATTTGGGATATTACAAGCTCCCAAGAGGCTTTCCCCTTAGCTAGGCTTATTTTCCTTGTAATTTGTAAGCCTTTGGATCCCAGATAACAAGGACCAAAGAGCATTTCTGTTGAAGCATTGTAACCAATTAATAAAAGCAAGTTTGAGTAGGCTCTCTAGAGCCCGGTCCCCATCCTCCTTAGGGGGATTTGTGTCGGTGTCCTTTTTTCTGTTTTCTTTATATGCTATTAGCGTAGTTGTTTTTCTTCATCATTTCATGCTTCGTTTAAATTTTGCAAAAGTAATCTTAGTACTTACCCACTGCGTTATACCAAACTACCATAAGGGAAAAGATTTGAGCAGTGTAGTAATTAAAAAACAATTTTGTTATGCACTACTAAGTTAAAATAAACCCCCTGGCTTTCCCGAGTACAGGTTCATGGATAAGGGATTTCCCGAGTACTAAATCTGGAAAGAGACTCCTGGGTTTTACCTTTTTCTAAATCAAAAAACTTGTTCTAAAACTTTTAAAAATTTACAAGGCCTTCATCCCTGTATGCTCTACTGCCACTGCAGCTTCGTCTTACCAGTTGGTAGTATCAAAAAGGGATTTAGGTGACTAGCTTAATTAGTTTCCACTCCCGAAATTAATATCCCCGGGTGAAAATCCAACCCCTCGAATTAAGCCGTTGCGATGGCAAAATTCACAAAGGAAGTGGGAACAACTGGGCAGTGATCTCAAGACACCGTTAGGCTACACCCTTATTGGTGTAGTGTTGAATTAGTCTCAGAGACTCCAACCAGCCCACATATTCCTTGCGGAGAGCCGCATTAGTTAATGGTTTTGGACATACTCCTCGTACCTCCGGGTATATTGGGAGTTCCCATCCCCTAAATAAGCTAATCAAGATCATTACCACATAAGTAAAATCAACCAAGAATTTACCCATTCCTTAATCAATTCATTTAATAATCTAAAATTTACCAACCAAGACACTGCAATACTTTCACTGAGACTACACTAGCAACCCACATTTGCAAGCACTCTTTTCATTTCGGCACTGGTCTATTCTATTCTTCTTGCATAAGTGAATCACGCAATGTGTCAATGAATATTGTGTATCTAATTTGAGTTAAAGTGTTGCTAAGGTTAATCTTGTTTGCAGTAATTGGTAATCTTTAACTTCATCCATTCCATCTCAAAACTCCTAGAATTAATTATATCTCTCGTAGAGTAAAAACCCTAGATTTTACTTTTCATTAGGGTCCACCCCCCTTGGCTTCGTTAGGAGTTGGCCTAGACGAAGGAGATGAGTATTAGGTGACAGCACTTGGCTCAAGCTTGCCCCCAAGTTGTACCTAGTGGCTTGAAGATATCCGCCACGTTACCTGAGGTGCAAATTAGGTGGCAACAGCGAGAACTTACCTACATGGGACAGGATATGTGATGATTTTGTTCAGGAGGATACTCGAAGGGGTCTTTTGCAGGGCAGTGCTTCTACTAGTAGGGAGGATGAGGAGGATGTGACTTTGACAGCAAAGGGGAAGAATAAGTTCAAAAAGGGTCCCAAGAAGGGTGGGGCCAAGCAGCAGGATGGGCAGAAGAAGGATTTGAGCACTATCAAGTGTTTTGCTTGTCAGAAGATGGGACACTAT
Organism: Pseudotsuga menziesii; assembly: GCA_001517045.1. Lineage (NCBI taxonomy): Eukaryota > Viridiplantae > Streptophyta > Pinopsida > Pinales > Pinaceae > Pseudotsuga > Pseudotsuga menziesii. The sequence continues at coordinate 784,992 of LPNX011053071.1, forward strand.
GCTGGGCAGTGTCCACAGAAGAAGAAGAAGAAGCAGACAGCAGATTCGGCGGAGGTTGAGGATTTTGCAGCTAGATTTCAGAGAGAGTTTTCTCTGTGCACTGGACATGTTGATAGAGGGAGAACATCCATCATCACCAGTGCGGATGTTGATAGTGAGAGGGAGTATTCCCTGTTAACAGACCATTCTTACAGTGCATCCACTTCCAGCACATGGTATATTGATAGTGGAGCTTCGAGCAACATGATAGGTGCTCGAGAGATGTTCTCCGAGCTTTCACAAACAGAGACTGATGTGGAGGTAGTTTTGGGAGATGACTCTGCTGTTAGAGCAGTTGGGCGTGGGACCATTACCTTTCAGAGGGAGTCCATGAGTCCCATGGTTTTGAGAGATGTGTTGTATGTACCTGGGCTGAAGAAGAACTTGGTTTCAGTTTCCATGATCGAGGATCGGAGCCTTGGGGTGTCCTTCTTAGATGGACATGTGCGTGAGTTTCCCAAGACTGCAGCACCATCTGCTTCCTACACCATTGGAGTCAGATGTAGGAAACTGTACAAGCTCTTGTTTCAGCCTCGGCATGCCTTGGCACATAGCAGCTACAGCGAACTTTGTGAGCTATGGCATAGGAGGATGGCTCACTTGCATCATCCATCTTTGAGGTTGTTGAGATATATGGTTACAATTTTTCCAGAGTTCAACTCAGAACATAGTGATGTTTGCAGGGGGTGTGCTTTGGGAAAGTACACCAAGACTGCTTTCACAAGCAGTGATAGTAGGTCGACAGGGATTCTTGACTTGATACATTCTGATTTGTGTGGACCTATGTCATAAGTTTCTCTGAGAGGATATGAGTACTATGTGACATTCATTGATGATCATTCCAGGAAGACCTGGATCTACTTCCTGAAGAACAAGAAATCTGAGGAGGTCTTGCAGAGGTTCCAAGAGTTCAAAGCTCTTGTGGAGAACCAGACAAGGAGGAAGATACGGTCTCTCAAATCACATCACGGGAGTATACCTCTAAGGAGTTTGATGGATATTGCAAACAGGAGGGCATTCGGAGGCAATTGACGGTTCCAAACACTCCAGAGCAGAATGGAGTGGCAGAAAGGAAGAACAAGTCTATTGTTGGAGCAGTTAGAGCTATGTTACATCACCAGTCACTTCCTTTCTTCCTTTGGGCAGAGGCATACAGTACAGTTGTTTATCTTCAAAACAGGAGTCCCCATTGTGCCGTGGGGAATATACACCTGAGGAGGGTTTCACAGGCAAGAATACTAAGGTTAGCCATTTTCGCATATTTGGTTGTTTCACTTACTCTCATGTCCCTTCTAAGAAGAGGACAAAGTTGGATCCCACCGCAGAGAAGAGCGTCTTTGTGGGCTATGATGAGAGTTCGAAGGCCTTCTATATTTATCTTCCTTCTCAGAGGAAAGTTGTTGTGAGGATGGAAGTGAAATTTGAGAAGCGAGCCTTCAGGAAGTCTAGAGAGTCAGAGCAGGGAGAGCAGCAGGTTCCTGCACCTCAGGTAGTTTCACAGGTACCATCAGTCTAGCAGATAGGTTCACAGGTTTCCGAAGTTACGGGACCACACAGTATGGGCACAGGTTCACCAGTTTCAGTGGTTCATCCAACAGGATCTTCGGGGACAAGTTTTGGGTCTCAAGTTACAGGTTCACCGTACAGAGCATCAGGATCACAGACCTCACCAATTGTTGGTACACCAGCTTCTAGTTCACAGGTTACTGGGGTTTCTGCCTCTGGTAGATCATCAGATGAGGATAGACCAGTGTGGGAGTAGCCTTCAGGGAAGAAGAAGCCTAAGTGGCTTCGGGACACCTTGAAGGAAGTACAGGAGTTTGGGAAACCTAGGGAGCTAGTGAGGGCTATTCAGATGCCAGACAGATTGGGCATGGCATTAGTGGCTAGTCTTCGTGATTTAGAGCCTTCTACTTTTGAGGAGGCCTCCCAGCATCATGTTTGGCGAGATGCCATGATGGATGAGTACCATTCCATCATGAAGAACGATGTTAGGGAGATAGTTTCGAGACCCGAGGGGAAGTCTGTGGTGACTTCTCGTTGGCTTTACAAGCTAAAACATGTTGCAAATCGTAGTGTGGAGAAGTACAAGGCTCGGTTTGTGGCGTGGGGATTCCCACAGGTTGAGGAAGTGGATTATGATGAGACCTTTGCGTCGGTTGCTAGTTATACTTCGATCAAGGCATTGATTTCCATTGTTGCGGAAATGGGTTGGAAGATCCATGAGATGGATGTGAAGACCGCATTTCTCAATGGAATCATACAGGAGGAGGTTTATGTTGAGCAGCCTTAGGGCTTTGAGATTCATGGGAGAGAGTCACATGTTTGCAGGCTAAAGAAAGCCTTGTATGGGCTGAAGCAAGCTCCTAAAGGTTGCTACTCCAGGATTGAATCTTACTTGCAGCGGATGGGGTTTCAGTAGAGTGAGGCAGATCTGAATCTCTATTTCATCATGGTTGGAGATGATCCGCTCATTCTTCTGTTGTATGTGGATGACTTATTTATCACAGGGGGGGAGAGACCCATTACAGCTTGCAAGAAAGATCTTGCTTCAGAGTACGAGATGACAAGCATTGGGTTGATGCACTATTTTTGGGATTGGAGGTTTGGCAATAGCCTGGACATATTTTCCTGGGACATGGAAAGTATGCAGTTTATATTCCGAGTAGATTTCGGGTGGAAGATTGCAGGTCGATGTCTACACCGATGAACACCAACTCGATGTCATGCTTCAAAGTGTAAGAAGAAGCTAGTTGCAAAATTTGAGATGAAAGACCTTGGCTTGATGCATTATTTTCTAGGTCTTGAAGTATGGCAGAGACCAGAAGGAATATTCCTTAACCAAGGGAAGTATGCAGTGGAAATCCTGAAAAGGTTTGACCTGTTGGAATGTAAATCCATGGCCACACCCATAGATACACACTTGAAGTTGTTGGTTGATGCTTCGTTAGAATTAGTGGATGTGACACTATATAGACAGATCATTGGTTCATTGATGTATCTGACGAATACCCGGCCAGATATATGCTTTGTTGTGAACACTTTGAGTCAGTATCTGGTTGAACCCAAACATGTTCAATTGTGTAATATCCCAAACTGATATTTTCCTGTTTGTGCATAGTGTAGATGGTTAATAGACTTACTCCTTAATCAAGTAGGAAAGCAAACCCCGAACTTTGCATGCATGCAGTTGCATGCAAATATGTGCCCTAGAAAAATACTGAGATGCTATAAAATAGGAGAAAAATACTAAGATACTGAGATGCAGTTGCATGTACATACCAGTATATAGATCAGCTGATGGTGAAGAGACTAGTCCCAGCATGCAAGGATTCTGTCGGAGGAATAAGGAGATACACCAAATCGTCCTCCACAGGTGAATGCGCCCTTCTCTCAAACTATATAAGCTCCAGCATAATCAATAAGCTGTTGTTGGAAGCCCGGATGACGTGCACTAGGGTTATAATACCCCTCTGATGATGATGGAAGCAGCATGCGGAAGTTCTGAACCCTGTAGGTAGGAAAACGAATTGCTTTGTCTCTAATCACGGTGACACGGTGTGACGGTGAAACCTTATGGCTGGATGAATAATCACCCTCCCAGAATAACTGTTGAATGTAACCTGATGATGAACTAGTGCTGAACCTGGATGATCCAACTTGATGATGAACTAGGGCAGATAGATTTCGCTGCCGAAATACACCAGTTAGCTGAGCATGCACTCAACCCCAACTTAGCTCATCGAGCTCTCCAATTCGAATGCACAAATCAATTATCACATAAGTGACTTCTCCATTCACTTTATCTTTCTTTTATAACTCTCAACTGTGAAAACCCTAACTTTTGACCTAATTAGGTCACTTTATCTTCTAATTTGCAATTGACTTGCATGCATGCGCATGGAGACTTAATCGGGTGCATGCATCATTAAATAATGCCCGAATGTCATGCATGCAGGCGACCTTTGGCTCTAGTGGCCCTCTTCGACCCAATGGTGATATAATATTGATGCCCTAGATCTTCTATATATGGCATTAGTCTTCGGCTGATTCCTTAACTGTCAGTACCCGCTCGAACCTATAGGAATCACATAGGTTAGCGGGTTGGTCCTCAATGCCTAAGCAGAAGAGGACATTACAGCCCTCCCCGCTCGAATTTGCTTGTCCTCAAGCAACTGTAAAGCTAGGTGCTGTAATACCTGTTCTACCTCCCAAGTAGCCTCCTTTATAGGCAAATCTTTCCACTAAACCAGGTAATCTTTGATGATTCTCTTCCTCAATTTCCGCTCTCGCACCTCTAGGACGCGCTCTGGAATCAAAACCAATTGCCCCTCGTCATCAAGGGGAGGCAGCTCAAAAGATGTAACAATCTGTTGACCAACCACCTTCTTGAGATTGGAGACATGAAATACGTTGTGGATCTTGCTCTCTGGGGGTAGTTCTAGCTCATATGCTACCTCTCTGACCTTCCGAATTATCTTGTATGGACTATAGAAACGAGGTTGGAGTTTTTCTGCACTTTTCTTTTTAAGAGATGACTGTCGGTAAGGTTGGAGGCATAAATAAATGAAGTCTCCCACCTCAAAACTGCGCTCAACTCTGTGCCTGTCTGCATATATCTTCTGTTGATTCTGAGCAGCCTATATGTTCTCCCTAAGTATCTTGAGAATATCTTGACCCTCTTGAATCCACTCCTTGGCCTTGGGGGCCCTGGTATCGCCAAATATCCGGTCTGCAAAAGTGGAAGCATCATACCCATATAGGGCTCGGAAAGGGGTCATCCTAATGCTCATATGGTAGGTTGTGTTGTAACAATGTTCACCCAAGTGTAACCATTTAATCCATGTCCTCTGCTGACCTGATACATAATTTCTCAAGTATCCCTCAATCCATTTATTAACAATCTTTGTCTACCCGTCACTCTGCGGATGATAACTTGTGCTCATGGCTAACTCGGTCCCCACTAACCGGAAAAGCTCTTGCCAAAAGGCTCTTGTGAATTTGTTGTCCCTGTCACTGATAATGGTCTTGGGTAACCCATGGAGTCTAAATACCTCTCTAAAAAATAGTTCTGCTACCTGTGCTGCTGAATAATCTGATGATATGGCAAAGAAGTGAGCAAACTTAGTCAATCTGTCCACTACTACATACAAGCAGTCTCTGCATTGGACCTTGGGCAACCCAGTAACGAAGTCCATAGAAATGCTCTCCCATTTATGCTCGAGAATAGGTAAGGGATGTAGTAAACCAGCCAGGTGGATGTGCTCTATTTTGTTTTGTTGGCACAAGCTGCACTCCCTCACATGTTGTATCACATCTTTCTTGAGGCCCTTCCATGAGAACCTTTCTCTAATCTGTCTGTAGGTCTTGAGAAACCCCTGATGCCCTGCTAATGGTGAATCGTGCGAGGCCTGTAAGATTTTCTTCTTGAGGGGAGACTCCAGAACCAAGAAGATTCTGTTTTTGTACTATATGATATCATCAATGACCCTGTACCTATCATCCTGAATTTGTCCATCCAATAGCTCGCAAGCAAACTTATCTTTGGAGTACTCAACCAAAAGATGAGACCTCCAATCTGATGAGATGCTCATACGGGATAAAGTAGCTAGTCGTCTAGAAAGTACATCGGCCACTACATTGCTCTTCCCCTTTACGTACTCAATCTCGAAGTCATAAGCCTGAATTTTACTTACCCACTTCTATTGTCTCTCATTTAGCTCTTTTTGCTTTAGGAAGTATTTCAGGCTGTTGTGATCTGTCTTAACCTTGAACTTGGCACCTACTAAGTACTGCCTGAACTTGGTTAGCGCATGGAGGATAGCTGACATCTCTTTGTCATATCTCGAATAGTGTTGCTCATAGTCTTTGAGCTTCCTGCTCTCAAATGCAATGGGGTGGTTGTTCTGCATCAAAAGGGCCCCAATTCCCTCTCCTGAAGCATCACATTCTAACACAAAGGATTGAGAAAAGTCTGGTAAAGCTAATACTAGGAATGAACTCATTATCTCCTTCATTTTCTCGAATGTTTGTTGTGCTGCCTCCGACCAACTAAATGCTCCCTTCTTGGTAAGATCTGTGAGGGGTGCGGTCATCTTTGAGAATCCGCTGACATACCTCCTATAGTAGGTGCAAAGGCCCAAAAAGCCCCTCAGTTCTGTTACATTTTTAGGTGTAGGCCAATCCAAAATTGCCCGAATCTTCTCTAAGTGCACCTGGGCCCCGTTGGCCCCTATCACATGTCCTAAGTACAACATCTCCTGCATGTCGAACTCACACTTGGACATTTTGTCATATAGTGACTGCTCCTGTAGAATACCAAGTACTTCATCAAGATGTCTCAAATGTTCTTCCCAAGTCCGACTGTATATCAATATGTCGTTGAAGAATACCAGAATATATTTACGCAACTATGTCCTGAAGATATGGTTCATGCATGATTGGAAAGTAGCCGGTGCATTAGTGAGCCCAAATGGCATCACTAGAAACTCATAATGTTCGTAGTGGCAACAGAAAGCGGTATTTGGAACATCCTGTTGCCTAACCCGAATCTGATGGTACCCTGAGCGGAGATCAATTTTGGAAAAGTACTTTGCCCCCTGTAGTTCATCCATTAACTCATCAATCCTAGGGATGGGATACCTGTTCTTTATGGTCTTCTTATTGAATGCCCTGTAATCAATGCACATGCGTAAGGTTCCATCCTTTTTCTTCACTAGCACTACTGAAGATGCAAAGGGACTGGAGCTAGGTTTGATGTATCCCAGCTTGAGTAGTTCCTTGATTGTACTCTCGATCTCATCTTTATACCTCTTGGGATGTCTGTAAGGAGTGGTGATAACTGCTTGGGTCCCCTCCTCTAACTCAATAATGTGCTCAAATCCCCTATCTGGAGGTCGACCTGCTGGAAGGTCTTCGAATACTACCTTGTGCTTCTATAGTAAGGACTCTATATCTGCTGGATGTTGTGTGGCCTCATCCGGTGGTTTCCTGAAGGTAACCATACACTCTGCAACCCACTCAATATCTCCCTGCCGGAGTACTGCCTCCATCCTGTGTGATGTCACTGTTGTGGGAGGATAGGTATTCATCCCTCTCAATACCACCTTCTGTCCTTCTGCTCCTGTAAACTCCATCTCCATGGTTTGGTAATTTGTGGAATACTTCCCTATGGAATACAACCACTGAACTCCTAGTACCACATTCATGTCAGGTACATCTACCACATAGAATGTCTCTATCACTCTATAATTCCCAAGTGTTACCTTTAATTTAGGAATCCTCTGACTACACTCCATGGTGTAACTTGCTGCTGCTACCGAAAACCCATCAAAGCTCTCAGTCTGAATGTCTCTCTTTTTAACCCATGCAGCATCAATAAAGTTGTGGGATGCCCCACCATCTATCAATACTCCCACTCTGTGGCCCTGTACAGTACCTCTGATCCAAAGAGTGTGGAATCTAGGAACCCCTGTCATGGTAGCAATGGTACCTCCTAAGGCCTGTCCCTCAGCAACTATCTCTGTTGTCTCTCCCTGCTCCTGATCCTGGTAATCCTCATTCTCCTCACTGTCGGAATAAGCCTCTATGTAGTAGGCCTTTCCTTTTCCTGAACATCTTTGACCTGGTATCCATGGTTCCTGGCAAGTGAAACATAACTTTTTTCTTCTAAGGTCCTGTCAGGTATCATTGTCCATCCATTCTTTCTTGGGCCATGGTTTCCTTTCTTTATCTTTAATAGGAACATTGGTCCTAGGAGGAAAGCTATTTTTGGGCACTGCATCCTACAAATCTCTAGTCCGTTTGATGGCATCTGCTAGGGTGGTGGGCCTATAAGACTTGACCCATCCCCGTAAGGGCTTAGTGAGAGCCTTCGTGAACAACATAATCAACCTGCTCTCTGATATATCTGTGACCATGACTGCTATCCTCTAAAACTCAGAAATAAAAGCATCTGCACTCCTTGTCTGCTTGAGCTGTGCCAGCTCCCTAAAGTGTACCTCTGGATCCTTCAGATCAAACCACTCAATGAGCCTTTGTGTAAAATCTGTGTATGAGGTGATGGTGTTGTGACCCAGTGTCACTAACCCATGGTACCACCACTCATGTGCTTCTCCATCCAAATGCAAAGTAGCCAATTTAATGGCATCTGTCTCAATCATGGGGTTGAGTTGGAAGTATGTATCCAACTTCTGCACCCAATTTCTAGCTGGGCCACCCCGGGTGCCCTCAAAGGTAGGGATAGTCAATTTCCCTACGATGCGCTGTAACTCATAGTTCTGGGTGAATGGCCTATTGTAAGCTTTGGGTTTGTTCTTACTTTTAAAGTGGCAGAAGTCAGTGAAGGTCATGGCTGAATGGAAGTCCTCTCCTAAAGCCCTATATTCTCTCAGATAGGCACTCATGGGTTCTTCTGGTTCTGCTTGTGCTAGAGGCACTGCAGCTGGACTATCTAAGAATTGAGGCATGGTAGGTCGGAAAGGCTTGTAGATATGGGGATGGCCGTGCATGTTGGTATGTAAGTGCTCCCTACTACTGCTGGTGGATACACTATCACTGTTGGGAAATAAGGGACTCTGTGGGGTGGGCCCATTCTTCTCAGTCATTTTCCTGAAGGTGCTCATCATTTCTTTTTGCCCAGTGGTGAGTTCTTTTATGGCTGATATGAGACTATTGAAAGCTATTTTATCATCATCGGCCATTGTTTCTTTGCCTTTTTCAAATTGATACTCTCTGTTCCCCAAATCTATGTCCTCTAACTCCTCTTCTCTGTCTCTATACCTCTGTCTCTTGTGAGTAATGTCGTATGGGTCTCCTGAATTCATTTATAATTTTTGCATGCCCACAGCTGGCAAAAAAAATAGCTTTGATACCACTGTGATATCCCAAACTGATATTTACCTGTTTATGTGTATACTGTAGATGGCTAATAGACTTACTCCTTAATCAAATAGGAAAGCAAACCCTGAACTTTGCATGCATGCAAATAGGTGCCCTAGAAAAATACTGAGATGCTATAAAATAGGAGAAATCAATGCATGTACATACCAGTATATAGATCAGTTGATGGTGAAGAGACTGGTCCTAGCATGCAAGGATTCTGCTGAAGGAATAAGGAGATACACCAAATCATCCTCCACAGGTGAATGCGCCCTCCTCTCAAACTATATAAGCTCCAGAATAATAAATAAGCTGCTATTGGAAGCCCGGATGATGTGCACTAGGGTTATAATACCCCTCTGATGGTGATGGAAGCAGCATGCGGAAGTTCTGAACCCTGTAGCTAGGAAAACGAATTGCTTTGTCTCTAATCATGGTGACACGGTGTGACGGTGAAACCCTCTAGCTGGATGAATAATCAACCTCCCAGAATAACTATTGAATGTAACCTGATGATGAACTAGTGTTGAACCTAGATGATCCAACCTGATGATGAACTAGGGCAGATAGATTTCGCTGCCGAAATACACCAGTTAGCTGAGCATGCGCTCAACCCCAACTTAGCTCACCGAGCTCTCCAATTCGACTCCACAAATCAATTATCACATAAGTGACTTCTCCATTCACTTTATCTTTCTTTTATAACTCTCAACTGCGAAAACCCTAACTTTTGACCTAATTAGGTCACTTTATCTTCTAATCTGCAGTTGACTCACATGCATGCGCATGGAGACTTAATCAGGTGCATGCATCATTAAATAATGCCCGGATGTCATCCATGCAGACGACCTTTGGCTCTAGTGGCCCTCTTCGACCCAATGGTGATATAATATTGATGCCCTAGATCTTCTATAAATGGCATCAGTCTTCGGTTGATTCCTTGACTGTCGGTACTCGCTCGAACCTATAGGAATCACATAGGTTAGCGGGTTGGTCCTCAATGCCTAAGCAGAAGAGGACATTACAACTTGGTAGCTGCAAAGCACGTGATGAGGTACCTAAAAGGTACGATAGACTATGGTCTCAATTATACTAGAGATCATGACTTCAAACTGTATGGTTATACAGATTCAGATTGGGCAGGAAGTGTCTCAGATAGAAAGACCACTTCAGGAGGATGTTTCAATCTAGGGTCAACCATGATCTCATGGCTAAGCAGGAAGCAGTCCAATGTTGCTCTCAGCACTGCAGAAGCGGAATATATTGCAGCTTGTTCCGCTAGTTGTGAAGCCATATGGCTTCGGAAGTTGTTATCAAATCTATTCGATCTGGAGATGGATGTTACTGTGATTCTATGTGATAACCAAAGCTGCATGAAGATGACAGAAAACCCTGTGTTCCATGATAAGATGAAGCACATAGAAATTCGATACTTCTACATTAATGACATGGTGCAGAAGGGAGCTATAAAGCTCCAATATGTGATCAGAGATGAGCAGGTTGCAAATGTGTTGATTAAGCCTCTGTCTTGTGTGAAGTTTGAACACTTCCAAGACAAGCTTGGTGTTGTCCGTAAGGGCTTCCCTCGAAAGAGCGAGTAGTATTGATACAATGGAATCCTAATCACAGCAAGTAGCTCAGTTGGGATTGATCACCCTTAGACTTGATCCCGTAATTCCGAAAGGAAGGATCGTCTTAAATGTTGATCTTGTTGGACTTAATCCTGTAATTCTGAAAGGAAGGATCGTCCAAGATGTTGATGTTGGGATTAATCATCCTTACACTTGATCCCGTAATTCTAAAAGGAAGGATTGTCTTAAATGTTGATCTTGTTGGACTTGATCCTGTAATTCCGAAAGGAAGGATCGTTCAAGATGTTGATGTTGGGATTGATCATCCTTAGACTTGATCCCATAATTGTGAAAGGAAGGATCGTCTTAAATGTTGATCTTGTTGGACTTGATCCCGTAATTTCCGAAAAGAAGGATCGTCCAAGATGTAGATGTTAGGATTAATCATCCTTAGACTTGATCCCGTAATTCCGAAAGGAAGGATCATCTTAAATGTGGATGTGGAAGGATTAATCATCCTTCGACTTGATCCTGTAATTTCGAAAGGAAGGATCGTCTTAAATGTTGATGTTGAAGAATTAATCATCCTTAGACTTGATCCCGTAATTCTTAAAGGAAGGATCGTCTTAAATGTTGATGTGGAAGGATTAATCATCCTTAGACTTAATCTCGTAATTCCAAAAGGAAGGATCGTCTTAAATGTTGATGAGTAATGGACTTGATCTCGTAATTCCGAAAGGAAGGATCGTCCAAGATGTTAGTAGTGGACTTGATCCCGTAATTCCGGAAGGAAGGATCGTTCAGGATGTTAGTAGTGGAATTGATCCCATAATTCCGAAAGGAAGGATCGTCCAGGATGTTAGTAGTGGACTTGATCCTGTAATTCCGAAAGGAAGGATCGTCCAGGATGTTAGTAGTGGACTTGATCCTGTAATTCCGAAAGGAAGGATCGTCCAGAATATCAGTAAGTGGACTTGATCCCATAATTCCGAAAGGATCGTCCAAGATGTCAGTGGTGGACTTGATCCCATAATTTTGAAAGGAAGGATTGTCTGAGTACCACAGATATGTTGTCCATGATCCCATAATTACGAAAGGAAGGATCATGTTGGTTGTTGATTATGCATGTCACATGTTGTTGCTATTCCAGCTTTATGTTGATGAGCCAGCCTCGTGCTGTCGTTGTTGTTGTTATTCCATCTTTATGTTGATGAGCCAACCTCGTGTCGTCGTTGTTGTTGTTATTTCAGCCTTACGCTGATGAGCCAACCTTGTGTTGTCAATGCTAGTGATGTATCAATTTTTATGCAGATGGTGATGTTCCATACTACAGATGATGATGCCCCAATCCCATGCTGCAGATGATGATTCAGTTCCATGCTGCATATGATGATGATGATGCTCCAGCTCCATGTTGCAGATGATGCTCCAATTCCATGTTGCAGATGATGATGCTCCAGCTCCATGCTGCTAATGATGATGCCCCAGTTCCATGCTGCAGATGATGATACTTCAGCTCTGTACTGAAGATGTTGATACTCCATCTCTGTGTTGAAGATGATGATGTTGTTCAAAACTTTCGATGATCTATAGATGTACCAGACGATGTTCCAAAAAATGATGTTGATGATGCCTCCTCTCTCCTTCCGATGATGTTTTGTCGAGCCACACTAGTTGATGTTGTGTCAATAGAATACCCTTCTTGTTAAGGGGGAGTGTTGAAATAATGTAACTTCGAAGAATATTCTACTTGTACTTCACTTTATTATTATTCCTTCTTCGGGAGATGTTACTGATGTAAAAGGTCATGTAAATGTCATGAGGTAAACCCTCAGTTGTAAGTCGGGCCAATAGCACCCAGAAAAGATGAAGATATAGCACCCAAAAAAGATGAAGATAATTATTATTGTGAAGTTTACCTAGGTAGGTCGGCCTTGCTAGTTAGGTAGGTCGGCCCAGTTAGGGTAAAAGTCAATTGGGAAGTTTATTATAAATAGGGAGGCGCCCTCCTTCATTTGTACATACTCACTCACACTTGTATTGCGCAAGAGAGAGAAAGAAGGAGAGACAGAGAAGGAGGAGGACCAATGTCTTTGGTTTTTTGGCTCATACGCTTGGAGTTTGGTCTCTCACTTGATGAGACCTTATTCTTTGGTCATTGCATACTGGTAATCTATATTGAGGAAGTTTTGCTAGGTTTTTTCCTTTAGGGTTTTCTCAAGATAAATTGTTGTGTACCTTGTAATTGTGTTTCTTCCAGTGATCCTCTTTATGTTGTTATTATGAAAATGTATTAAATGTTGATCAAGTTAGGACTTAAGCTATGGCAGCATAGAAAACTTATAACGTGTCCCTCCATGACATAAACAGGAATAGCCATACTAAGAAGAGAGTTTTTACATGCCAAAAATTTTACTTTAGTCTCAAAAATAATTGCAAATATGCAAAGTTCTTTGGTGTGGGCCAAGTCACTAGAATTCAAATACGGATCCGTCAGATTTTTGAAAAGAAAGAATCCAGATATAGCAGAAAAACAACAGTAACAAACAATATAAAGATATATTTATATTTTTTTAAATAAAATTTCTATGAAAAATTTACAATATATAACTTTTTTAATATTTATATAAATATATAAATAATACCTAATCTAATATATTGATTATTTATAGAGTTAATATATATACATTATAATTCAAGTTCCTTATGAATTATATGTGTACATTTATAGCTAATTGTTATAATATATACATATTAATTAATAATGGTTATATCACCTTACTTTATAATGTTACATATACCTCTTGCACCGCGATATCAGTTAAAAATAAATTGTGGTGTAGATACCTCTTGTATCAATAGAGGAAACTATTGTGCCACAATTTTGATTATAAACAAACCACGGTGTAAATACCTCTTGAATCAACAGCCACAATCATGGTGTAGATACCTCTTGAATCCATAGCCACAATCATGGCACAACAATCAAATCTAAGTTTAATATTTTACAAATATCTAAAGCATTCAGCACATGTTGCAGAGCTTGTCCATGCCTTTTAGCAAACCCTTGCCCTTGTCTTTTAAAGCAATAAGCTCCAGTGGGAATTTGTTTCTATGATTCATGAATAATGATTGTAGATAATTTTGAAGGCATCCTCAAAATCCAAGGGCTCCACAAGCAAATGAGTTATTGTACAATGATAATTTCAGTCAATTTTGAAAGAGCTATGGATTATTGCTTACAAATTTTGTAGTTTCAAAACCCTAGTGAATTATTAGAGTGGACCTGTTGCCACCTAATACACACTTTAGGGCACAGGAAAGTCCACAACCTGCTATGTGTGTCCTTGGGGGCAAGTGAGAGCTGGGGACCACTGTCACCACAGTCCACAACTCCTTCGTTTAGGCTAGATCTTAACGGAGCCAAGGGGGGTAGTCCCTACGGAAGACTATATTCCTAAGTTTATTAACAGTTGAGTTAAAAGGATCTTTATTATTAGGTGAAAGGCTTAGGTTTTACTATTACTAAGGATGACAATCAGCCAATGCAAATGCAATATTTCCCAAATGACAATCAAGCCTTTATTCAGATACAACCAGTGCCTAAAGAATGGAGTCAAAGAATGCAGCCTTTAATGAGATGCAATCTTGGTTAATTATCTCACAGGTTAAATGTTATCTAACAATGAGATGAATAAACAAATGGATGATACAATTATAAACAATAATGAATCAATATATCTAAACAATGTACATATGATCTAAATTTATTAGTATAAACAAATGAACAAGTAAAATAGTTACAGTTTAGACAAATATGAACCAGATTTACAAGTTATAGATAGCAGAAGGAAAATGTCTTAAATGAAATTTATTAAACCAACAGTAAATGAAAATGGAAAGACTTTAAGTTGAATTACTTGAAGCAGTTAAACAAATGTTATTGAGTTATTAAGCATTCACCACAAACAATTGCAGAACTGAGAGTAAATGAAATTGAAAGTAAAGTGTCGGAGTGAAAATGTACTGTGATTCTCTGTTGGAGTGTAGAGCCCGTTTTGCAATGCTTCTTGTTTTTTTTAGTAAATTTTATTACAATTTTTCTTCTTGTATTAGGTTTTCAAACAGTGGTGTGTCTACCCCTACCACATATCCCCTTAATCCAAAAGTGGAGTGTTGTTGCGCTCAAAACAATGGGAACAAGCCCACCTGTAGCTCACAGATCAAACCCCCAGTGCTAGGCGCCCAACAAGGGAGGACGCGAACGCCATGAGACCCCCCCTGGTCTCTCACCCCCCGTGGCTTCCAAAGGTCACCGGTTTTCAGTTGGATTAAAGCAATAACGTGATGGATGCCTATTACTAAAACTCCTCTACCCCCTATCGTATCTCGTGAGTACCCCGAAGGGTGATAACTGAGTAGAGGAACAAGGGCTAAATTCGTTGTTGGTTAATTTTAGGGATAAATTTTAAATCTTGTAATGGTTAAGCATGCAAGTAAATTTTAAAACTATCAACAGGGCTCAACCAAGCGGTATCCCTTATGGGAGGTGCTGGTACTTGAACCCTGGACTGGTTAAGCAAATGTGTTTGGTACAGAAATAAGTAAACAAACAAGGCGGTGTTATCTAATTAAATCTAATCCCCTGCCTTTCTGCTTTTCATACCCTGATCCGAGTTCCCTAAAGGGAGATAACAGATAGGGACAGAGGATACACCGAAAGGCAAGTTGTAAAATTACTTCTTTGCAACAAAAAGTAAATCTAACTAAGTGCTTGGAAATAAAAAGGACAGAAACGAAAGAACTACTCTAAACAATTAACCTAACCACACATCAATCCCTCTAACAGAGATGGTGGGTAAACAGAAAGCAAAAGACTAGATCTACTTGCAGAAAAGTAAATCTAACAACTAATGTTCTACCCTATCACTACTCTAACTTCATATACAAGATTTACAAATGATTTTAAAGAGCTTTGAAGAATACCCCAAGAGTATTACTCTTTGGGGTTTACAAATGATAGAAAAGAGAGGAAAAAATGGGGTTTTGGACCCCTTTTTTCACTCAAAACTTTTAGGACCTTTTTCCTGGTGAAATTTTGGCAGCACCTCTTCCTTCCCCGTGTAAAAACCTGCAAAAAACAGTGACCTACTTCGCTGGAATTTACAGCAGAAAACACTACAGAAAGTATGTTAGAAGTTGGCCCCAAAAACTCGAAAAAAAACAGTGCAAAAATCTGAACTTAAAACTATGTAAAACTTGAACTTCTGGTGGCCTAAAAATGGGTTTTTAGGCCCTGAAATGACAAGAAAAATGCAGATTTATAATACCAAACTAATATAAAATGAATGAAAGCCCTAAAACAAGGGTTTTATTCACTATACAGTGAATAAAACCTAGTTTTAAAACAGTGACAAAAATATGAGCGAAAATGCAAAATACAAAATGAAACTCTGAATAAATGAATGGATCTTGAAGATAAAATGCAAGATAAGTGCTTGGCTTGGGAGGCCCTCTTCCAAACCCTTGGATCTGCAAAATAACTGTGAGAAATCTACAAAATACAGCAAAAGGTGAGCAAAATAAAAAGATCTACAAAGACCTTTGTAGATCCAGCTAAAACTACTCACAAATAGATGTAAATAACCATTCACAACTAAATCCCCTTTGCAAAGACCTTTGCAAGGTGCATCTATGCATGTATAATGAAAAATAAACTCAAAAATGAAAATGTTATACCTCAGATTTGAAAATGGAAAGCCAACACTATGAGACAAGAGTTCCTCCAAAGATTTCACTTGATTATAGCCCAACTAGGGCAAAGCTTGATACAAAGAACCTCTTAGGGGCTTGAGAGAGAATAATAGAGAAGAGATGGAGAAGAGAGAGTATTTTGGCAGCATAACCATGCTCCAAAGAGTGATGATAAAATGAGAGGAGGGGCCTCTCTTTTATAGTTGAAAAGATCTCAAACCCACTCCCAAACAAGGTTCCAAAACATAGATCTAAACTCTAGCTCTCCTCCACCCTTAGATCTAGGTTTGTTGACTTTGCAAGCCATCCACCAATCATAACCAAAGGTGCCTCTTCAAATCAATGGTCAAAAAGATAGATCCATGTCACAATGAAGCTTAACCCTTAGATCTAGGGTTTCCATGACTCAAATGGGGACCCCTTTTGACTCAAATTTTAAATTTTATTATTTTAATTTTTAATTATTTTAATTTTTTATCTTTTTTTCTTTTTTCTTTTATTTTTTAATATTTTATTTTTTATCTTTTATTTTTTATATTTTATTTTATCTTTTATTTTATCTTTTATCTTAATCTTAATCTTTTATTTTTTATTTTTATCTTTTATTTATTTATTTATTTTTATCTTTTATCTTAATCTTTTATTTTTTATTTTTTATCTGGGGCTTCCTTTGACTCAAATTTTGATTTTTATTATTTTTATTTTTTATCTTTTATTAAGACAAGAAGGGCACCCCACTTAAGAAATCTTCAAAAAATGATTTTGACCATGGGGGGTTTATTTAAAAATGAAAATTGACTATGCTTAGCCACCGACCAAACTTAATTACCATGGCCTTATTTGATTTTTTCCTTCAAAATCAAATAATTTGATTTTCACCCTAGGAAATTAAATTAATTTCCTAGGAAAAAATACCTTGTCTTAACCAAAATTGCTCTAACTTCCTAACCCCTTATCAGAATGACATGAGACTTGAACCAATGGCTTAGGGGGTGTCATAGCATTTTCATTTGCATTCATAGTCCTTATTACAAAATGCCAAGGTTCAAGAGATTACATTATTACATCAAAACTTAATTAATTAACCACCAAATGGTAAAGTTAATTAATTAGGAAAAAATCAAAATAGAAATTAAAATCCTAACGAAATTCCGCAAAACTACAAGATATGGCTAGCATGGTCATGGACAACAACTTGAAACCTTAGCCACCTCATGGGCTTGATTATCAAAACGCCAATTCACCACTTTGGAGGATTGGTGAATGAAAAACCCAACCAATTAAAATTGTTAATTAACAAAATTAACTAAAAGGGGAAAAAAAACACTCGGTGAAGAGGACTTCCCTGATAATAAAGTCCATGGTGACATCCTTAGAGGAATGACCCATGCTGACATATAAAGGTACATTAATTGTCCCACGCAGGGGAGCGGACATTTCGTGTACAAAAGGGGCATAATTGCCCTGCTGAGTGAAAAATCCCTAGAATTTTTCCATGGTACAAATTGCACAGAATGTACATCTTCAATGTACATGAGGTTGCCACCTAGTCGAAATAGGTGGGCAACAGGACTTGAGCAAATTTGGATCTGATCCAAAGATCTGCAAATCCATTCCCAAGGGCCGATGGATCCATTAACATTAGAGTCTGGAACAAAAAGCAATGTCCAGGTAATTTTAGAAGGACATGTACAAATTCAACTTCCTTCAATTCTTCTTAGAATCGTCATACTAAGAAAATAATTTTTCAATGCTAGAAATTTTAGAGTCTCAAAAGTAAGTATAAAGATGTAGAAATTTAGGCATGGAAGGAAAATTAATTGTTTGAGATAATAATCATTGTGGTGTTAACTGTGAGATGTAATACAAAAGCATCCTGCAAGAAACATAGAGAGTTTGAGAAAAAATTAAAAGGATTTTGTCCTTAACAACTGTTATCACACCATTTGTATGGGGTGTTACTCCTCATTTTTGCTAGAGCAGACCAAAGTTTTGATCAGTCCTTTATAGTGAGCATAGAGATTATTCATGTATATTTGATGGCTGATATCATTGTATGAACAGAGCTGGAGCAGTTTTGTTGAGCAAGGCAGTGTCGTAGAGTAGTGATGCCTTGAGATTTTTGGGCTTGGGTATTGATTGCCACTTTTTCATATGTATGCCTATGATGTTCATTCTACAATTCCAATTATGTATCACATGTATGCCTGGAGGATAATATATGGACTTTATGATTTGTATTGGTGAATTGACTTGTGGTAGGTTCTATTCTACACTTCTGATCATCTAATGTGTATGATGAGTAGGACAATTACATGGCATTACATTTAGCCTCAGTTTTTGTTTTATATACATATCTCTTTGGCAATGTTTCCAATGTATTGCATGAATCATAACCTCTCTCTTGGCTCCACAATTGCCTTTTCCATCCTCCATTCACCCACCTTGTTATGAAAATCCTATTGATCAATATGTGACTTAGTAACTTGAAACTTTCCCCTCTATGACCTCTTTGTTAGGATGGACTCTATGTTCTCTGCTGTGTCTCAGCTCTGATGTGTGCAACCAAACTCTTCCAGGAGAGTTGATTTTTCGAGGCCTTAGCGTTTCCTGTCAGATCCCACCAATAACTCACTCTAAGCTTAGGATTACTGCCTTCTAACCCCATGTGCCTTTCTTGTCGGATTGCCACTAGTGTTGGGTAATGAGCTAAGGTTGGCTAGTTTCCATATTGGTGTGGTATCTAAGTCTTAAAGCATGAGAGGCTCTTACCCTCTTTAGTACCTGAAAAGGGCACTGTTATCACATGTACATTTGCAGCTAGGCTACCATGATGCAGCATACAGATCTATCTCTTATTTTATTCCGAGTTATTTTTCACATGGGGTTTTAGCATGGATCATTACAGCCTCAGCCATTTCAGAGCCTTGTTCAGCAGGGTTTCCTTGCAAGTACTGAGATTCATTTATCCATTGAGATGCTTTTAGTGATGACCTAGTTGAGCAAAGTAGCAGATTAGATATGGTACACATAGTTACAGTGGGGCCCTATCAGATGGAGACAGGTATATGTGGTGAGATCAAGTATATGTTTCCATAGTTTGATTTTGCTCTATGATGTATATCAAACACCTAGGCTTGTCTTGCTAGGATGATTATGGTGACCTATGCTTATATATGTACTAATGCTTGAACTTGTGTTAAGACTAATCAAAGGAATTAATGTTGAAGACTGTTGCTCATGCCATGCTTATGCAAATATTAAACCTTAGTGCTATGTTGGTTCCATGTGTCATTTGTCGGACCCCATCCATCCAGTTCATCCATGATTGATCCTTAACCCATGACTTTAGCTTGATCAAGACTTATAAGATTTAAGATCATTTTCCCCACTTTGATCCCTATGCATGATGGATCCCATGTTTTTTGTGTCTCTGCTCTGAGTTATCCCGAAGAGTGTTGCCTAAAACTTGAAGCAATGTGTCTACCATCATTACATGCATTATGTGCTATAAATTCTATCTGTTGAAAATGCAAAGCCCCCAAACAAATGCAAACTGTATCTTTAGACACAACTCAAAAAGGGCTAGAAAGTAAAATTGTGAAAAGCCCTAAAGAAAAAGCAGTGGATAAACAAATGCTAAATCTAAAAACTATTGGCCACTATTGAAATGTAATGATTAATTCCTTACAGAGCCTACGAGTTTTGATGTGAGATGAGGCAAGGGACCACTCATTCACAGTGTCTCCTAGGATCTTCGCATTACAGTTCTTGTGTACTCAACACAAGGGTCCTAGTAAAGATCCTCACGAAGCTTGTTCTTAGCTTGGATGTGAGTCATATACATGTTAGAGTTGAATGGGATCTTTTCAGGTTAGCTTATCCACTTGTGAGACACCACCATCCCAGTCATCTCCCTTTGCCTTAGCCTTGTTTTCCATCCTCACCCAAAATTAGTACATTGTTTAAACTGTGTAAGTATGGCATGCACAAACAGACTTCAAGAAGGTTCCAAGATTTTTCAAAGACACAGGTATATCTTACTTATAATTATTATTGTCGTCACCATGATTATGAATAAATTGATTTAAGTTTGGTTTTGATATACACCATTGGAGCATTTCTTACCTTGGATGCATGCAGGATCTTATGGGTACAGTATCTCACCTCCAGTTTGGGTACTTTGACCTGGTCAACCTAGTTGACCAAGTCAAACACGGTTCCCAAGGCAGTGACTCAAAAAACAACATTGCTTATATTTGTTCCAGACATGCCCATGACCAATACTGCGGTTTCAGTTCTGAGAGTTTCGCCCCAGATCTCTTGATCAATGATTATTATCACTTTATTATTGGCCAAACGATCAAATTTTATTACAGATGGCAGTGATTTTGGTTCTCCCAAAGCATTGCAGCGTTCCAAGGGGTATGAGTAGTCACTTATACCATGCTCCTGTGTCTCCAGATCATCTAGTACAGTCAGTTTTCCCCAGTTCTTAGCCTAGACAAAGTTGTGATGATTTTTATTAGTTTCATAGGATGTACCACCAGAAAATGAACTAAGGAATTCACTGAAAAAATCGATTTGGCCTGTTGGGTCAAGGAAATGGCTTGGAAATTCGTCAGATGATGTAGTTTGGCTGCTTGGACAGTTCTTCAGCAGTTTCAATCAGCATTGTTGTCCGGATTATTTTATTTTTGGCTCAATCAATGAGGACGCCCCCCAAGGGGCACCCCTCAACTTGGCTAAGTGATATATTGTATGATTATATCTTATGATATGAAGTTGTAATGGTGCCTAGGGTGAATTAAGCCCCTAGTGACCCCCTTTGATGTATTATCATGATGTATCTTATGTTATGTTGTGTTTTCCACCTTAGGGAGGCGTCCTTGAGCAAAAGTGTACACCCTTTGAAGTGGTCAACTTGATCCATGTGTTGATCTTCGTAGTTGTGATCTCCACCGATGATGATGTCTTAATCTCAACAGTAGGATGATAGTTAAGTAAAATGTGGACACACTCTCAAGCTATTTAAGAGAGGTGATCTCCCCATTGTAAGCCATGAGCTCTCGCACCTTAATATTGAATAAAGAGATTTTTTGGGGAATACTCTCTCGTGTCTTGTTTGATGAATGAATGAGATGATGACTGGCATTGTTATTCTTCTGCACTGAGATTAAACTGTGATAGATCTTGTACATTTTTCTTGCACCCATCCATTCACAGGTGAAGGAGGCGCACTTGAGGAAGGAGATTGGTGGGGGAACTCACCCTGTGTTGGCTCTCGGGTTTCGGTTATCAGGGAGTGATTGCTTCCTTATGATTTCTCATTTCTTGTATTTTCTTTGCGTCATGAATCACGTTCGATTGTCTTGCTAATTTATTTTCTTTGGTTTGACAAGTTGAAGGGGGAGCTAGGGTCATTGACTGAAGCAGAACTCCATCAAGATCTCGCTCATAATTTCTCATTTGATAGGAAGAACAACATTCTTCATCATCTAGGAACTCATCGACATGATCCAGGTACGTCTCCCAGGTAAATTCTCTGACTTTTTATTTTTCATGCAGTGCCCATCACCAATTTTCATTGAAAAACCCTCATTAGAAATTAGGAAAAAACACTGGATTGATTTGCACAATGAATTTGCAAATTTGGCAATCTGGGTTTTGTTGGCCATCCTTCAATACCTCCTCTCCCTCCTAGGCGTTAGCATTGGACTCCATTACCCATCTCCAGGCACTAATCCTTGTGGAGAAGAACGCGCCTCTTAGTCTGGCAGTCAGTTCCTTGTGTGATTTTTTTTGGTTTTGCTTGGATTTCTCTGTTGTTGAATCTTACATCCAAGTCAGTGTACAGGAAGCTTAAATTCTCTGTATCAGCCTCGTCCTGGGAATTTCTCATTTTTGCTTAAATCTCCTGAGGGTCCCAGGTTTGATCATTTGAACTAGCACACTAATCCTAGATCTGATCCAAATTTCCATAAGTCACTTGGTTAGTTTACTTGAGTATTATTACCAGCACATTTAACCACCTCTACTCAAGTACTCCTTAATTTTTGGCTTATCCCTCGAATCTAGGGTTTCAGACACTTACTTTACGTATTCCTTGTCAGGGGTTTGATCTGGTGATTTTCCTTAGGTATATCCTTTCAGGATAGGTTCGGGTCTCCCCCATTGTCACTTGGGCTTCTCCAATGGCATAAAGCGAAGGAAGTCCTAACCGGTGTGACAACCATCCATCTTTTGGAGGTTAGGGTATTTGTAGATTGCGGTTTTGGTTGCCTATCCCCTCTGCCATCCTGTATAGGATTACTCTACTGGGGAAACTACAAGATCTGTGATAATAGGCACATATAGCAGCTCCTAGTCCCGTCTCTTGAACCTGCATAAAAGAAAAGATGAAGACAAAATTGAAGACTAAAGACCAAGCAAAGAAAGAAAGAAAACAAGTTTAAACTTGCATTTGGGCAAGTGAAAAGAATAAAAGAAAAAGAAATTAAAGGGCCATGGTCTCAATAAAAGACAAGAAGATGTCTAATCAAAGCAAAGAAGACAAGTCACTGAAGACAAGTCCAAGAGAGATCCCAAAGCTAAACTCGAAGAATAAAGGGGGGTTGATTCTTAGTGTCATGGTCCAAGGGGCACCATCCAATATAGCACATAATCCATTTGTGAGGCACATTCTCCCTAATGTTTACCAAAATAGCAAATGTCATAGAGGTCTCCTTTTTCCATTCTCTCCAAGAGTAACTCAAGTCTTCCAATGGTCAATCCTTCAATTGACTTGCCCATTCACTTTTTGACCATCCATTCCACCCAAGAGGAAGGTTGATCTATGCAATACATTGCAATGGTTAGTTAGAGATTGACATGTATATAAGACACTCACTATTTTTTATTGTTTTGTTATGTACTTGTGCTAAGTTGAATGTTTGAGCAAAAAGTCAAAGGATGATCGCTTGTGTACGATACGACCTTATAGTATATACTTAGTTGCTTGTTAATACTTCTCATAATCAAGTGTTTTCTCATCCTCATTTAGCTTTATATGTGGTCCTTATATCATTTTTTATCATGGTCAAACTTTGATCAAGTTTGACTTTTTCATCAGTGTGACTTGGTCAACATGACCAATCAACAGCATGTTATCTTCACATAGTCACCTTTAATCATGTTTCAACCATTGGAGGCCAATTGGACCCCTCCAATTGCCATTTTGGGCTACTATGGATTAATAGGCTATTTATGGATTAATTTTCCTAAGTTTCAACACTTTAGCCTAAATAATTATTTAATTATTTGGAGGGGCTCTATAGATCACATTTCATATTGGTTTTTGGCATCGATTTGATGCACACCATATGTTTGAGGGTCAAGGAATCCATCCATGGCGTCAAATTTCAGTTTCGACAAAAGAAAGGCCAAGATCCATTTAATGGTGAATTAATTAAATGGCTTCCTAACTAAGTCACATGACACAAGGACACGGGACACGGAGGACACGAAAATACGAGTATTCGATACGAGACACAACAACCCCGGAAATAGGACACGGGGGACACATTATATATATATATATATTAAAAAATTATATATATATTAAAAAAATACATAAAGATCTACATTTTTAAAAAACTAGAAGTATATTCAATGTACATCAATCATAATATTATTCAATTGAAATTTAGCAATGATGAATCAATAATAAAATTATTATGAATCATTAACTTTGAACCATAAACTGCATACTTGATATTTCTGATTAAACAACAAAAATCAAAAGGTATTACGTAGATATCAACACAATGCCACCGACAAATACAAAATAGGATAGATACTACTTAGTACTAAGTCTAGTATCTACAGTACTACTAGATACAAAATGAAAATACTAAAGAACCACATGGAAGAATATCATAGCTCATCAATGGTACTAGCCACTGTCAATCGTCCTCTTGTTCCTCCATGTCAAAATTAGCATTACTGTCGTAGCTCTTTCATTTATCCTCCTCCTCCTTTTCTATACCCTTTTGGACAAGACACATGTCTAGAAATCAGGACATATTCCTGGCATGTGTCCAACACGTGCTAGAAAGTGTCCAGATTTCGGGACACGAACATTTTGGTGTCGGACACGTATTAGGGCAAGTGTCGTGTCCGACACGTGGAATACGGGACACGGACACTATTTGGAAGTATCATGTTACTTATCTTCCTAAGGTTAAATTTTAAAAAGGCCTAATTTTAACAGGGTTTCAAATATTGGCACTTTGCAAAAAAAGTGGCGATTTGGGTCCTCGTAAAATAATTTTTCAAGCAATACCCAAGTCTCAAAATCTCAAGTTGGCATCTCAAGTGGGCTCGGCATGCACTTCATTTCCTTGGGGCAGATTTGAGCAAATCAACAAAAATAAAACCATGTAAATGAAGTTATAACTAAAAAATTAATGTAGGGAGGGGGGGGGGCTAATGATCCCCCCATGTCTCCTAGGCATCTAACATGCCAATAAATTGTAATTTCATGATGTAAAAGTGGGCTCAATGAGGCAATTTCCCCCCCTCTATTTAGTATTTTCAACAATTTCCAACTTATTAAAAATGTAAAATGAGAATAAATCTCATCCATTAATCTCTCTCATTCATCTTTTAAATTTTAATCTCGTCCCTCCATCCTTATGGGCAAGCAATTGTTCTCACCTCTTATCTATAAAAGAGAGTGAGCTCTCCATTGTAAAAAACTTTTGGCTATTTTCAGCAGTAATACAAACCAGAAACTTGTGTGTTTCAAATCTCGTGTTTCTAGATGAGTTTTGATGAATATTTTCTCTTTCCATCTTCCTACTTGCTAGATCCTAGTTCAATTTGTCCTTAACAAATTTTATGGTGTTTTACATGCAGGGAATGAGAGCCAAGTTCGCCCCAAGCACCCTGGTTTTCTTGGCAACAAGGGGTTTCTATTTATGAAATCGATTTGCTCATCTATCTTCAATTTCTTGCTATCTCCCTTGCTAATTTGCATGTCTTTTTCAATTTGTAAGGCTGAGCTTAGTTTGGTTTTGTGATTTCCACTCACTAACTTAATCTCTGTGTTGCAAGTTGA
The DNA here is from genome assembly GCA_001517045.1 of Pseudotsuga menziesii. Taxonomy (NCBI): domain Eukaryota; kingdom Viridiplantae; phylum Streptophyta; class Pinopsida; order Pinales; family Pinaceae; genus Pseudotsuga; species Pseudotsuga menziesii. Next base: position 810,336 of record LPNX011053071.1, read on the forward strand.
AGAGAGTAAGAGCTCATGTGTGCCCTGTTGCCGCCTAATTCACACTTTAAGACACAGAAAAGTCACAACCTGCTATGTGTGTCCTTGGGGGCAAGTGAGAGCTGGGGACCACTGTCACCACAGTCCACAACTCCTCCGTTTAGGCAAGATCCCAACAGAGCCAAGGGGGGTAGTCCCTACAGGAAAACTAAGTTCCAGATTTATTAATTAATTACAAATTAATTAAAGGGATCTTTTATTAAGACTAAGGCTAAGACTTTATAATATCTAAGGAATGACAAGCAGCATGCAAATGCACAAATTTCCTTTAATGACAAGCAGACCTTGAGATAAATAAAGACCAGTGCCTATTACAAATGGAGTCTAAAGGTGGATTACAACTTTGTAAACTTACAAATGAATTTGAGATTTAAATTATAATTAAACTACAGCTTAGGTGTTGTACAACGAGATGAATGAATGATACAATTATAAACAATAAGGAACCAAGATTTTAAGCAATATACAGATGATTTATCAATATAAACAAATGAACAAGATTTACAAGATAACAAAAAGTGCTTTAAGTGAAAATTATTAAACCAACAGTAAATTAAAAAGGAAAGACTTTTAAGTTAAATTGCTTGAAGCAGTTAATGAAGGTTAAGCATTCACCACATGAACAATTGCAAAGCTGAAAGTAAATACTTGTAATTGAAAAGTGAAAAGCTT
>LPNX011053071.1:811341-849038 GCA_001517045.1 Pseudotsuga menziesii
ACAGTCTACTACCCCTTCTAGCTTCCTGAGGTCACTGTTTTTAGTTGACAGGAAAAATGGCTAGATGGATAGTAAAACCTTGAACAGCAAGGCAAAGATAAAAATGGACCAAAGTTTGTAGGACGTTTTGTAATGCTTCTTGGTTTGTTTTAGTAAATTTATTAGAGTTTTTCCTCTTGAAATTTAGTTTTAGAATTGGTGGTGTGACTACCCCAATCTAGTACTTCTCAAGCCAAAGAGGGAATGCTGTTGCGCTCAACAAAGTGGGAGCAAAGCCCACCCGTAGCTCACAGGTCAAACCCCAATGCCCCGGTGCTCAACAAGGAGGACGTCAAAGCGCCTAGAGACCCCCCACGGTCTACTACCCCTTCTAGCTTCCTGAGGTCACTGTTTTTAGTTGACAGGAAAAATGGCTAGATAGATGCCTATTAAACTACGACTCCTTTATCCCCTGTCGTATCTCGCGAGTACCCCGAAGGGTGATAACCGAGTAGAGGAGCAGGAAATAGAGAAGCTTTGTTGGTTAATTTTATGGGTTAATTTTAAGGCTTGGGTGATTAAGATGCAATGTAAATTTTAAGTTATCAACAAGATCACCAAGCGATATCCCTTATGGCAGGTGCTGGTATTCGATCTTGGACTGAAAATTTAAATGTGAAGATTGTAGCAGGAAAATAAAAGTGTTGCTTTAATTACCTAAGCCCCCACTTCTCCTGCTTTTCATATCCAACTTGAAGTCCCTAAAGGGAGATGACAAGTGGATAGAGGATACGCAGGATATATGGGTTGTATGGTTACTTCCTTTAACAGAAAATTAAAGATTACTAAACTTGAAAAAAAACTGTAAAAGTAAAGCCTAACCGCACAGCAATCTCTGTGACAGAGATGGTGGTCTGTCACAGAGATAGGTGGGTAACAGGAAAAATAAATCTGACTACGCTAACCTCACAAAAATCTCTGTTACAAAGATGGTGGTCTGTAACAGAGATAGGTGGGTGAATGAAATAAACTTGAAAGGGAAATAGAACTTAAAACAGTAAACTAACCTCACTTCAATCTTTGTGACAGAGATGATGGTCTGTCACAAAGAGAGGTGGGTGAACAGAAAATAAAGCTAGTTTCTACTTCCTAATCTATTTACATGTATATTACAGATGCTTTATAAATTTTGCAGAATACCCCAAGAGAACTCCTCGTTGGGGTTTACAAATAACAGAAAAATGAAGAGATAGAGGTGAGGGTTTGAACCCCATTTTTGAACCGGTTGAAAGTTGAGGTAATTCTGGGCCTATTCGGGCAGCACCTCCCCTTCACCTGTGCAAAACCTGTCACAAACCAGCAAGCTTTACTTGCTGGAAATCACAGAAAACTCAAAGAATTTGTTAGGAAAAGTTAGTACCAAAAATCACTATATTACAGTAAAAAATCTGAGTGAACATATAACAGAAATATGAAGTTTAGAGGGCTGAAAACAGAGTTTCCAGCCACCTAAATGATGCTCAAATTGCAGAAATAAAAGCCTATACTAATGTACTAAGGGTTGGGGCTTTAAAACCAAGGTTTTTATCACTATACAATGATAAAAACTGAGTTTTAAAACCCTTTTAACAGAAAGTGCGAAAATGAAAACAGAAATATAAATGGCTGGAAATGACTATTTTTTAAGGTGAAAGCAGTATATAAATAGCAGAATTTAAAGCCTATACTGATATACTAAGGGTTAGGGCCTTAAAACCAAGGTTTTTATCACTATACAGTGATAAAAACTGAGTTTTAAAACCTTTTTTTTCCAAAAGTGCGAAAATGAAATCTGAGTTTTTAAACCAATGGAAAATGTACTCCTTTGCTCTAGTTCCCTGCAAATAAACTTATAAGAGCTGCACAATGTAAACCAAGAGGTGAGCACAATAATAAATTCTACAAAATACTTTGTAAAATTTTACTAATCTACTCACAAATGCAAATAGAAATACTTCTATCTACAAGTCTCTCCACAAAATACTTTGTGGAGAGCTATCTAAGTAAATACAAGTACAAATCAAATAAATAAACAACAGGTTACCTCACACAAGAAGCATAAAATGTAGACACCGAGACTTCCTCCAAAGATTTACTTGATTAAATGGCCCAACTAGGGCAAAAAATTACAATAGCACAAGAGCTTGAGAGAATAGTGGAGAAATATTTCGGCAGCATAACAATAGCATGAGAGAGCATGAGAAATAAGGGAGTGAGACCCTCATTATATAGTTGAGGAAGACCCCAACCCCTTGAAGATCAATGGCTGAGATTAGATCTAGATCTAGGTTAAATCTCCACCACTAGATCTAGGTTTTTGACTTTTTATTCCTCTCAATCAATCTACACCCTTAGATTAATTCTTGATCAATGGCTAGGATGCTTGATCCATGTCAAACCAATATACACCCTTCGATCTAGGTATTTGACCAAGATCTTCCTCTCAATCAATGGCTTGGATGAGCTTTTGGGTAAAAACGTGGGCCCAACTAGGCGCCCCCTCCAAATCTAGCTTTGACTCTACCAAAATAGCACCCCTCTATCCATTAGCGCCCCTCTAAAATGGGTGACGCCCTCTTTATTTGGTTAGTGCTTCCACTATACTTAGCGCCCTCCTCTTTTAAGGTGACGCCTCCAAATTTAGAGTGGCCCCTTTGTTTAGTAGCGCCCTCCAATGTTGAATAGTGCCTCCTCTATTTGGGGTTTTCTCCCCTTTTTTATGCTTGCGCCCCTCTTTGGAGGAGCCTCTAACCTTGGCGCTATCTTTGGTGAAGGTTTTTAATACTTTAGCAAGGGTTCTAGCCACTAAACTTGGTTTTGACCATAGCCTTTTCCTCCAAAATAAATATTCAACCTTTAGACTTAGGCTAAGTAGATATTTCACCTTAGATTTAATTTTTTAAAATTTAATTTTAAAATTTCCCAATTTTTAACTTAGGAAAATTTAAAAATAATTTTAAAAATTAATATCTTGGCCATGGGGGGGTGGAAAAATTTGGAATAAATTTTTCCTAGGCTTAGAAACCCCCAAACAAAATTACCATGGCATTATTTGATTTTTTCCTTCAAAATCAAATAATATAAATTTTTGACTTAGGAAAAATTAAAATTTCCTTAGGGAAGATAGAACCCTCCTGACCAAAATTGGTCTATCTCTTCAACCACTTATCAGAATGGCATGGGACTCGAAGCAGTGGCTTAGGGGGTTTCATAGCAATTTTACTTTGCATTCATAGCCCCTATTACAAAATGCCATGCTTGAGCAATTACATTATTACATCAAAACTTAGTTAATTAACCACCAAGGGGTGAAATTAATTAACTAGAAAAATTTAATAAAAATACAACATAACGAAACTCCGCAAGACTCTAGACAAATGTCTAGTATGGTCACGAATAACATTTTGAACCCTTAGCCACCTCATGGACTTGACTGTTAGAACGCCCCTCACCACTTTGGAGGATTTTGAGTGAAAAACCAAACCGATTAAACTCGTTTATTCAACAAGATCAATTGGAAAGGGAAAAAAACACTCGATGAGGGGACTTCCCTAACAACCAGTTCCATGGTGTGGCATCCATATCATATGACCCATACTAGCACATATAATTAAATTAATTTTCCCACGCAGGGGAGCAGACATTTCGTTTTACAAAGGGGCAATTGCCCTGCAGAAGAGAAAAATCCTTAGATTTTCCCAAGGTACGACTTGTACAATTATGTACATTTTCATGTACATGGAGTTGCCACCTAGTCGAAATAGGTGGGCAACATGCCCCAGGCAAAAGAAAGAATTTTTCTTCATGCTTGGATCTATTCAGTAGCTGTTAGGAAGGAGAGAAGACATCACCGGCCTCCCGAATTAGGTAAGTACCTCAAATCTATAGTTTCAAACACTGAAATTCCATCTATCAACTAAATTCCACTACTTTCTCCTTGTTTATGTTTGCATGTGTGGGGTTTTAACACTATACGTATGGTTGTAGCTTTTGATGTCTCTTTGGGGTCTGTTTGTTATTGAAAATTCATAGTTTATGACTCCAAGTCGCCCCTAGGATAGGCACTAGTCTATAGAAGTGATTTTCAGCCATTTGGGTACTTGCTTTTATCCTTTGCATGCTTGTTTCCTCACTGTTTTGAATGTTACAAATCTGATTTTTAGGTACAGCGAGGATTATTTTAGTGCTAAAATATTTTTAACTCAAACCCAGCTCTTGTATCTCGATATAAAACTCATTTTCCGTGTGTTTATCAAGCTTAACCTACATCATATTTAAGTAAAAAGGTTTAATGACTTAGTAAAAAGCCTTCCTGCAGATATAAGTACTAAGGAGACTTAGCACTCTCCTTAGCACTCTATCTCTTTGGAAATGTTTTAGCTCGATACACTTGTTTTAATTCGGTGGTCCCTTTTTCTATATAAGTAAATTTCTAGGACAACCAACTGTAAATCCAAGTCTAATATTAATTACCTAACCTTAGAGTCCATAATATCCTTGGATTTGCCCAACCAAGAAAGGCACCCATCCTGAGACCTTAAATGGTTAAAATCGATTCCATCCTAGTAGCAAAAGGCACCATTCTGGCTGGCAGATCCATTAACCTTTAGGTTGCTTGTGTGTTTGAAGCAATGTAGTCAAACTCAGACTCAGCAAAGACTCCACTAGCTTGGGACTCAGCAGACTCAGTGACTCGAATAAGACTCGGCAAATAAAAAAAATTAAAATATAGTAAATTTGTGCACAAAAAATATGTTGTTGAAAATATTCTTGTTGGAATTAAAATAACTTATGAAATTAAATTATCTCTCTTTGGATGATTTCTGGAATGAAAGAGAAAATGAAACATATATATATATGCCCCCTCTTCTTTTGGAAATTAAATGATTCTATATCTTTCCAAAGAATACCTAAAAATTTAAATGCTTTTGTATTTTGTATACATATATTTATGTATTGTATGTGATACATATTGATATAGTTTACATATATTAAAAATAATATTAATATATTTTACATATATGAAAAATAAATAACATATTATAATTTTTAACAAATATAAAATTTATCATATACGATGAATATATTTATATAACATACTTTATATAAATTATCAATTAACTTGAAGAAGTCCGTTCACAATCACCAGTTGCTTTGTTGTCGATCATCATTCTCCATGGTGATTCAGAAATCATACATGTTTGTCGTTGATCACAGTCTTCCATGCTGTCGATAACCATTCCTTGTCGCAAATCATGAGAGAATATTAAGTGTTTACCATCGCGACTCGTAAGGAATAGAATCTAGACCATCATCCATTGTCAGCCACAGTAAATTCAAAGTAAAGCAAACTTAGGGTTGAAGTCAACCACCCATAAAGAGACTACGCTAGTGAAACGGACTTGCGGGTTTCTAGCGAGTCTATACAAGCCCCGAGTTAACGATGAGTCCATACGAGTCCATATGAGTCCCAAGTGTTACGTGGTACCAGTAACAACGCATCTTCAAATGTTTTCCCAAGGAGAGAGGTCGTTCTTTTTCTTTAGGACCATGATGGGTGTTACCAATACTTTCTAAGAGGTGGTTATGGTCGGATGCTTTGGTTCTTCCTTTAGGAGTACTATGGCTTAATGGCATTGCTGACTGCCCTTTGTTGGGGTTTTTAACCCTGGGGTTGTTGTCCGAGGCTCCTAAGGGCAGGTCACTGGGTCACATGACCCCCTGCTTGTTTTCTACACCGGTGACAGTATTCTGGCTTTGAGGTTCTTTCCTCCCTTTCAGGTCACCTTATGCACCCATCCTAGTCCGTTTCCAATAGAACATCCTCCTTCCTTGGTCCAATTTACTTGATGACGTCACCTTTGGTCACTAGGACCACAGGCTTGTTGGTGGGGGGCGTTGAGGGATTTTCAGCATTATTGGGGTTAGATGAGGTAGGACAATCCCCCCTGCTCACTCCACCTTTAGGAGTGAACTTTTCTGCTAAGTTTTAGTCATTTTAGCAGTTTTGGGTAAACTATGGGGGAAAATGCCTTAAGTTACCCACAGATATTATTATTTTATGTTATCCTATGTTATATTTACATTGACATTTTATTGGCATGCCGTCCTGGTTATTTTGTAAAACTAAGTGGAGAAGACTATAAATAAGCCTCCTCACTTCATTTGTAAATCATAACTCATGAGATAAATATTAAAAACTCAATTACGTTACTTTGTTACCCTAGATAGCTCTTGTGGAGTGATGCACACCTCTTGGAGTAGGTTTTCTTTGCTCTTGTAGATGAAAATTGGATGTTATCTTTAGTTTTCGCATGCTTGGTGGATGCTAGAATTGTTGGAAGAACGCATGCTCAAGTAACTCTAGTCTTCTTGTCCTTGCTCGGTGAAAGGTAGGTGAACTTCTTGCTTCTTGAATGATTGAATGGTGACCCTAGGGCTGCAGTTTTACTGAATAGGGTCTTTGTCTACCTTCTATCCTCTTTGCATGGTGGAAAATGCTCCCTTGAGGGGGTTTTCTTAAGTTTAGCCTTGGGACTCCAATTTTTCCCTAGATTAGGCTCTTATAACAAACTCTAGAGGTTGTTACAAGAAGCCATAATTTAATGGACAAGGAGAAATTACTCCAAGAAGAAGGCTGGTCACCTTCCTCTAGAGCTAGGGTTAAGGGTCTCATCCATAAAAACCCTAGTTATCAACTTTTACTAAATTTCTCTTGCATTTTCATGGTAAAATTAGGGTTAAGTCTGCAATTTTATGTCTAAAACCCTAAAAAATCAAAAAATTATTTTTTCAACTTTTTGGCCTTCCTAAAATTTCGGCCCTCTCCTACAAATTCGGCCAGCCCATTTATCCCTAAAAAACCCTAGGGCGAAATTTTAGGAAGCCCTAAAAACCAAAAAAAATATAAAAGCCTAAACACAGTCCTAAAAACCTTAACCTTTCCTCATCCAACAGCCCTAGGGCAGTCCCTACAACCCTCGTCCTCTCCTCTAGACCCTTGCTGCTACCCCTATTCTGCCCTAACAGTCCCGCTTCCAGCCTCTTCACTCCTCATAACAGGTCTTCCATAAGGCAGCCTGTAGCTCTATTGCTGTCCTAAAGGTCTGCCACGAAAACATACAGAAAAACAACGAAAGGTTATCAAATGTTAAATGAAACTTGTGAAGGGAATGCCAAATTATCTTGGGATAAAGTCTGCTATAGCAGGGTTATAATACTTCTGTTTTAAGTTAATTTGAATGCTACAGGAAATAGATATCAGACCTGATATATAAAACTGAGATGTGCTAGTTGGATGTGTTTTGTGTTACCTAGAGTTGTTAAGCACTGTTTGAAACATCATTGTTGGAGGATCATTGAATAATATATTTGCCTAAATATACTACTGCTGCTCACTATACTACATTGTTCATCACTGTTGGAGTTATATTGACTATATTGTTGCAGTACTACTCATACAGTAGGCCCCTTTACTTGATGAATGGCTACATGCCTAAGATAATTGTTTGGTGAAGGAAGCATGCCATAACATTGAGAAATTACTTTGGTTTGATAATACCTCTGCCACTTCTATTTCATAGTATATTTTCTTCATTCTTTACTTGACTCCATAAAAGGCACTGATCTTGCTATAAGATTGTGGAAGGTATATAGCTTACTTGTTGACAGGCACATTAACAAGGGCTCTCCCCTTGGAGGTTATGACACTCCTAAGAAGTTAAGGATTTGTGATCGAGGTGACATTGGTTCACAAGTCTGTGCATGTGCTTAGTACTTACTAGGCTACCCTGCTAGTTTACCTGGTAGCACCGAGTATGGAGGGCAAGTATGAGCCGAGTACTCTTTTCGGAGCTCACTCGACAAGTCTTCAGCGAGTGAGATAACACTGGTTTGAAGCCTTGTGTGTTTAGCGCTTGTTGGGTCTTTGTGTTGTTTGCTTTCAAGTGGCTTGTGTTTATATTGGTTTTTCTATGTGCTGCTTGTCTTAGTTGTCCTAAGGGGTAACTGTCTTTTGCTTTCATCTATCTTTTCTCCCTTAGAGCGAATCCCCCCAGGGTACTCATTTTCTCATTTGTTAAACATTCAAGTGACCTGTTCCTTTAGAATACGGTCCTTCAACTATCGTGTGAAAGCTAGTTCCACCAGAAAGTATAGGGGAAAGTTGGACAAGGGACACCTCCCATAGTTAGTCTGGATCTATGCTCGGAGGATTTGGGAAACCTAAAGAGAGGGACCTTACCTAGAGTGGCACTTTGGGGCAAAGTCCCTAGGTTCCACTGGTCTGGGGATCATCAATCTCTGCCAATATAGAGATCGCCATATTATGTGACAACAACCACCACACCACTTCTGAGGAAAACAACAACTCCCACCAACAGCACCCCCAAAAACTAGCCCCAAAGCAAAAGTACTGATAACAAACCTAAAATAGGGTTCTAGATCAATGTAAACTTGTAATTATAATCTCCCAGAAGTATCAAATAAGGCTAGTTAGAAGAACCAATACATCAATTAAAATTGGAAAAAAACAGAAAAAGATGAATGGATAAGTGGAAAGATCAAATTCAGAGACTGTACCTTCAAAACAAAAGTACACTCAAAAAGTTGGGAAATATATGCTATCTAAGAGAAGAGGAAAAAGGCACACTACAAGTACAAAGAAGCTATCAATCTAATCGCCACCATGTTATCTTTCCATCCCAGCAATGAAAAACAAAATAGAACATGGCCAGGATACAGACAAACTTAACCTGAAAAGAAGGATAGGCCAGTAGACAAATTCCAGTATACCTTAGTAGGAAAGAATATGTTCAATCCACCCATCCAGAGACATCAAGGATCAGCAAGACACATTATTAAGATATTTCACATACCAAAAAATACATGAAAAATACAATTCTCCTATCCTACAATCAATAGATAACATCCAAAACTTATTACATTCAAAAGCCCAAAGTATGACATAATCTGAGAACAGAGAAAAATACTTATCTTATATACCTAAATACAAATTGTATCAAAAGGTCCACTGAGCCAAATTGGTCTAAGGGAATGCTAGATTCATTCATTATTTTTACATTCAGATCAATAAAACGAAACACTGAATTGACCTAAAACTTAGGTCATTCCAAAAAGCTACAAAATAGCAGAGCAAGGAAACAATAGAAATATAGAACACTTGTTTATGGAAGCCTAGTTTTATTAACTGGCAATTGTACATATTTGGAGATGCCATTCCCATCCCAACATAACCATGAGATTCTTTGCTAAAAATCAGAATATTATCCGAGTCTAGCAGAATCTTCCCCTCACAACAGAGTGTAACAAAAAATGAGAATCATGGGAAAAATGGCATCATATACATACACCAGATGACTAGATGGGTCATGTATATAGATTATACCTATCAAGAACCAGAATAAACTATTTATAGCTAAACAAAAAACATGTGCTTAAGATGACTTGTGATGCTCAAATCCCCCCAAAGTACTAAAACAGTAAATCATACTTGTCTATATGCATGTTCTATCTAGTAGGTCCTAGTTTGAAATCATCATACCATAATAGTATTCTTGTTCAAATAACGCTGGATTGCTTTTACATCTGCTTGGAAATCTTCATTTACAGGTACACGCCACAGCTTGATTTTAAGATATTGAGCTGCTTTATCATATGCAGAATGAGCAGATTCTGGAATTATCCTAAAATATTGAAAAGAAATGAATTCAAGATGTGCCCAAACAAATATTTTTGGAGAATCGCAAAACTTCAAATGCAAAAACTTCACTGAAGCATATCGGCTCACATTTCTGGATTCGTAATTCCCTTCTTGACTTTCATATAATCTCGCGAAGACTTTACTGCAAGCAATATACTTTCTGTGCCTCCCGAAGACATATTACCACAAACTTGTCCTCCAGATGCCTTTTCTCTACTACCAAACATGCTAGCCGTCATTGCTACCACCTCCCCCTCGAATCGTGCTATACTTGGGAAAATGCTTAAATGCAGCGGGTTGGTGTGAGCAAACCTGTAAAGATACATGACATATTGCATTAAATAATACATTAATAGAGGAACACAGCTATATAGATCAACTAACAAACAAGTCAAAATTCCCTTCATACTCTTTTCTATGAAACCCTGGATTCCCTACTCCTTTTATATTCATGCATATCTAAGATAATATAATTGATATATAGTCCGTGGCCTATCTCAACCAGTTGTCAACTTGTCACCAATGTTGTTGGGCATTTGGCTAGTTCCATGTCAGCAGGTGCCCAGTTTGAATCACCTTGGGAAAGATGCACTTGTCTATGCCGACAGGTTTAGTAGGGATGCCATCCACAAACGTGGGGAAGTGTGCCTTCCATTTCCCCATGAGGTTTTTCTTGGAAAAAAATATAGCTTATATATACATTCTATTGGTGATGAGGGGGGTCAAAGTTAAATATAATAATTCTAACTATTAATCACACATGTGAGGAAGTGTCCCTTACGTTTCCCCATGAGGTTTTCTTTCAAAAGGATATTCATATAACTTATATATACATTCTATTGGTGATGAGGGGGGTCAAAGTTAAATATAATAATTCTAACTATCAATATTCACAATTCAAATATTACAATATTTTTCATCTAATCTTGAAAAGAGATCACTTCTTACAATTTATAGGTAAAGAGCCTAACCAGCATTGATTTATCAATTTATATCCATTCAATATCTATATATATTAGAAAGATGAGTAGATTGGGTCTAGCCTGGGTGGCTGAGAGAGAGTGGTGTCATCCTCCCTACACAAGATCAATTCCCACCAGTGACATGTTGAGCTCATTATTAGTATATTGTGGTATTGGCTTGAGCCTTGAAGAATCTGGTTTACCCCCGCGGGTACCATCCTTGAAATGAAGTGGAGTGCTCGGTTGGGTTTCCCTCAGATATGCATTTCGTGGAAAGAAAAAGGAAATATGTGTGTGTGTGTTAGAAAAATCAGTAACAATAATAACAATAAATCAAATCAAATCAAAGATAGTGTTTCTTCCTATGATTTCTTACTGTTCAACGTAGTGTTGTTAACTTTTGTTATTACTCCAAGGGAGCAGAAGAACCAACATTCCAACCTTTTCTGCAATGTTTGATCCCTGAAATTCATTTACTTTTTTCACAATGGACTTTTACTCTGCTCAAAATGTGCGTATTTGATTGTGATTATTTTAAAAAATAACTCGTTCTTCCTAGATTTGTTTTCAAACCATTAATTCTCTTCAGATTATCAGTTAATTTTTAACAACAAAAATGTCCCATCATAGTCTAATAAATGAATAGTCCTTAGTGGTCAATTTTCAGCAAAAACAGCATAGAAATTGACTGAAATCTTTATTGCTATAGAATTGGACTGAGCCACGAGAATGCAATGACTGGGTGATGAGAGTTGCTCCAATTAACATGGGAAAACATGTATTATAGTGGTACTTCATTTTGTTGATCTTGAAAATGGTCTTCTCGAGATCAGCAAATTCAACCTCCCATGAGGCTAAGCGGAAGGAAGTGGGAATGTTATCCTTAAGTTTTAAGCCTCCTAAGGATGTGCGATAATTCCTTAAAGATTTAAATTTTCAAGAATCAGAGATTCTTGCCGAATTTTCTCACTATATGATTTTTTGTGCTTTTTATGTTAAAATTACAAAAACTATTTAAACCCAGGAAATACTAACAGAAATCAAACTAGTAAATGGGAATGCAAAGCATAAAAGTAAATAGAAACTGAAATAAATTACAGCTGCAAGCGTTCATAGGATATCCTCATTCTGAAATATTTATGGTTTTGAAACATGCCTCCATTTCTTGAAACTCAGTATACATAACTTGCAGTGATATAAAGAAAAGAACTTCAAAATAAAAACAGTAAATGTCAAATAAGAAAAGAAACTGTAAAAATAAAATTGTTAAGAAGAGTTAAGAGAGAGGAAACGACAGGAAAATGCAAGAGCCCAAAACAATTTTTTATTAGAATGATATGATTTCACAAATGTTTTACAATCCTCCATGAGGCTTAGACCAAAAAAGCTCAAAAATTGGGCCCGACATTTCTGAGACCATATACACAGAAGAGTCAAATAAACAGTGCAATAAAGCAAAACACAGCCTGGGCCAAGCAATACTGTTAATTTTTACTCTTGAGCTTAACTTTGATATACTACTTTCAATAAATTCCCAAATGCATATACATAAATAATTTCAGATCTGACTTATAAGCAGCAATACAATAAACTCATTAACTTGTCTAAAATGCGCAGCGGAACTAGAAATTAATCTCATAAATAGTTTAACACAATAGTTTACCCTGGAAACCCCAATGGGGGAAACCAGCAACTAGGGCTTTCTATAATCTGAACCAGAGAAATTATAGAATGATTACAATCAGCTTTATCATATGAATAGGAGAACCTGATACCTTGGAAGGCATGCTAGATCTCTAGGATAAACCCTCTACTCAACAGCTGCAACTGTCTCTGAAGGAATGCGCCCCTGTGACCAATCTGACAGCTGCACCCTCTACTCTGCTCTGATCTCTGATGGAATCAAGTCTGGATCTTAGCCTAGGGAAGCGCACCCCCTCTCAATCACAGAAAGGCGCGCCCCACTCTTCCTCTGCTCTCTTAGCTACTAAAGAATGCACCCCTCTCTCTCTGGAATGCACCCCTATCTTCACTGCTTCTTTGCCTCCTCAATAGATGCGTCTTTTTACTGTCACTCAGTCTCTGAATGATCAAAGCACCTTCCTATCACTCTCTGAAGGATGCACCTCAGTTCTCTCAATCCTCTCAGCCTCAAGAAGTGTAATGTCCTCTTCCGATTAGGCCTTGAGGCCCAAAACCGCTAACCTATGTGATTCCTGTGGGTTCGAGCGGTTACTGACAGCTAGGGAATCAGCTAAGGACTGATGCCATCCATAGAAGATCTAGGGCATCATCATTAGGTCAAGAAGGACCACCGGGGCCAAAGGCCACCTTCGTGCATGCCATCCAAGCATTATTTAATGATGCATGCACTCTTTAAGTCTCCATCTGCATGCATGCAAGTCAACTGCAAATTAGAAGATAAAGTGACCTAATTAGGTCAAACATTAGGGTTTTCGCAGTTGAAAGTTATAAAAGGAGGATAAAGCGAAAGGAGACTTCACTTTTGATGATTATTATTTTGGGAGCTCTTGGATAGCAGCACAGCGTGCCGCATAGCAGTTGGGGTTGGAGACGGAGTCTTCAGCTAACGGGATTTCGGCAGTGAAACATCTGTCCTAGTCTCATTTAGGGTAAGCCATACAGGTTCACCATTTGCTCTTACATTCATTGATAAGTTATCCAGTACATGGTATAGATCGTTGCAGGGACACATGTGCAGCCGTAAGGGGGGGGTTTTCAACCAGAAAGCCCTAATCAGTTGCTAGGCCTTCAGATCTCAGCTTTACTCCGAAACTCAGGCACCATTCTCATCATCAGCATCATACTCCGGTACTCGATGATTATCAGATCCGTCCATGCTCATCTGGAGCAGTTACCAGCTATTTCGGGATCAAGGGGGCGTGAGCAGCTGCCTCTCTGGAGCAAGTCGCTATCCTGCCTAGAGACCTCAGAAACTCCGCATGTACCAGGCATTCTCTCCGGCACGGGAAGGCTATCAGTCCTGCAAATCGGCAGCATCATCGGACACCTCCTTCACTGAAAGCGACACCCTTTTCTGACTTGGGTTCTTGCTGTTGGGGTTTCACCGGAAGCAGAAGATATCTATCCATCTCCGATTCAGTTCTCGGTGCTTGCATACTCTCTCAGGAGCAGTCTAGCCAGTTTATCAGTGGTAAGTGTTCATTCTATCCCACAAACCCTAACCCTAATTTTTGCTATAAAATAGGGATTTTTGCATGGCAGTTTGCATGCCAAGTTGTATCAGTATATTTGCTTAGAAATAGAAAATATCAGGATTTGGGATATTACAAGAAGTGTGCCCTCTCTCACAAGTGTGCCTCTGTCTAGAGAAGTGCGCTCTCACTATTGCAATGATGTGCCCCTCTCAGTGACTGCTCAATCTTTGAAGTAGTCTACTTCATGTGTCTCACAGGTGATCCAATAATCTGCCCCCTATCAATCTCAAAAGGAAGTGCGCCCTCACTCTCTGCTCAGCCCTCTCAGTTGATGAAGTATGCTCTTAGTCGCTATGGTGTGCCCCTCTCTCTGCTCACCTGTATCTCACAAGTGAGTGCACTTTTACCCTCTACATACCTTTTATAACTCACTGGTGAAATTAGGGTTCTTGTTGGACCTCGAGAAAGATAGGTAGAATTTAGTTAGAATTATGCCTAAGTATGAAAAGAACCAGGTCGCAAGAAGTAAAAGGACCTGCGACGGAAGTAGAGAAAGAAGGAGAAGAACGAAAAGGAGTTGCGACAGAAGCAGCCAACGAAGGAAGGAAGGAAGGAGAAGATATAAGAAGTAGTAAGAAAGGAAGATGCGACAGAAGAGGAACAGAAGCAGAAAGAGCTAAGAGCAGAAGAAGAAGAGAATTCGTGAAAAAAGAGAGTTCGCGACAGAAGAGAGGTCGCAATGGAAGAGGAACAGCAAGAAAAGGAAAGGATGCGACAGAGTTAACCATGTCAGAAGACGTGCAGTGGCGCAACGGCTAGAAAGTGACAGCTCAAAAAGATCGTGGATACGAAGTCGCTAGAGTCGACGAGAGCTGCATGTATGAAAGCATCTTTGTGAGTCAGGTCATTAGTGCCTACTGTCATGTGTCGATAGAATAGGAAAGACAGCCTGCTGGCTAACTGTATGAGGTCGGCAGAAAGCGACATGTAGGAACCTATAAAAGGAGGAACCCAAGTTGTATGCGGGTTAGTCTTTGGAGATTCTATTGATATTAGTCTCAGTAGCATCTGGTCATTTAGTGACAATCTGATTTGTATTGTTACAGTTAGTCTGTTGAGTTGTTGATCCGTAGAGAAGAGTTGAAAAACCTGCAGTTGAGTGCGCAGGAGTGTAGAAGAGGTTGAGTCGATCCAAGCTGTGTGCGGATCATTAGCAAAAGACATAGTAGAGATTGAGTTGATCTAGGCTATGTGCGGATCATTAGTAGAGTTAAGTAGAGGAAGAGTAGCGAACCAGAAGACCAGAGAACATTAGAGGAGGAAGAAGTCTGTATAGATCAACTAAGAAAGATCTAGAACAGAGTCTGCAGCTTAGTGCACAAACCAAAGGTGCCATTTATTTCTCATGCCAGATGAAGAGCGCCTTTGTTGTTTTTCCCGAATGGGTTTCCACGTTAGATTCTGTGTCCAATGTGTGAATGACGAATGTGCTTAAGTCATATATATATGTTACTGTGAATGTATATTTGTATATTTGCTTACAATAGAGCTTATATGTGTTTGTCGCATGGTTATTGTGAATGTATCCATGTTGCATTGGGTTTGTTGTTATAATGCATGTCGAAGCATAAGTTGCACCGCATATTAACTATATATAAGTAGCAAGACCCCACCCACCAGCCTTTGTCAAGCACCTTGGTAGAAGACTAAGTGACGTGAAATTCCCCCACCCAACTGCGGAAACTTGGTTCTGGCAGTTACCCAATAAAAAGATATCTCGGATGAAACTGCATTTGCGTCGCAGGTGCTGCCGACTGAGCCTTGCTCTGTCGGGCCAATATCTTGGGCTTTGTTGCGTGCAAGGGGAGGGATTGAACCTAGGTCGAAGGTAGGACAAACGCCAACAAATGGTTATGTTGCCGGTACCGTAAACCATTTTGGTGAGGGATATGTTGTGGTATCCGACGAAGGCGGAAATCCAAGATTGGGTGGATTTCAAAGCATTAGAGTTTGCACAAGAAGAGGGTAAAGGATCTCAGTGGAACCCAACAGAGTGGTTGGGTCGATATCTGTATACATATATTCATGAAATTTTCTTTTCTGAATTCCTTATTGCGTTACATGAGTGGTTGTCGAAGTTGGCAACCCAACAAATAAACTTTCAAGGAGGAGAACCAAAGGAGTGGAATCCCAAGTTGATTTAGCGACTGAAAAAAGTGTAAGCAACCCTGTGTCGAGGGCTGTTGATTACTGGGTGGATAGCATCTTACAAGGATATATTACTGAGTTTGTTGTTGAAACAATAACCTCATATAGTGAGGCAGAGTGAAAAATTTTCCAAGGACCCTGCAGAAGATATTTGTCGTCCTTGAAAACTTGGATAAAAATGATCGTATGTGAAAAAGGAATCTTACGAATGTGACAGTTGAAAGTTGTGCACGGAAAGGTGGGTATGTTGCAGCAGAACTGTGTGAAGAAAGGTGCAAACTAGGGTGAAATGTTCCTTGGAGATACTGAAACTGAAGTAGAGGTTGGTTATTTAAGAAGTGGAAGAAGATTTAGGTCAGGAAAGAGAAGAAAAATTGTCACAGGAAGAAGAAGTTGTAGTACTACTAGAGGAGGAGACCACAAACTTGTGTTGCACTCAGACAAAGGCTCTTGCGGTGAAAAAGAAGAATATCATCCAATATCTGAAGGAGAAGAGGAATTAGAAGAATCAGCAGAAACTCCTGTTATCACCCGCCTTGTAGTTGCCTGTGTGAGGTGGATCCAGGATGGATGGTAGAGGGGCAAGCAACTAAGGGGTGGAACCACAACTGCCTAGACTCCCAAATGGATGGTTGTCACGCCAATCAAGGCAGCCTTCACTTTATGTTATCCTAGTCCAAGACAACAATGGGGGAGACCTGGATCTGCTCCCGACAAGAGAGATCAAACCTAGACACCAGAACAGATCAAATGGGGCTTTAAGGTATGTAAGACGCAAGGTAAATGGAAACCCTAGCTCTACGGTTTAGGTACTAGCAACTGATGGAGATGAACACTATCTTGGGAAACGTAACTGTGACAGGGTAAACAAGGACAGAGTTGGAACTGTCTGTACCAAGGAGACAAACTCAGTGAAAGATAGGTAACTTGATTTGTAAATGAATGTTGGCAAAGGGAATGGGAGTGAGGTCAAGTTAGGGCTAGCGCTAGAGATAGATATCAGTGCCTTTAATGCATTGGGAAATGGAATCAGCATCAACACAACGTTTCAGTGAACCCACCTGGGATATACCCTGATCTATGGACCCAGAAAAGGATTTGGCCCGGAAGACTCAGGTTACAAGAGATCCAACAGGAGGAGGCCTAGCGCTAGGGCTTGGAAAAGAAGATCTGTAGCCACCAAGAGACTATCAGCTCAACGTTGGAGGGTAAATGAAATCAGGATGGCCCGATCTGCAAACCCAAATCAGAAAATCGCAACAAAAATCAAATCTAGAAAAGTCAAAATTTGATGAGGGGGGCTAGGGGGCTGAAAACCAATTTTTCAGATCTAGGGCAACCTGGAAGGAACTAGCTCAGCGTTGGGGGTGTTGTGGAGTGCTTAAGCCCTGATCTATCAGCCTTTCTTGTCAGATTTCAAAAAAAGTCAATTCCGGAAAAGTCTAGTTTTCAGTGAGGGCTCTAGCGTTGTTTCAGTCAAAAACTCAAATCTATGTCAAACTGCCAAGAATCTGGACAACGTTGAGGGTAATTTGGACTGTGTAGGACCCGATTTATCCATCTGTAAAGTCAGAATTCAGAAGAAGAAAAAGTCAAAACCCTAGCAGGTCAAATTTCCAGTGGGGGGTTATGTAGTTTTTTGGCTAAAAATCAAATCTAGGTAAAACTAGCGGGAGTTTGACCAGCGTTGCAGTAGATTTGGTGAAGGGGAGGCCCGATCTATGAAACCCAGAAATGGTTTGACCAAAGATCGGACAATTCCCAGTTTTAGTGCTTTTTAGGGTTTTTAGTACTTTAGGAGTTTTCAGAAAAATTGAAGCAAGGTACAATGGAATAAGATCTGAAGAGAAGAGACTTACCTGTTAGATCTTATCTAGAAATGCTTGTAGAAGTCTTTAACAGTGATAATCTCAATTCTGGAAGATCCCAATGATTTCTATGAAGGATGTAAGCCACAAGCAACCAATGCGCCCCCTACCCTGCATGAGCAAAAGTCAACAATATCAGATTTGCCAATACGAGATAAAGAAACTAAACGCTACAAGAAAGTAAAACGGAGTAATCATAGATCACAATGAAACTAATGAAAACAACCTGATCCAAGACGAAGAAAACCAAGCGAGTTGAGGTCCCCCTACAAAAACGCTCCAACCAAAACGCCCTCCTGTAGGCAAAACAATGATAGCAAAAAAATATAGATCTCACAAGAATTTCCACAATGCTAGGAAGCTGAAGATTATCCAATCACCATTTGAGAACATCAGATGCAAAGCAAATCTAGAAAATATCCACAAAAAAAGGTTTCTATTATTCAGATCCAAGAGCCAAAGACCCCTTACAAATGAGAAGCTCTCTGCTTTAAATAGAAATGAGAGAACCTCAATCATAACCGAATCCTAACCACTTTCAAAACGAGTGGCTAAGATTAAAAGATGAAATGTTCTAATCAATGGTTGAGATGAGCTCAACATACAAGACATGGATCAATATAACCATAAATTACCAAAGTGGACTAAATCACCCATAAAAGGGTAACCCACTCAACAAGAAATAAATGAAGCACATGGTGGGTCCAAGGAGTGTTTGACTAACTCCCTCTGGATGTCCCCATGGCACAATAAAACAATATAATAATTTAATTCTTTGACTCTGTGCCTCCTTGAGGAAATCGTGAGCCTCCCAAAAGCTCCAGAAAATAATATAAAAATGCCCAAAAATAGGTGTGGGCCCAATCAGGTGCTGCAACTGCTAGAGAAGGTGTGGAAGACATCACTCTCATCATTGTGACTCATCCCATGCCATTTCTTTACCTCAGTAGCTCAAATCGATTTCTTCAATAGCCATTTAATCATTTTTAATCTGCCTCAGGAAACGTGATCCTGCCAAAACAGCCTCCTAGGGTGCCTGCGTTGTCAAACTGAGCCCACCAGGTTCTCTGGGATGGGGGTACAATGGTACAAACAAGTGGCTGCACCCCCCTATGCCCATACAACGTCCTAAGAGATCCAACTAAAACATCTCCCTACTCAAACATATCAACCTGTGAAAAAAAACTGCACCATAGTGGAAGAATAAGCCTGATCATATCTACAAGTGCCCGGAACTGGAAATAAACTGTCTCATTAGACTGAGAGAGTCCAAATCCATCTAAGGTGTATACTCATACCCCTCATAGGTCTCTATCTGATCATCAATCATATCCAATAAACAATATAACTATCTGCAACTGATCAAACACCAATAATAACTCAAACTGTCATCCATCTGCTGCAAGTGCAATAGGCTAAGACATGCTCTACAACTCATTTAAGTAACAATTACAACAAGTAGCATTCATTTCATTGGCGGTACATCAACCAATACATATATAAGGCTTTATTTATTATTACTCAGACTTAGACTTTCAAGACTGTACTCACTTCATAGCTGTAGTCATTTTGCTAGTGAAAGGTGAAGGATGAAATTTACAAGGCTTAAGGCAAAGGATGACTTCCTACTCAACATCATGACACTTCGGATATGGAAAGGGAATACTCACTATAACCAATGTCGAACAAACAACAACACAAGGAATGGCAGTGCCTCACAAATGGGTGAGTTGTTTAGAGAGTGCTTATTCAACTTAGGCATCATGACTATATCAAGATTGATCCAAGTTCATTAGGACCATCATTTTATTCCATGGCCTTTTTGGCCTATATGACCCTTTGGGACTTCACCAGTGCTTAAAAGCACAGCTAATCGCAGCTTTCATCCAGGACGTATTTATTTTTATAAGGTCAGCAATATTTGGATACAGCATATTTTTAACCATTGCTTTTTTGGACCTTTATACTTTTCAAGGAGTATTATCGCTCTTGCCCTCTTTACATATGTTAAGAAACACAGTTTTATAATTTTCATTTTCCATGGGCGCATATTCAATACTTTCAATACAGGTAGTACATGAGCTTTCAGTTTTAGCCAACAACATCTCAAGTGACTAGGGGAAGTTCTGCACGGTGCCAAACATCGAGACAACCGACCAAAATGATTTAGGCATACAATCCAACTTACCAAAGGCAAGTTTTGTCACCAACTCAAAGCCGAGACACAATATAAACAAGGAGGCTTGTCCAACAAAAGTTCTAGCGGGGAAAAAGATCCTCCATGCCACAAGTCAAGAAGTCAGTCGGGTTGAAAACTAAAATGGAAGGTAATGGATGGGTGAAGACAATGAATGATGGAGCCAACACTAGCCAGCCAAAACAATGGTGGGAATGACTACCTCTATTCTCCCTAAGGAAGGTAAAACCAATGAGTATAGATCGGGAACTTCCAAGTCTAAGTAGGGACATCAATACATAGTACAAGATACAACCAAGTCCATATAATTATGACCGCCAGATCATGATGCCACAAGTTAATACATGTCACAAAAATCAGTATAAAAGCAATAATAACCATAACACAATATAAAATGCTGAGTCATAATCATGCAATATAATCCATATGAGACACCATCTGTCCAATATGAAAGCACTGATATGAAACTGGGCATCAATGACTGCTCTATAATGACATAAATGGCTACATTGGTCCTCAAATCTGAGTGTCCTGAGACTCAGTCCTGACATGGGAGAGTACAATAGTCCACTAATACAATAATGATCCGTCAAAACTGCTCATCTCAACATCTCATATGTAAGAAATCTGGCTGAAAAATGCACTGTGTCTGAAAAATAGAATATGGTAGCCTGGCTACTATATATGTGATAACAACTCCGAGACCAGAGCACGAGTTTGGCACACCTACGACGCTGCATACATCGCCAGAGGTAAGATCTAGAAACTCGTCTCCACGTAGCCTGTAATATAAATAGTACCAACGTTGTGAATAGTGGACAAGGGAGTCGGACTGCTCAAAGTTTTGCCCAAGTGTATCAAGAGCCAACATAATGGCTGGATCAGACATTAAGCTACCAATATTCAATGGGAATGGCTTGGAAGAACCAGAGCAACATTGGTTTCTCTGTGAAGTCGTATGGACATTGCGACATGTCAAAGATGAGGGCATAAAGAAAGCACAGATAGTCACGACTCTGCGAGGTCGTGCGCTAGACTGGTACATTAAGTTTTCGATGGTGCCAATAGGAGTTGCGTAGAGAACACTCGACTAGATTCGCATCGAAATCATAGATGAGTTTAGAAAGTCGAAGTCTGAGTCCCAATGCATTACAAAGATTGAAGAAATCAAGCAGCTACCTACAGAGTCTGTCTAGGACTTTGACCAGAAATTCAAGCCATTAATGGCTAAAGTAAGTTTCCAGATGTCAGATGTACAACACAAGGAATGGCTCATTGTCGCTTTGTTGCCGCACATCTGGATTCCATTGATGCAACAGAAGATTGTGTCGCACATAGAAGCTCTGGAAATAGCAATGAAGCTAGAAACCTCGCCGATTGGAGAAACCAGCGCAGGAATGAAGCAAATTCAATCACAACTGGCTAATCTTACGGTGCAGCTCCAGTACATCAAGAGAGGGAAAGAGGTTCAAGAAGAGCTATGGTGTACAAGATGTAGAACAAAAAGACGCTGTCAAGATAATTGCCCAGCACTCATGAACTATGTCGCAACAGGACCGTCGAACCCGATATACAACTAAGGGATGCCTTGGTGTAGAATATGTCAAACTAGAGGCCATCGGTCGGAAGAATGTTTGTATTTACAAAAGATTGCAAGTACACCAGCTAGTTTGTATTGTAAATTTTGTAAATTTGTAGGACACGATGAGAAAGATTGCAGAGCATTTCAGCTACTCCAAGAGAAGATGGTGGATAGCTACTTAATGAAGAATGATGAGCAGATGCAAGCTGAACGAGCGCAAGCTCAGTACCATCCTGCTCAATATCCACCAGCACAATGTCATGGGATGAGCCTATCGAGAAAGAGGAAGCCGACATGCGGAGGAAAAACTGGGTTTTGGGGTCCCAGCGAATCCTGCTGGGATTCCCACCTATTTTCCAGCTGCAAAACATGAACACTGCAAATAATCCTTCTGAGTATACTGGATCACGGAACACGGAACACGGATGTATAAGATGAATGTCGTTGATAAACCTAGATGGTTTATCCTGAAAGAGACTAGGGCAGATATTTCACCGTTGAACCCTCGTTAGCTGAAGACGTCGTCTTTAACCCCAACTGTTGCAGTTGCACACTGTGCCGTTGCTCAAAAGCTCCAAATCAACAATAATAATAATAATAGATAATCTCTTTGGTCCAATAACCCTTCTTAAATAGAATAGCATCTACTTTTAGGGTTTTCATGTCACTTTTAAGGTTTACGTTTCACTTTTGCATGCATGCAATTCTAATTTCATGTTGACTTTAACACTGAATAAATAAGTCCTGCATGCTTTAGGATATGAACTCTGATGACCTTCTTACTACACTAATGACTTAATAATACCGAATTGATATACCTTTCTGCTCCTAGTGCTATCAGTCCTCAGTTATTCCCTTTTTCTTTAAGACCCACTCGAACCTATGGGAATAAGATAGGTTAACGGGTGTCTTAGAGTGGTTTGGTTGGAAGAGGACATTACAGAATGGAGGCGCTTGGTCTGTTACCAAGTATTTGACCTTGGGTCAAATTATGCAACATATGGTTGAGGCACCTGCTCTGTTACCAGCATGTCACTATACGTCCAAGACTAGGTGTGGGCATGTGAGGCACTCTAACCCTCGATCTGTGGGCTTTGTGATCTTCTCCAAGGCTTAGCTACCCTTGGTTAAGACACCTAGTACCCAATCTTGGTGTCCGATGGAATGTGAGATAAAAGCGTTAGTAATTCTCTCTATTTATGATAATGTACTTTGAGTGGGGATGAAGGACTACCTTGACCACTTGTTTTGACCATAGGGCACTTGAAGAAGGCTAAAGGTAAAAGTCAAAAATACATATGAACCCTTAGGCCACTAAGGAATCAAAGTGAAAGTGCAAAAAGACCTTTAGTACCACTAAAGGTAAAAGTAAAAAAGATAAAAGAATAAAATAATATTATTTTGTTCTTTTGAGTTTTGGTCCACTTATAGGTGATTCAAAGGATATAAAAGAAGATCAATCCATTTCATTTTGACACACACACTTGCTCATCACCTTCAACTGCTCAAGGAATATTCTCGCAAGTTTTGGAGAGAAGGATATTTTTGTGGTTATGCCCTAGCATGGAGGATTCTAGCTAGGGCACCCACACGTGTTACAGAAAACCCTAAGCCTAATAGGGTTCATCTCTCAACAGTTACAACCATCAAATAGAAGCTAGGGTTTAACCCTAGACCTCACCAATTTTGCGGGCAGCCTATCAATCTTCACAGGAAGTCCAAATTCTTCCACGGGTAGCATCTTTTACACCTTGGGTAGGCCTAGTTTCACCTACAGGCAGCAGCAGACCTCACGGGCAGTCTGCTAACCCTCACAGTCTATCTTTTTCAGGCTCGGGCAGGCATCCGGATTCTTTCTGGGCAGATCTGGATCCTACACAGGCGGATCCGGGCAGCAATCTAACCCTCGGGCTGCTCCAACAAAGATACGACGGCTCTGTCCCTACTACAGGCAGCCCATCACAGCTTAGGCAATGGCAGTTGGCTGTCGGGGAACAGCAATAGGGTTCCGAGCAACAAAAAGCAGGTCCGGGCAAGCAGATAACAGGTTCGGGCAGGGAGATAACAGGATCGGACTGGCAGACAGAAAGCCGAGCATGTAGCCGTACATCCGGGCAAGCAGCTAGGGCATCCGGGCAGCTACATAATTTGGTCAGCTTGATCTCGGGCAGCAGAAGAGGAATTAGGACAGCAAGCACTAATTTGATATTTTATGTAAAATTATCTTCTATGAATTTTTTCGTTCAAAAATATTAGGGTTTGGAAATTATTGGAGATCATTAATCTCTGAATTCTAAGTCATCTCATTCATGAAATGAATTACTAATGCTTTTGGGGTTTTTGTCCTTTAAAGGTTTCCCCGTGAAAAACTATTGTGTTCAATGTGTGTGATGTTGTTGATGTTTCTACTACACTTGTATTTTGTTATCTTACAGTCTGCAAAATTTAAAGAATTCATGCTAATGCTAAAAATTCAACAATACTAAGGAATTCGTATACATCTGTTGAACTGCGACGAGGAACTCTTGAGTGGGAAGGGCTAGCTACTAGATTCACACATACATTCCAGTTCGCAGATGATCACCCAACAATTGATGTTGCACTGCAAGTAATGAAAGAGAAGATATTTGAGGAAATCCCTGTCACAGTGACAAATTTCCATCAGTGCAGCACGACTATCCACCATTGGATGGAGTGCTACAATGTGATGGGAGAACCGAATGATGATGACCCGCTCAACATAAACATACATGAGTCAGAAGGTATGCACGTAGTGGAGGGCTTTGGCATTTCTAGTGACCAATTCCTGAGTCCACTTAAAATTAAAAAAGTTAATATTGGCTCGCCTGACAATCCAAAGTTCGCCAATATTGGAGATTATTGGGATGAAGAGACTGCAGAGAAGATCACAGACTTATTGCATGAGTTTCAGGATCTGTTTCCTACCAAGTTTTCAGAGATGAAGCGAATAGTTGTACATCTCGGTGAAATGAAAATACCTTTGAAGCCCGACACAAAAACGGTCAAGTAGCAACCATACGAATTGAATCCCCGATACAAAGAAAAGGTCAAGACTAAATTGGACCGAATGTTAGAGGCAGGTGTTATAGAACCTGTTGAGGAATCATAATAGATTAGTCCGATAGTGGTCCAGGACAAGAACACTACTGGTGAAGTAAGAATTTGTGTCGACCTAAGAAAGTTGAATAATGCTTGTTTGGATGACCCATTTCCGACTCTGCTTACAAATGAAGTACTAGAAAGTGTCAGAGGGCAGGAAATGTATTCGTTCAATGATGGATTTTCTGGGTACCTGTTATCACATATAGATTTTCAGCCAAGCTTCCATGTTGCAGCATGTAGACTTGTCTATTTTTCTATTCCGGGCTACTTTTACATTGGGTATCAGCATGGATCTTTACAGCTTCATTTCACTTCAGAGCCTTGTTCTTCGTATTTTCCTTGCCAAGAATGAGATTCAGGAGTCCATTGAGATGATTTTGGTGATGATCTAGTTCATTAGAGCATAGCAGTAGATCAGGAGTTGGTACACACAGTGATAGAGGGGCTTATCAGTTGGAGACAGATAGACATGGTGAGATCAGGTATATTTCCTTGGTTTAGTTTTGCTCTATGATGTATCTAGGACACCTATGCTTGTCATGTTAGGATGATTATGGTGACCTATGCTTATATGTTTTATATTGCTCTAACCTGTGTTATGATTGATCAAGGAATTCAATGTGAAGACTGTTACTCATGCCATGCTTAAACAAAATGTAATCGTTAGTGCTAGTTGGTTCCATACCATTTGTCCTCGTCAATACAGTTCATCCACTTTTGTTTTTATCCCATGTCTAAGACTGATGGAAACTTGTGAGATTGAAGACCCTTTCCCCATTCTGACCCCTATGTATGATAGACTCCATGTTGTTATGTGTCTCTAGCTATGAAGTATGTAGGCTGGCTACCATATTATGTAAATTGTGAAAGTTATTGAAAGGTTAATGGTCAAAGGATGAGCACTCACTCTTTGTATAGTGTTCGGCTTATTGGTCCCCATTGGGCCACAAGGTGAGACTCACCTAGAAAGGTTGGGTCTTTGTCAATACTGAAGCCCAGAAGGCTTCCAGGGCACCTGCCTTTGAAGGTTGACATATATCGCAATGAAGTTGCAAAGGAAAACTTACTAGAGTTTGAGAAAAGCATACCCAAGTACTTTACCCATCTGTGAGACACCTCCATCCCCTATTGCTATATGTCATACACATGTCAGCTTGGTATAGTATATGATGAATATGGTTGTCATTGATGACAACACATTAATGACAAAGCTTGATTGACAATGGCAAGCAACAACAATGAATGAAGGACAAGATAAGTGTTGATGATAAGGGCATTGGATGACAAGGCAAAATGAGCATGGCATTGAAGCCATTAATGACCAAAGATTGATGACAAGGCCATGATAGTTGGGCAAGAAGGACAATGGAAGGACAAATGACCCATATTGTGGTCATTTGTGGGTTAATAAGGGTATGGAACCCTTGAAGAAGCTTATGGTACATATAAAGGCTTGGAACCCACTCATGGTGATCAAATGAACCCTTGAAGAAGGTCTTTACACTTTTTCATTGAAGCCCATGAAAAGGAATTTTGACCAATCATTAAATGGCATCGTGAAAGAGACTTTGAAAGAGCCAGCCTGCAAATACAAGTATAAAGTTGGAGAAGACCTTAAACTTGTTGGTGACCAGTCGACTCAACTATAAGTTAATGATAAAAAAATTAAAAATGATAAATTATTTTTTTGTTAAGACAAGTCGGCTCAGTAAAATTAAAAATAAACCAGTATAAAAATACTTGTTTTCTCCTTCAAAAATTCAAGAAAAATTCGTGTGAGCTCTAAGGAATTTCAGGCTGCTCACTGAGGAGAATTTTGGGTACTGTAGCAGCTACTGTAGACAGGAAATTTTTAAAGTACTCTAAAGTTTTTTTTTTCGTGGCTGTGGTTGACTGAGGCAAAGTAACTGAGGTAATTTCGGGCATCCCAAAAGATATAAGGATGAGATCGAGAAGACCATCAAGGAATTACTAGAGCTAGGATATATTCGGCCCAGTTCTAGTCCCTTTGCATCCTCAGTGGTCTTAGTTAAGAATAAGGATGGAACACTGCGAATGTGCATCGATTACAAAGCACTCAACAAAAAGACCATCAAAAACAGGTATCCCATTCCCAGGATTGATGAACTCATGGACGAGCTGCAGGGTGCCAAATACTTTTGAAAGATTGATCTTCGCTCAGGGTACCACCAGATTCGAGTAAGGGATCAAGACATTTCTAAAACAACTTTCTGTTGCCACTATGGTCACTATGAGTTCCTGGTCATGCCCTTTGGACTCACCAATGCTGCAACCACCTTCCAGTTGTGCATGAACCATACTTTCAGAGCTCAGTTACGTAAGTATTTGCTAGCATTCTTTGATGATAATTTGATTCACAGCAAAACGTGGGAGGAACACATCTGAAACATTTAGACGAAGTATTGAGCATTCTAGAAGAGCACTCGCTTTACGTGAAGATATCTGTGTTAATTTGGCATGAAGGAGATGTTGTATCTAAAGCACATCATCAGTGCAAAAGGGGTACGGGTTTATATGGAGAAAATCCGAGCTATCAGGGATTGGCCCACGCCAAAAACAGTCACGGAACTGAAAGGCTTCATAGGCCTTTGCACATATTACCGAAGGTATGTTAAAGGGTTCTCCCAATTTGCCGCACCACTCACTGATCTCACTAAGAAGGGGGCCTGCACCTGGACAGAATTAGCACAAAAAACTTTTGAGGAGAAGAAAGTCATCATGAGTTCCTGCCCGATTTTAGCACTACCAAACTTCTCACAGCCATTTGTAGTAGAATGTGATGCATCAGGGGAAGGGCTAGGGGCAGTACTGATGCAAAACCATCACCCAATTGCATTAGAGAGAAGAATACTGAAAAGCTATGAGCGCCACTACTCTATATATGATAAGGAGATGCTAGCTATCTTACATGCTCTCACTAAATTCAGACAGTGCCTGGTGGGCAGCAAGTTCAAAATCAAGACAGATCATAACAGCCTCAAGTACTTCTTGGACCAGAAGCAGTTGAATGAGCGCCAACAGAAATGGGTCAGCAAGATGCAAGCCTACGATTTTGAGATAGAGTATGTGAAGGGTAAGAACAATATAGTAGCTGATGTATTATCCAGACGACCCGCTTCATTATCTCTCATGAGTATATCCACAGATTAGAGGTCTCTTCTCTTAGTAGAGTACTCCAAAAATAAATTTGCTTGCGAATTATTGGATGGACAGATTCAAGATGATAGGTACAGAATTATTGATGACATCATCTATTACAAGGGCAGGATATACCTCGTCCCAAAATCAGCCTTAAAAAAAAAGATCATACAGGCATCACATGACTCTCCATTATCAGGACATTAGGGTTTCTTAAAGACCTACAGGCAAATCCGAGAGAGGTTCTCATGGAAGGGTCTCAAGGGGGAGGTTATGCAGCACGTGCGGGAATGCAGCATTTGTCAGCAAAACAAGCTCGAGCACATCCATCCCGCAGGGTTATTTCAGCCACTACCAATTCCGGAACAGAAGTGGGAAAGTATTTCCATGGACATCATTATAGGGTTGCCCAAGGTCCAAGGGCGAGATTGCTTATATGTCGTGGTTGATCGACTGACCAAATTCGCCAATTTCTTTGCTATCTCATCCGATTACTCTGCAGCCCAGGTTGCCGAGTTATTTTTCAAAGAGGTCTTCAGATTACATGGGCTACCCAAGACCATTGTCAGTAATCAGGATAGTAAATTCACCAGTGCCTTCTGGCAGGAGCTATTCAGATTGGTAGGGACAGAACTCTCTACAAGCACGAGCTATCACCTGCAAAGCGACAAACTGAGATTGTCAACAAGTGGGTTGAAGGGTATCTGCGCAATTATGTGGCAGGCCAACAGAGGACATGGTTTAAGTGGCTACACTTAGGGGAATACTGCTACAATACCACCTACCATATGTCTATCCGGATGACACCTTTTAAAGCATTGTATGCCTATGAGGCACTGAGCTTCGCAAATCTAGATTTTGGAGACAGCAGAGCACCCAAGGCCAAAGATTGGATATAGGACAGTCAGGATATCCTTAAGATCCTGAGAGAGAACTTATAGGTAGCACAGAATCAGCAGAAACTATACGCAGACAAACACAGGGTTGAGAGGAGCTTCGAGGTAGGAGATCTGGTATATTTACAGCTACAACCATACAGGCAATCTTCCCTTAAGAAGAAAGGAGCGGAAAAACTAAATCCTCGCTTCTATGGTCCTTACAAGGTAATTCTGAAGGTTGGAGAGGTGGCTTATGAGCTAGAACTTCCGGAGGAAAGCAAGTTTCACAGTGTATTTCATGTGTCCAGTTTCAAAAAAACATTAGGACAACACATTGCTCCATCCACTAAGTTACCTCCCTTAGATGATGAAGGGCTACTGGTACTGATTCCAGAGCAAATCCTACAGGTGCGAGAAAGGAAGCTCCGAAACAGGGTAATTCGACAGTATCTGGTGAAATGGAAGGAATTACCTATGGAGGATGCCACATGGGAAGAAGAGCAGGTATTGCAGCATCCTAGTTTGCATTTGCTTGAGGACAAGCAATTTCAAGCGAGGAGGACTGTAATGTCCCCTTCTAATTAAGCATCCAAAACACCCGCTACCCTACTTAATTCCCATAGGTTTGAGCGGGTACTGCATGAGAGGGAATTGACTGAGGGCATTTGATACTTAGAGCAGAACAGGACATTCATTCAGTGTCAAGTCATCAGTCGGATAAAAGTAGCCTTGTTTCTTTAGACTTAAAAGTCAACATCAAAATAGAATTGCATGCATGCAAAAGTGAAGCGGAAACCCTAAAGGTACATGAGACTCTATTTAAGAGGGTTATGAGACAAAAGAAGATATCTATTGTTTTTTTTTTTAGCTGCACAGAAAATTATATTATAGGGGCAAAAATTACATCAAAATACTCATGATTAACAGAGATTGAAGGAGACTAGGCTTCCTTCAAAGCCATTCAAAAAATAAGACGCTTGTCTGTTTGGATGCATATTGATACTGATCAAGACTGTAAAAATTGTTCATGACAGATACGCAGGGAAACTGGGTTGCATAACCAGCTAAGCCCCGCTAAAACCAGAAAGAGACAAAGTAAAACTTATATAAAACATAGACAATATCTAAAAGCCTGCATGAAGTGAAGCCAGAAGGAAACCTGTTCAGAGCACACATTAAGCTAAGGGGGGATCTTCGGTAATGGGGCATGCCCATCACTCCTCCTGTGACGTAGCGGGCGAGTTTGTGGCCACCGTTGGAACGAGAGTCAGCGGTGGAAGTTGTCCTGCCTGCGCCGATGACGAGTCCTTCTGACGTTTGGAGAGGGGTTCCATTGAAGAAGGAACTTGGAACGGTTTAGCCCGAGGCGATTTGGAAGAGCAGCCACTTCCCCCCAGACTGGTTAAGGCATGCCCACCCGTTTCGCTTCCACTAGCACCGCCACTAGCACCACCACCCTGTGCTTCTCCTTCTGACTTTTGGATGTTTAAGCTAGAAATACTAGCTGTGCCTTTCCAGGAAAAGGTTTTATCCAATTCTGTTAGCTGTGCATCGATCTCAGCAATTTTCGTTTTCATAGTATGGACCGCCATCCTTGCCTCAGCCCAGTTGCTGAGCATATCTTCAGCTAAATTACAAAGCATGTTTTTTAACATCTAGTAATGGTTGATACGGCTACCATCCTCCCCTGTCGAAAGCTTTTTGTTCAGAACCTTATTCTCCCATGCCTCTACCAGAACCCGAACACGCCCAGAAATGTGCGGTTCATAATCCTCAGGGATGGGGACATTGCTGCTCCTCTGGGATTTAGCTCGCCCCGAATTGGCTCACCTGGGGGTACCACGCTGGCAAGACATGGCCGCCAAATTAAGCCTAAGACCAATATGCTGCGGGATGAAGACGCCTTCACGGGCTCTGGAATGATCTGCACCAGCAATATTAGCAGCAGCAATAGTAAAACAGTGATATACCACCCTGAACTCGCGACCAATGCACCTTTCATCTATTTCATAGTGAGCGCAGAACGACTGCGTAAAATTCCTGTCGGTCACCATTAAACCGTGCCTACAGGCCTTGAATGAGCCTAGGATGAAGTACCGGATCCAGCTCCGCTCGCATGCTTCGACATGACTCAGGAATTATCTTCAGCGTTCAGAGGATCCTGCGCGGATTGACAACGATCATGAGCTGGGTGATGGGCACACGTCTTAACACTGTCTAAACCTGGAAGCTTGAGGTCATGCCAAGTGTCGTCGGGGATCGCCGGAAGAGAAACGTCGAAGGAGTTATACGTTTTCGGGCACGAGGAGTCATAGTTGGCTGCATGCATCGTCGATTGAAGCGAAGGACGTGTGTCATTAGAGTCAGCTGAACCGATGTCTGTGCTGTTGACACCCACATCCGGGGGGAGCAGATCAGAGCAGGCAAGTTGGAGACACTTGATTTTGATTTGCTCATCCAGCGGATCTTGAAGGGAGCCTTCCACCAGAGAGAGGGTAGAATTGACTCCTGAGTTAGCGAGCAAGTCAGCTAAGGAGTTGGCTTTTCTGCGTACGTGGTGAAAGGTGATGGCTTGCATGTTTTGCAGGAGGGCGGCTAGACTGCTGAGCCCCTGAGCCAAGCGCCCACTGGTGGAGACTTTAGAGACCTGTGAACCGTGGAGAAGTTTAGAGGCCATGGAAAGGATGATGATAGAGTCTCCTTCCACAATAATCGACAAGAGTCCTTTCTGTTTGACTAAAAATAGTCCGGCTATCAGGCCATCGAGTTCAGCTGCATTATTAGAGTTAAACCCTGAGTTGCCGTAAAAGATAAGGTTGAGATTGCTTTGATGGTTTCTAATAGTACCACCAAAACCAGCTTTACCAGGATTGCCCTTTGAGGCTCCATCAAAGTTAAGCTTAAACACATTCTCAGGCGGAGGATCCCAGTGTGAGGGGCTGTCCAAACGCATGGTGGGATTGCTGCGGGAGGCAGGGAAACTGGAGACATCAAAGTTGAGAGCAAGTAAGATGCGTTTTTCTTTTTGAGAGGTGGGGAGGTCGACAGATGACCAACCTTTTGAGTGAATGGTTTCATGAATCTTCTTAATGATTGCTTTCCACAGCACGTGAGGAGGGGAGGTGGAGTTTTTTTTTTAAATTCTGCTATTTCTTTCTTTCCAGGTGAGCCAAAGAACAAAGTCGAGGATAAGAGTCCAAAGCTGGTTGAGGATATTACTTTCAAAGGGGCGGCCCATTCAATTTTTTATGGTCTCAGTGATATTGCCTTTTACTCTGTTGGTACGTCTGAAAGCCACAGCCACGAAGTCCCATAGTCGGCTGGTGAAAGGGCAGGCATCCAAGAGATGATCAATAGTTTCTTGGTGATTCATGCAAAGGCTGCATCTGGAAGGATCCTGGAAGCCTTTACGCGCTAAGTTTTCCCAAGTTAGAATTCTTCGGTGCAGGAGAAGCCAAAGGAAATGGGTGATTTTAGGCCATTGATGAGAAGTCCAGAGATGGGACCAAATCGGAGAGACCTCGCTAGTGGGATTACCTGAAATGATGCTGTAAGCTTCTTTAATCGAGAAGTTGCTCGAAGGGCGATGACCCCATCGAATGATATCCGACCCTTGCCTGTGTTTGATCTGTCTAGTGCACAGCTCCGGCTAAATTTTATCAGAGGTTGTTGTCTAGGGCAGAGTCCCAAAGGGCAGGCTCTTTCCACCTGCAGAAAGCGTTAGAGGAAGAGGACCAGAAATCCTTGACCTTGAGCTGATTGTTGATATTGATGTAATTCTGGAAATCCAGATCAAGAGCCAGATTTTTGAGACTGGGGAGTTGTTGCCAAGAGTCTTCCCAGAAAAGAGCATGTTACCTTCATTAATTTCCCAAAAGCTGTGCTTTTGGATGATGGCTCGTTGCGAGTTGGCAGCTTTCCAAATGTGAGAACCACGAATATCCTCATCAAATCTGACGAGCGAGTGCATGGGATAATCCGGAGCGTATTTGTTATTCCATAGCAGCGACCAGAGAGTGTTGTTCTTAGCGATCCAATTCCACCAGATTTTCGCAGAGAGGGCCTGGTTCTTAAGGCTAGGATCCCTTATGCCAAGACCTCCTTTAGATTTCTTTTTACAGAGCGTGTCCCAACTGACAAGTGCCCATTTGTTATTATTACTGTTGCAACCCCACAAAAAAGATCTTTGCAAGGTTTTAATAGCTTTAAGAACCCATTTCGAGGCTACTAAGACAGAGAAGAGGTAAAGGGGGATGGATTGCAGCGTGGATTTAAGCAGGACAGATCTACTAGGGAGGTTTAGAGTTCGGAAGGTCCAGGACGAAAGGCGGAGTTCGAGTTTGTTCAGGAGTTCTTTCCAAGAAGAGTGTTTAAGAGCAACATCAAACAGCGAGGCTCCCAGGTATTTGGTGGGTAAGGAGGAAACAGAAAAGCGGAGAATGCGAGAAATATTTTTTTGGGCGGCCTTACTCGTGTTAAAAAAGAAGATTTGGGATTTTTCCAGATTTAGGGTGGTTCCTGAAGCGACTTCGAAGGTGTTCAAGAGAGATTGAATTTTCTTTGGTTCATGCACAGAGGAGTGACCAAAAAGGAGATCGTCATCCACAAATTGATGATAAGCCAGAGGCGAGCCGTTGTGAAGGGAGAGGCCTTTGAGAGAGTGATCAGAAAGAGCCAACTGGATCAACCGCCCAAGGCCCTCAGCCATGAGAATAAACAAAAAGGGGGAAAGGGGGTCACCCTGGCGAATGCCCAGCGAAGGGGAGAAAGTGAAGGAAGGTGAACCATTGACCAAGATGGAAAAGAAAGCAAAGGAGATAAGCGAAAGGATCCAGCGAACCCAATCCTAACAAAAACCAAAAGCCAGCAGAATTTTTGCAATGAAGGTCCAACTAAGTTTATCAAAGGCTTTCGACAGGTCCAATTTAAGGATCATTCCCGGAGTTTTGGAGGTCTTCAGTGAGTGGACTACCTCATGGGCTAGAATAATACCATCAAGGATCTGTCTTCCTTCCACATAGCCTGATTGCTCCGGCGAGATGAGGAGAGGTAAGAGGGGTTTTAACCTGTTAGCCACAACTTTGGAGATAATTTTGTAAATAACATTGCAGAGAGAGATGGGGCGGAACTTACCAGGATGAGAAGCACCTATTTCTTTGGGAATGAGAGCCAGATGAGTGGCATTTAGAGCTGGTAAGATCCAATTTTTTTTCCTTGATTCTTCTACGATTTCCAGCACTTCATCCTTGAGCAAATCCCAACAGTGGTGGAAGAAGTCAATAGTGAAACCATCCGGGCCAGGAGAAGTGCCATCCGCCATTTGTTCCATGGCCACTTCAACTTCTTGCAATGAAACGGGTTGCATCAGAGAGTGGTTGTGGTCGTTGTTCACTAAGGGAGGGATGCAATGGGTGACCTTGCTAATCTCTTCAAGCCGATTGTGGTTAGGTTTAGAGAGGAGCTGACTGAAATGATGCGTTAGCTCATTGGATATATCTTGATGATCCTCAAGTGTGTCTCCAGAATCAGTGTGCAACTTGTTGATCTTATTCCACATTCTGTGTTGGATAGTGGATTTATGGAAAAAACTCTTGTTGCGTTCACCATCCTTTAGCCACTTAACTCTAGCTTTTTTATTCCAGTATATGGCTTCTTGATCACATCTTTTATTAAATTGGTGGAGAAGTTCTCTTTCTTGCAGCTTAGTGTCAGGGGTAAAACCATTCTCCATTGCTTGGCGTTGGAGAATTTCGAGGCTTTCTTGAATCACCGCTTTGTCTTTGAAAATGTCACCAAAGGTATTTTTGTTCCAATTCCTAAGATGGCCCCAGAGCACTTTCAGTTTTTGATGCATTATAGCCATTTTCGACCTTCCTGAGACCGACATCTCAGTCCACCAGGTGGTGACAGTGTCCAGGAACGTGGGATGGGTGAGCCAAAAAATTTCAAATCTGAAGGGTTTATGGAAGGATTGACCCTGACTATGCTAGGAGAGGGCAATGGGCCAGTGATCCGAGCCTGCCGTAGGGAGTACCATTGCGTCCAAAAGCCTTCCCATGGTGAGGATAGATTCTGAGACGAGGAAGCGGTCCAGACGTTTAGAAACTTGGTGAGGTCCACCTCTTCTGTTGTTCCAAGTGAAATAGCCAGAGGAGGTTTGAATGTCAACCATTTCACATGAGTTTATCATAGAGTTGAAGGCTTCATCCTCCCTGTTGCCGCCTAATTCACACTTTAAGGTGCAGGAAAGTCACAACCTGCTATGTGTGTCCTTGGGGGCAAGTGAGAGCTGGGGACCACTGTCACCACAGTCCACCACTCCTCCGTTTAGGCAAGATCCCAACAGAGCCAAGGGGGGTAGTCCCTATGGAAAGACTATGTTCCAGGTTTATTAATTAATTGAAGATTAATTAAAGGGATCTTTTTATTAAGATTACAAAATTACAAGACCAGTGCATATATTAAATGGAGTCAAAAGATTACAAGTTACAACAATAACAAATCAAGGTATTTAAGTAACGTACAGCTGATCTAAACTTATCTGCATAAACAAAAGATAGCGGAATAAAATGCTTTAATGTGAAATTATTGAACCAACAGGAAATGAAGGAAAGAAAGACTTTAAGTTTGTTTCACTTGAAGCAATTTAAACACTCCCCTGAGAGTGATCTAAGGCCACCTTCTTTTTCTTCCAGATTGGAGATCATGTTGAAGTCTCCGCCTATGATGATCAGAGAATCAATGTGCAAGCTCCTAAACCAGTCAATATGCTTTAGAAGATTTTTTTTTCGCCTGCATTATGAGGCCCATAAACATTCATTAGAAAGCCTTTGATGCTGGAACCAAGAATGTGGAAAGAAGCAGAAATAGAGTGCCTAGAGGCAAGGGCATAGTCGAGAGAGATAATGTGGGGGTTCCAGCTAATAGAGAGGCCACCTGAGGCTCCCTGCGCATCAATGGCGATGGTAGTGCAGTTTTTCCAAATACAGGCCAAAATAGCAGAGGCGGAGTCGCTAGGACATTTGGTTTCTTGGAGGAAGAGGACAAAAGGAGGATCTTTTTGCAGCTTCATTTTCAACATTCTTTGTTTAGAGCGACCGTTGAGATTTCTAATATTCCAGGAGATGAGCTTCATTGGTTAACAGTGGGGGGGGGAGGTGAAAAATTCTGTTAACTGGGCATATTGGCCAGAGTCAACCAGAGTCGTGCCTAAACGATTGATTCGTTGTAGAGCCCATTTTCTTCCTTTTTTCTTTGGATCTTTATGAGCTTTCTGTTTCTCTTTTTGGCCGGAGGTAGCAACTCCTAGCTTTGCTTTGATTAGAGCTTTGTGCAGAAGCTGAATCTGCTTAGGAGGAATAGACTTGAAAGCTTTTCTAGTACAGGCATCCTCCAGACCGATGAGATCAAGCCCTTCTGGTATCACATCCGGCATATCTTCTTCCTCAGGGTTTTCCTGATTATGATTTGGCATGGGCATATCAGAATGCGTTTTCTCTTGAGGATCAAAAGGGTTTTCTAGAGCCTTACCTAAAGGTTGCTCCGATTGCTGAGAGGTGGGGTTTTCCTTTGATTTTGATGCCTGAAGCTGAGTCGGTACTTCATGATTCGAGATAGATTCATTGGAGGTCTTTTCCGGATCTACCGAAGCTTCTTCCAGAACCTAAAAGCTGTTAGAGGTGGGTGTAGGGTGCTCCGGAGGCTTTTCTGGCGACGGTCTTTTGTGGTTTCTTTTCCTTCGGGCCATATGCTGGAACCCTTGCTCATCAGTAATTCGGGGGTTAGATTTCTCAGGAGCTTTATTCAGAGGACAGTCACGGAACAAATGCCCATGTTCATGACATTTTCTGCATCGAAATGGGATATGTTCATAGTTAAGAGGCTGGATCTAGTCGTTGTCTTCATGGGAACCCTTGCTCATCAGTAATTCGGGGGTTAGATTTCTCAGGAGCTTTATTCAGAGGACAGTCACGGAACAAATGCCCATGTTCATGACATTTTCTGCATCGAAATGGGATATGTTCATAGTTAAGAGGCTGGATCTAGTCGTTGTCTTCATGGGAAAGACAAATCGCATCAGGGAGAGCCTTTGCAATGTGCATGAAAACACAAATTCTGGCATATGAGGTAAATTTGTTCATTCGAGTCTGATCGGCAGTTCTAACAAAGGAGCCCAGAATATTTCCGATCTCTTTAAGGGTAGCCTCATCCCAATATTCTTGAGGAAGAGAGAACATACGGATCCAGACAGGGGCCCAGGAGAAGTCCTCTTTTTCAGGGCAGAAGCATTCGACCCAGTTCCTGAGGTATAAGCCTGCAGAATTGAAGAAGTACGGACCTTCTTCTTCCACTCGAGCCTTGTCTTCCAAATGATGAAAGATGATTGTGAAAAACCCTTTGGATCCTAGCTGCAAATCAAGTGTGCTTCAGGTTTCCATTTAGCAGCAATCCAACCCCAAAGAGCCTGTTCTGTCGGCTAGAATCCCATAAATTTGCCGATTAGAGCGTGATCTTCCATATTTTGCACTCTGGCGTTAATCCTTTCCGTCGGTAGTGTTAAGCAGGGGCGCTCAGCCAAGCACGGAATACAAGATTTATTAGCTCTGGGAGGAAGATTACCTTTGTCCAAGTTGGGGTCGGCGGCTGTCTTTCCAGCGGGCGATTTGGCTTCCAACCTGATGGGGATGTCCTCTGAACCGATTTTCAATGTGCTACTGGCGTTCTTGAGATTCTCTGAATTCAGATTTGTTGGGAGAGGCAAGGAGGGCCTGGATCACCCGCCCCCCCCCCCCCCCCCCCCCC
>LPNX011053071.1:849173-875239 GCA_001517045.1 Pseudotsuga menziesii
GACAAACCCTAGCAGAGCGATTTGACCCACTTTTGCTTTCAAAAAGATATCTATTGTTATTGTTGATTGATTTTGGAGTTTCGAGCAGCAGCACAGTGTGCAGCCGCGGCAGTTGGGGTTGGAGACAGTGTCTTCAGCTAGCGAGGGTTTGGCAATCAGATATCTGCCCTAGTCTCTTATTGGGATAGATCATCCAGGTTTATCCATTGCATCCATCATATACTATAGTATTCAGAGATCCAGCACATTTCGAAGGGTTATTAGTAGATCCACGTTTTGCAGCCGGAAGTAGCAGGAAAAACACAGAAGGATTCGTTGGGACCACAAAACCCAGTCTTTCCTCCGCATGTCAGCTTCCTCTTTCTCTGCAGGCCTATCCTACTATATGCAATGATTATCAGCCATTAGTTTGCTCACCGAGAGTAGCTATCAGCCAAACAGATCAGTTGGGGGCATGAGCCGCAGAACTGCCAATCAATTCGCTAGGGCACTTAGAGGCAACCAAACCTCCGCATGTGCCAGTCCATCTCTCCGGCATTAGCAGACGAACAAGCTCAAAAAGTTTCAGCCCAAATGGACCTCTCCTCCTACAAAAACGTCACCTTCAGTCTAGAGGGTGCTTACGGTGCTGCGAGGCGGTAACACCGGAGGAAAAGAGCATTATTATACCACCCATCCAGATCCTTATGCATGCAGCTATCTCTGCAGTCATTATCAGCCGGAATATGAGTGGACTGTTAATTTCTCTCTGCAAAACACTAACCCTAATTCAGCTATATTTTAGGGCATTTCTGCATGGCGAGTTTGCATGCACAATTATTTTGCAAATTTGTATGAGATTGAGTGTGCAAGTCAGCACTATCATAGAACATTAAAGAATATCAGTGTTTGGGATTACAGGTTTAGACAAGAGCTTATTCGTCAACAATTGATTGGGGAAATTATGGATAGTAATGCAAATCATTCTCCTGAACCCCATAGTAATTTATCTATCGAAGCCCTTGAACAAACATTTCATAATGAGACTGGGTTTGCAACAAATAACATTCCTAATAATTCAGCAAGAGTAGTTCATCGCTCCATTCAAAAGATTAGGCAGGATCTGAGAAACGACATAAGACATGAAATGATAAATCTGGTTAATCGAACCTGGGAAGCGGATGTTCTAATCAATGATGCGTTTGGGGAGGAATTTTCCCTAAATAATTTGCTTACTTTTCAAGCTACCAATTCTCCTCCCACGGTTGAAAATGAAAATTCCAATCCTTCTAGTAACCAATCCGAATCAATTAATCAACGTGAGCCTCCAAATCAAGGAGCAAACATAAGTAATTTTCACTACCCGTCAGTTTCTCATTTCCTGCAGCTTTTGTTAACTCCGAGAGTCCTCTAAATGAACAATACGATGCGTCTCACATTCCTATTCTGCCTTCAACATCTTTGGAAGAGGTAGTTGAAAGGAACTTATCTGAAGCCTCTAGAAAAGGAAAAATGCCTATGCCTCATGGAGAAGGATCTAGTAAGCTAGTGGATCATTCTGATGTTGTATCCCCCAACGAAGCTAATATTGGTGAAGTGTTTAGAGATTTTTGAACTATAGGGGAAACGGTTAAAGAAGTAGTATCAACACACCCAGAGGAGGTTGAGAGTCAAGCAAGTCATCTGAGAAGGGAGATAAGAGAAATTTTAGTAGGAAGAATTGCACTTGCTTGGGGGTGCAGTTCTCAAGGCCCCGCTTGAGTCTATGACCAACTCTTCAGCCTCGAATCAACAAGGGATACGGATCCTTAGCCCTTCTCGAGAGACAATGTTTTCGTCATCATTTCCACGATATCTCGTCCAAAATGAGCCTTATGGACACCTTGATCCGTCCTACTTTCTATACGGATCAAAAAATTGGGGACCCTCTTTACTCGAGTCGGATTGGGCCCCGGCTAAGAGAGTCCAGACCCTTCTTCTTCGGCGCATCATCAGGTGCAAGCAAACAGTACCACAGCACATCATCCGAGCTGAGTTTGGGGCCGAACCCTTCCACCTTGAGACGATCTTTAGACTAATTTCCTTCTTGCATTGGGTTTGGGGCTTTGCAGACTCGTTAAAGGGTCGGAACAGGTATCCATACATAGCCTATTGCTCTTGCGAGACTATTGCATGTACTACTCACTTAGGCAGAGCCAAATGTTGGTTCATAGGGGTCTCTGACCTTCTCAAATCAGC
Source organism: Pseudotsuga menziesii (assembly GCA_001517045.1). NCBI lineage: Eukaryota > Viridiplantae > Streptophyta > Pinopsida > Pinales > Pinaceae > Pseudotsuga > Pseudotsuga menziesii. The sequence goes on from LPNX011053071.1 coordinate 851,391, forward strand.
AGGGATTCAGTTAGATCATCTCCTCGCGTTCTGTGTAATGTCCTCATCTGATTAGGCATTGAGGACCAAAACCGCTTAACCTATGTGATTCCTGTGGGTTCGAGCGGTTACTGACAGTTAGGGAATCAACTGAGGATTGATGCCATCTACAGAAAATCTAGGGCATCATTATGATATCACCATTAGGTCAAAGAGGGCCACCGGAGCCAAAGGTCAAAGGCATGCATGACATCTAAGCATTATTTAATTATGATGCACCCATTTAAGTCTCCATGAGCATGCTTGCAAGTCAACTACAAATTAGAAGTTAAAGTGACCTAATTAGGTCAAAGTTTGGGTTTTCGTAGTTGAAAGTTATAAAAGAAAGATAAAGTGAATGGAGACTTCACTTTTGATGATTATTGATTTTGGAGCTCTTGAGTAGCAGCACATCGTGCCGCCACAACAGTTCGGGTTGTCTTCAACTGACAAGGTTTCAACAGTGAGATATCTACCCTAGTCTCATCCAGGGTAAACCATCCAGGTTCACCATCCGCTCTTCAATTTATTCATTCCTTTATAGTTATCCAGTATCCATCAGAGATTGTTTGCAGGGGCACGTGTGCAGCCGTAAGGGGGTTTTTAGCTAGAAAACCCCAAATCATTCGTTGGGTCTTCAGATCTCAATTTACCTTAAAAACCCAAGCACCATTCTCATCATCGGTATCATACTCCAGTACCCGATGATTATCAGATCCGATCTTGCTCATCCGGAGTAGTTATCAGCAATTTCGAGATCAGGGGGGCGTGAGCAGCTAAACCTCCAGATCAATTTGCTAGCCTGCCTAGAGACCTCAAAACTTTCGCGTGTGTCAGGCATCGTCTCCGGCACGGTAAGACTACCACTCCTGCAAATTCTCAACTTCAACGAACACCTCCTTCACTGAAAACGTCACGCTTAGTTGATTTTGGGTTTGTGCTGCTGGGGTATCACCGAAGGCAAAAGGTACCAGGTCATCTCCAAATCGACTCTCGATGCATGCATAGTCTCTCAGGAGCATTTCAACCAACTTATCAGTGGTAAGTGTTACATTCTATCGTGCAAACCCTAACCCTAATTTCAGCTATAAAATAGGGAATTTTTGCATGGCAGTTTGCATGCTCGGTTATTTCAGTAACTTTGCATAGAAATAGAAAATATCAGTATAAGGGATATTACAGTGGTATCAGAGCCATCTTCTTAGCCATCTTCTTGGCCAACTGTGGGCTTGAGAAATGAAAAGTAGATGAATAGAGAAGAGGACCCTTTTGTAACCTATAGGAAAAGAAGGTGTAGGTACACGGAGGACTTTGAAGATATCCAACTGGAAGATATCAGCTTAGACATGGAACCAACAGGTATACACTCTGACAGAGGGAAAGGAATAGGGGAAGATGAAGATAGGATGGAGTTTCGCAACTTAGTATCTGCTTTGCAAGACTTAGCCAAAGGGCAAAAAGATGTACTCAATGCAATTAACAGATTATCGGCAAAACTAGAACTAGGTAACAACAGTACCCCTCCTTCACCAGTAAACAGAGGGTCTACAAGCAGCAGCAGGGAGGTCGCATATACCAATATAAAGAATACACCGCATATATATAGCAGACCTTCCAACAAGCCTACTATGCCTCACTTCTTGGCAGATGCGATAGGAGGTCCAGTCATGCAGGTAGAGCCTAGCGAACCCTTTGGGGCTTATTTGCAGGAATACAAGGACTTAGGGGATGAGTTTCATGCAGTTATGTCTTTTTCATATTTTTGCAACAGGAAGAGTAGGAACAGGCCCCGAAATTTCAACAAGGGATTCAATCACAACTATGAATTGCAGAAAACCTTAGGCAAATTGACCATTCCAAACTTTGACAGGACTCGCGGAGGATTAGCACGGATATGGGTTCAAAAGTTGGATACCTATTTCCAACTCAATCCCATGACAAAGACAGATGCCATTAAATTGGCCACACTCCACCTGGACGGAGAAGCTCACGACTGGTGGTACCACGGATTAGTGACATTGGGTCACAACCACGGATTAGTGACATTGGGTCACAACATACACTGCTACGGTGAGTTCACTTAGAAGCTCATGGAGAGGTTTGACAGGAAGGATCCAGAGATACATTTTAGGGAGTTGGCTCAACTCAAACAGACAGGTACTGTAGAAGCCTTCATCTCAGAATTCCAAAGGATAGCAGTCATGGTAATAGATGTGTCAGAGAGCAGGTTGACGATGTTATTCACTGAGGCCCTAACAGAGCCACTACGGGGATGGGTGAAAGCCTACAAACCCCCCACTCTGCAGGATGCCATTAGCAGAGCCAGAGATCTCTAGGATTCAGTTCCGAAGAACAAGTTCCCTCTCAAAACCAACTTTCCTGTTAGGGACAAGGACAAGAAACCTTTCCAGCAGGATGTTCCCAAGAAAACATGGTTAGACGAGGACACTAAAAAAGACTTAAGGCAGAATAAATTATGTTTCACTTGTCAGGAACCATGGGTGCCAGGACACAGGTGTGCAGGGAAGGCGAAGGCTCACTACATCGAAGTGTATTCGGACAGTGACGAGGAGGACTATGAGCAGGAAGCCACAGAAGAACTACGGGCAGCTGAGGAAGAATCACTCCAGAGTGATACACCAAAGGGAGTCATTGCTACATTATCTGGAGTGCCAAGATTCCACGCTCTCAGGGTTAGAGGAGTAGTACAGGGTCACAGAGTAGGAGTATTGATTGATGAGGGAGCAACCCACAATTTCATTGACTCTGCTTGCGTAGCCAAGAGGGGTATTCAAACCGAGAAGTTCGAGGGTTTACTGTAGCAGTAGATGGGAACTCCAGCATGGAGTGCAACTACTGGATTCCAAAATTGAATGTCACATTAGGTAACTATCAGATGACAAATTCATTTTATGTAGTGGATGTATCAGATACTCATGTAGTATTGGGTGTTCAGTGGCTTTATTCAATAGGAAAATATACTACAGACTACCGAGCAATGGAAATGGAATTCCAGGGGCCAAACGGCAAACGGGTAATTTTGAGCGACATGAACACTTATCCCCCAAAAACAGTCTCTTCACAAAGGATGGAGGCAATACTCAGACAGGATGACATAGAATGGGCTGCAGAAAATATTTTGTCACCTTTAGGAAACCTCCAAAAAACAGCACACAACACCCAGGTGATATTCAGGCCTTGTTACAGAAGCACGAAAAGGTATTTCGGGACCTTCCATCAGGTAGACCGCCAAACCAGGGCTTTGAACATATCATTGAGCTAGAGGAGGGGACACAGGCAGTCATCACCACTCCTTCTCGGCATCCCAAAAGATACAAGGATGAGATCGAAAAAACAATCAAAGAATTGCTGGAGCTTGGATACATTCGGCCCAGTTCTAGCCCCTTCGCATCCTCAGTGGTCTTGGTCAAGAAGAAGGATGGTACACTACGAATGTGCATCGACTATCGAGCATTCAACAAAAAGACCATTAAAAACAGGTATCCCATCCCTAGGATTGATGAACTCATGGACGAACTACGAGGTGCCAAATACTTTTCCAAGATTGATCTTCGCTCGGGGTACCATCAGATCCGAGTAAGGGACCAAGACATCTCCAAAACAGTTTTCCGTTGTCACTATGGTCACTATGAGCTTTTGGTCAAGCCTTTTGGACTTACCAATGCTCCAGCCACTTTTCAGTTGTGCATGAACCATACCTTTAGAGTTCAGCTACGTAAGTTTTTGCTAGTATTCTTTGATGACATCCTGATTTACAGCAAAACGTGGGAGGAGCATCTGAAACACCTGGACGAAGTACTGAGCATTCTAGAAGAAGACTCACTTTATGCAAAAATGTCCAAGTGTGAATTTGGCATGAAGGAAATGTTGTATCTAGGGCACATAATCAATGAAAAAGGAGTACAGGTTGACATGGAGAAAATCCGAGCAATCAGATATTGGCTCGCGCCAAAAATAGTCATAGAATTGAGAGGCTTCTTAGGTCATTGCACTTATTACCGAAGGTATGTTAAAGGATTCTCCCAATTTGCCGCACCCCTCACAGATCTCACAAAGAAGGGAGCATTCACCTGGACAGAACTAGCACAAAAAACTTTCGAGGAGATGAAAGTCATTATGAGTTCTTGCCCAGTTTTAGCATTACCGGACTTCTCACAACCACTTGTAGTAGAATGTGATGCCTCAAGGGAAGGGCTAGGAGTAGTATTGATGCAAGATCATCACCCTATTGCATTTGAGAGCCGGAAACTGAAGAAATACGAGCGCCACTACTCCATATATGACAAAGAAATGCTTGCCATCTTACATGCTCTCATGAAGTTCAGATAGTACCTGGTGGGCAATAAGTTCAAAATCAAGACAGATCATAACAGCCTCAAGTACTTCTTGGAGCAGAAGGAACTGAATGAGCGCCAACAGAAATGGGTCAGGAAAGTACAAGCCTACGATTTCAAGATCGAGTATGTAAAAGGTAAGAATAATATAGTAGCTGATGCATTATCCAGACGACCCGCCTCACTATCTCTGATGAGTATATCCACAGATGGGAGGGCACTTCTCTTAGTAGAATACTCCAAAAATAAATTCGCTTACGAATTATTGGATGGACAAATTCAGGATAACAGGTACAGGATTGTCGATGACATCATCTATTACAAGAACAAGATATACCTCGTCCCAGAATCAACTTTGAAAAAAAAGATCATACAGGCAGCACATGACACTCCATTATCAGGACATCAAGATTTCTTGAAGACCTACAAGCAGATCCGAGAGAGGTTCTCATGGAAGGGCCTCAAAGGGGAGGTTATGCAGCACGTACAGGAATGTAGCATATGTCGGCAAAACAAGATCGAGAACATCCATCCAGCAGGGTTGCTTCAGCCACTACCAATTCCATAACAGAAGTGGGAAAGTGTCTCCATGGACTTTATTATAGGATTGCCCAAGGTCCAAGGACAGGATTGTTTATATGTCGTAGTTGATACACTGACCAAGTTCGCACATTTCTTTTCTATATCATCTGATTACTTTGCAGCTCAAGTAGCTGAGTTATTCTTCAGGGAGGTCTTCAAGTTACACGGGTTACCTAAGACCATTGTCAGTGACCGGGACAGTAGATTCACAGGTGCCTTCTGGCAGGAACTATTCAGATTAGTGGGGACCGAACTTGCTACCAGCACGAGTTATCATCCCCAGAGCGATGAACAAACTAAAATTGTCAACAAGTGGATTGAAGGATATCTGAGGAACTACGTAACAGGGTAGCAACGAACCTGGATTAAATGGCTACACTTAGGGGAGTACTGCTACAATACTACCTATCACATGTCTATTAGGATGACACCTTTTAAAGCATTATATGGCTACGAGGCCTTGGACTATGCAGATTTAGCATTCGGAGACAGTAGGGCTCCTAAGGCAAAGGATTGGATACAGGACAGTCAAGATATTCTTAAAATCTTGAAGGAAAACTTACAGACAGCTCAGAATCAACAGTTGTATGCAGACAGACACAAGGTTGAGCGGAGCTTTGAGGTAGGAGATCTGATATACTGAAGGCCCCAACCTTATAGATAGTCTTCACTTAAGAAGAAAGGAGCGAAAAAGTTAAAACCTCGCTTCTATGGACCCTACAGAATAATCAGGAAGGTGGGAGAGGTGGCATATGAACTAGAACTACCACAGGAAAGTGAAATTCACAATGTATTCCATGTGTCCAACCTGAAAAAGACCATTGGGCAACACATTGCTCCATCAACAGAATTACCTCCTTTAGATGATGAGGGATTACTGATATTGATTCCTGAACAGATCATACATACTAGAGAAAGGAAACTCAGGAACCAGGTGATTAGGGAATACTTGGTTCAATGGAAAGAACTACCTCCAGAGGATGCCACATGGGAAGGAGAACAGGTATTGCAGCATCCCAGTTTGCAGTTGCTTGAGGACAAGCAATCTCAAGCAGGGAGGACTGTAATGTCCTCATCTTATTAGGCATTGAGGACCAAAACCGCTAACCTATGTGATTCCTGTGGGTTCGAGTGGTTACTGACAGTTAGGGAATCAACTGAGGACTAATGCCATCGACAGAAAATCTAGGGCATCATTATGATATCACCATTAGGTCAAAGAGGGCCACCGAAGCCAAAGGCCATCGGCATGCATGACATCTAAGCATTATTTAATGATGCATGCATCCATTTAAGTCTCCATGCGCATGCATGCAAGTCAATTGCAAATTAGAAGTTAAAGTGACCTAATTAGGTCAAAGTTAGGGTTTTCACAGTTGAAAGTTATAAAAGAAAGATAAAGTGAATGGAGACTTCACTTTTGATGATTATTGATTTTGGAGCTCTTGAGTAGCAGCACAGGGTGCGGCCACAACAGTTGGGGTTGAAGACGGTGTCTTCAACTAACGGGGTTTCATCAGTGAGATATCTGCCCTAGTCTCATCCAGGGTAAACCATCCAGGTTCACCATCCGCTCTTCAATTTATTCATTCCTTTACAATTATCCAGTATCCATCAGAGATTGTTTGCAGGGGCACGTGTGCAGCCGTAAGGGGGTTTTTAGCTGGAAAATCCCAAATCATTCGCTAGGTCTTCATATCTCAGTTTACCTTCAGAACCCAGGCGCCATTCTCATCATCGGTATCATACTCCAGTACCCGGTGATTATCAGATCCGATCTTGCTGATCCGGAGCAGTTATCAGCAATTTCGGGATTAGGGGAGCGTGAGCAGCTAAACCTCCAGATCAATTCGCTAGCCTGCCTAGAGACCTCAGAACTTCCGCATGTGTCAAGCATCCTCTCCGGCACAGGAAGACTACCACTCCTGCAAATTCTCAGCTTCAACGAACACCTCCTTCACTGAAAACGTCACCCTTAGCTGATTTTGGGTTCGTGTTGCTGGGGTATCAACAGAGGCAGAAGGTACCAGGTCATCTCCAAATCGGCTCTTAATGCATGCATATTCTCTCAGGAGCACTTCAGCCAGCTTATCAGTGGTAAGTGTTACATTCTATCCTGCAAACCCTGACCCTAATTTCAGCTATAAAATAGGGAATTTTTGCCTGGCAGTTTGCATGCTCAATTATTTCAATAACTTTGCATAGAAATAGAAAATATCAGTATAAGGGATATCACATTTTGGTTCTCTCTGGATGCTCCAGGCCACCTTCTACCTACCCGATAGGAGCTAAATAAGATCATCAAGGAGGATATTTACAAACAGTTCGTTTAAATCACATAGGTCAATCCCCCTGGAGGGTTGCGCCCAAAGATGGCCTTTTATGTTCAGCACTTCCTAGAGATCATAGACGGGCTCATTGTCCGACCCTAGTACACGTTCTGTCACTGGATGCATGCTCTTTGGATTCCTCTCGGACAGTTCAGAGTAGGATCCCATAGACTTTAGGTGGAGACAGACCACCAGATTAATAGACCGAACAAGATCTACCAACATTGTCATCTACAGGAAGTCAAGACCGAGTCGAACTTTATCTTCAGATGTACTATATATTACGAGATCAGAGGACGATTCCACTGCTTGTTTAGAGACCCTCAGACTCTAGCAGACTTTTTCAAATATACTGATCAAAGATGTTTAGCACTTTCATTCAAGAGGCTCTCAGGTTTCAAGCACATGTCCTTCAACCCCCCACCAGACTCGATACCACACAGAGGATCAAGACGTTCTTCAGTGTGCTACCACCAACCAAAGGCACCAAGAGACCAACCGACTTAGATACCGATCCAGTTCCCAAAACAATGAGGGTTTGTGAATCTCGACCCACGAGATCTCAACAACAGTTTCGTACCAGGCCTCTCCCCGAGAGACAAAGAAAGTCCTCCAGACCTCACCGATAACACCTAAGAGGTTAGCGATAACACCTAAGAGGTTAGCCTGCATCCACCAGCTCCTATTCGAGCCAGCGGACGCTATTGAACTTCCCTCAGTTTTCATTTTTCAGCCTCGGATGTTAGGAGTACTAGACCTTCCCTAGTCTTGTTCGGCTCCAGGATCTTCTCCACCTGAGCATCTTTGTCCCAACGCAGGGTTCTAAAGTCGAGACTGGAGCGAGAGCTCTCCCATACCTCATTTCGGCTCGCATTGTATATTTTTACTTTCTGCATTGTATTTCTTTTGAAAAAGGGGCTCCCTTAGCCCTCCCGCATTGCATGGACATCATTGTAACCGGCAATCTCGTTGACCTACTTTGTGGTCATTAGTTGGACATAAATAAAATTATCTTATCTTATTTTATATCCTTCACCCTATTGCTCATCCCCCTTACCCGACCACACAAGGTACACTTCACATGGTAAGGTTTGTTGATTTTTCCTGAGCAGCATCGAGACCCATTCTCTGGAAGAATGGAGGCGCCTACTCAATTACCACCAGTCTGGGACTGGGGGACTCGGCCTACAGCTGAGAGCCATTCTTTGAATGGAGGCTCCTGGTCAATTACCGAGAAATTGACCCAATCTGGGACTAGGGAACTCGGCCTGGGGCTCAAAGCCATTCTCTGGGAGAATGGAGGCACCTGGTCAGTTACCAGGAAATTGACACAGTCTGGGACTGGGGGACTCGGTCTAGGGCTAAGGGCCATTCACTAAAGGGAGGCACCTGGTCAATTACCAAGAATTTAACCTAGTCCGAGACTAGGGACTTATCCTGGAGATGAGGGCCATTCTCTAGGAGAATGGAGGCGCTTGGTCAGTTATCAAGTATTTGACATTGAGTCATCTGATGCAGCCTGGGGCCAAGGCACCTAATTAGTTACCAGGTCATCACCATAAGCCCTAGAACGGATCTAGGCAAGTGATGCACTCCTCTCCTTGATCTATGGGCTATGAGACCTTCTCTAGGGACTAGCTACCCCTGATTGAGAGACCTAGCACCTGATCTTGGTGGTAACAAGGAGATCAAGATAAAGCATTAATAATGCTCCATATTTATGAAGATGTACTTTGAGTGGGCATGAATGAACAACGTGGACCCTTGAGACTACTTGTTGTGGTCACAAAAATACTTGGAGGTCCATGTAACCCTAGTCCTGGTCCATGAGTGGCACAAGTCAAACACCAAAAAGACCTTTGAACCACAAAACAATAAAATTCAAAGGGTCAAAGATGAAAAAGAAATTAAGCCCTTGTTATCACATATACAGTAGTCGAGCTACCATATTCTATTTTTCAGATTTCAGTACACTTTTTCAGCCAATTCCCTTACATATGAGATGCTGAGATGAGTATCTATGATGGATCACTATTTGATGATCGACTATAGTACTTTCCCATGCCATGATTAAGTCTCAGGACACTCAGATTAGAGGACTGATGTAGTCATTTAGCCATTTGCAGAGCAGTCAGTATTGCCCCGAAGCAGTAGTTTCTCATTGGACAGATGTTGGTTCAGATTGATTATTTACATGTATATGACTCAACAGATATTATCTTGTGATATGGTTATTATTGTTTTTATACTCATTCTTGTGACATGTCTTAGCATATAGTGTCATGATCTGGCGGTCATATAAATATGTGGACCCGGTTGTATTGATATTATGTATGTATGTATCTACTTAGACCTGAAAGTTCTTGACCCATACTCATTGGTTTTACCCTCCTTAGGGAGAATGGAGGTGATCATTCCCACTATACTTTGGCTTGCTAGTGTTGGTTTCATCATTCACCATCTCCACCCATCCATTACATTCCAGATATGTTTCTAACCCGACATACTACTTGACTTGTGGCATGGAGAACTGTTATCACCAACCTTGTAGTTGCCTATGTGAGGTGGATCCAGGATGGATGGTAGAGGGACAAGCAACTAAGGAGGTGGAACCAAGATTGCCTCGACTCCCAAATGGATGGTTGTCACATCAATCGAGGCAGTCTTCGCTTTATGTTATCTTAGCCCAAGACAACAAAGGGGGATACCCAGATCTACTCCCGATAGGAGAGATCAGACCTAGACACCAAATCAGATCAAGTAGACTTGAGGTACGTAAGGTGTAAGGTAACTGGAAACCCTAGATCTATGGAGGATGTCACTAGGTGAAGTTTAAACCAAGGCTCTGGCTTAAGGCTTGGGAAGTATGAGGTTCAATCCAAGCTTGGGACACGGGTGACCTATGAGGTAAAGACTAGAGCTTGGGTTGAGGTACTTGCAACAAATGAAGATATTTGTTGCCCTCGGAAACGTAACCAATGCAGGGAGGGCAAGGACAGGATTGGAGCTATCTAGTACCAATGGATAGACTCGAAGAAGGATATGGTAGTATCAAAGTACCCAAGTCACCAGGGAAAAGTAAGGTTACAAGGAAAGGAGGCCGAAGAGGGGGTAGTGCCAGGGTTGGAGATCAATGCCTGTCTAATCTAGGGCAATGGAGTCACTATCTGCCCAGCGTTGGAGGAGACCCACCTGGGAGATACCCCGATCTACAGACCCAGAAAGGTATTTGGCCGGAAAAGTCAGATCACGGAAAAAACCAGCAGCAAGATGGATAGTACTAGGGTTTGGGATGTCCATTTCTCAGATCTAGGGCAACCTGGACAATTCCAGCTCAGCATTGAAGGAGAAATGGTGAGAGGATGACCTGATCTACAAACCCAAGCTGGAATTTTGCCGAAAAAATCAGATCTAGGAAAAAGTCAAAAAAATGGTGAGGAGCGCTAGGGTTTGGGAGGACAGTTTCTCAAATCTAGGGCAAATCGGGCACTTTCAGCTCAACGTTGAGGATGATTTGGTGAAGGGATGACCCAATCTACAAAACCCAGCAGCGGTTTGTCCAAAGATTAAGCGGTCTATTTTTAGTGTTTTTTTGGTTTTTTATTATTATGGAATTTTCAGTAAAATGAAGAAAAGCATGTGCCAATGGATTGAGATCTAGAAGAAAAGAGACTAACCTGTAGATCTTCCCCGGAAAACCTTGTAGATGCCTTGATGATGATGATCCCCGCCATCCCGATCAATTTGAGAAGCTTTGAGCAAGTTCTATGTCCAATGTTTTGCCCAAAGAGTCAATGCGCCCTCTCTCCTGCACAACAAAAGTCAACAATATCAAAATTCTTGTGTCATGAGAAAAAAAAAGCAAGATATACAGAAAAGTAACAAGATGTAATCATAGATCACAATGAAACTAATGAAAACCCCTTGATACAAGATGAAGCCAATCCAAGCAAGTTGAGTAGCCCTTGCAAAAACGCCCAAGCTGAAGTCGCCCTCCTGTAGACAAGAGAATGATCTCGAAAAAATATATAGATATCACCCAAATTTCTCGAATGCTAGGAAGCAAAAGACTTTCCAATCACCATCTAAGAACACCAGATGTAAAGGAGATCCAAGAAATATCCACAAGAAAAGTTTTTCTATTATCCAGATCCAAGAGCCAAAGACCCCTCACAAATGAAAAGCTCTCTCATTTAAATAGGAAAGAGAGAACCAAAATCATAACCACTTTACAAATGAGTGGCTAAGATAAAAAGATACAAATGTCTAATCAATGGTTGAGATGAGCTCAACATAGAGTACATGGATCAATACATCAATATAATATAAAAGAGGACCAAATCACTCAAGGAGAGGGGATCCCACTCAAGAAATAAATGAAGCACATGGTGGGTCCAGAGAGTGTTAACTAACTCCCTTTCGGTGTCCCCATGGCACAATAAAAGTAATATAATTTTAAAACTGTGAAATTGTGCCTCCTTGAGGAAATCGTGAGTCTCCAAAAGCTCCAGAAAATAATATAAAATGCTCGAAACATAGATGTGGGCCCATCCAGGTGCTGCAACTGTTGGAGAAAGGGGTGGAAGATATCACTCTCATCATCAGAACTCATCCCATGCCATTTCCTTGCCTTAGTAGCCCAAATCGAATTCTTCAGTAGCCATTGAATTATTTTTTAATCTACCTCGGGAAACATGATATGCCAAAAACAGCCTCCTAGGGTGCCTACGTTATCCAACTAATCCCACCAAGATCTCTGGGAGGGGGGTACTATGGTACAATCAAGTGGTTGGACCCCCTATGCCCCATACAGCGCCCTAGGAGATCTAATAAAAACATCTCCCTACTCAAACACGTCATCGAGTGAAGCAAAACTACATCAGAAGGGTAAAATGAGCAAAATCATCTCTGCAAGTGCTCGGAACTGAAAAGAAGTTGTCTCAGTAAACTCAGAGAGTCCAAATCCATCTAGGGTATATTACTATATACTCATACCCTTTCCAGGTCTCTGCCTGATCATCAACAATATCCAATAGACAAAATAATAACCTGTAAATGATCAGAGAACCAATATAACTCAGGCTGGCATCCATATGCTGCAAGTGTTCAAAGGCTAAGACATGCTCTATAAATCATTTAAGTACCAATCATAACAAGTAGCAGTCACCTCACTGGCGGTACATCAACAAAATACATATATATAGGGTTTCAATTATTAATCATAACTCTAATCAGACTTTCAAGACCATACTCACTTCATAGTTGTAGTCAATTTGCTAGTGAAGGGTGAAAGCTGAAATTTACAAGGCTAGGACAAAGGATGACCAGCAACTCAGCATTGTGACACTTCGGATATGGAAAGGGAATACTCACTCTAGCCATATGCCAGACAAACAACAACAAAGGGGATGGTAGTGCCTCACAAATTGGTGAGCTACTTCAGAGGTGCTTACTCACCTTGACAAATGCTCACGATCCAACTCAATACAAATAAGGCCAACAATCTTTAGAAAGAACTTTTAGGAACCATTGTTTTTTGGGCCTTTGATTTTCCATAGCCTTGGTCTACGCACTTTTATGCGAACTTTTATTATTTTTGGCTTTGCATTCATGTATGTTAAAAAACACTACTTTTCATGAATGTTTAAAATATTTCATTACAATATTTTTCAAAGCCAATTTCACTAGGCTAGCCTTTCATTCATGTATGTTGAAAAACACTACTTTTCATGAATGGGCTTTTTGCAAGATATTCATTTCATTTCCAGATACATTGTATTGATGGCGACGCTACTTGTTTCAGGTAAGCAAGCACATCCTAGGCAACTCAGAGCCGAGACACAAATAAACAAGGAAGTTTGTCCAACAAAGGCTTTAGCAGGGAAAGGTCCTCCATGCCACAAGTCAAGTAGTAAGTCGGGTTAAAACACAACTGGAAGGTAATGGATGGGTGGAGACAATGAGTAATGAAACCAAACGAGCAAGCCAAAGTATGGTGGGAATGACTAACTCTATTCTCCCTAAGGAAGGTAAAACCAATGAGTATAGATCAGGAACTTCCAAGTCTAAGTAGGGACATCAATACATAATATAGATACTTCCAAGTCCACATATTTATATGACCGCCAGATCAGGACACTAAATGCTAATGCATGTCATAAAAATGAGTATAAGAGCAATGATAACCATAACACAATATAATATAAGCTGAGTCATAAGCATGTAAATAATCCATCTGAACCAACATCAGTGCAATGAGAAAACACTGATACAACTCTGGGTATCAATAACTGCTATGCAAATGGATAAAATGACTACATCAGTCCTCAAATCTTAGTGTCCTGAAACTCAGTCATGGCATGGGAAAGTACTATAGTCCATCAATCAAATCATGATCCATCGTAGATGCTCATCTCAGCATCTCATCTCTAAGGGAACTAGCTAAAAAATGCACTGGAATCTGAAAAATAAAGTATGGTAGCCCGGCTACTATATATGTGATAACAAGGACCTTTCTCCACTATAGCCTCTTTGTTGGATAAGCTTCCATGTTTATTTGTGTCTCAGCGCTGAGTTGCCTAGGTTGTGTTGGCTAAACCTGAAACAAATAGCGCTGCCATCAATACAATGTATATGGAAATGAAATGAATATCTTGTGAAAATCTCATTCATGAAAAGAAGTGTTTTTGAACATACATGAATGCAAGGCAAGCCTAATGAAATTGGCTTTGAAATTTAAATGTGAAATATGAAATGTAAAGCCCATGTAACAAGTGTTTTTAAACACGCATGGAGCATGAAGCCTTAGTAAATAAAAATTCGTGTAACAAATGGATGGATCAAGGCTATGGAAACTCGAAGGCCCAAAAAGCTATGGTTCCTAAAAGTTATACCTAAAGATTGCTGGCCTCACTTGTATTTGATTTGGATTGTGAGCATATGTCAAGGTAAATAAGCACCTCTGAACGTAACTTACCCATTTGTGAGACACTGCCATCCCCTATGTTATTGTTTGTCTGGCATATGCTAAAGTGAGTATCCCCTTTCCATATCTAAAGTGTCACAATGTCAAGTTGGTAGCCACCCTTTAATCGAGCCTTTTGATTTTTAGCCTTCGCCCTTCACTAGCAAATTGATTACAACTATGAAGTGAGTATGGTCTTGAAAGTCTGGTCTTAGTTATAACTAATTCACGAAACTCTATATATTTGGTTGGTAGATCGCTAGTGAGATTATTACTACTTGTTATAATTCTTACTTGAATGATTTGTAGAGCATGTCTTAACCTCTAAACACTTGCAGCAGATGGATGTTAGCCTGGGTCATATTATTGATTATTTACAAATTATCATTTTGTCTGTCTGGACATATCAGATATTGTACATGATCATGCAAAGATCTGTAGGGTGTATGAGTATACACCTTAGATGAATTTGGGCTCCCTAAGTCCAATGAGACAGCGTATTTTCAGTTTCGGGCAGTTACAGTGATGATTTGTCTCAAAATACCATTCTGGTGCAGTTTTGCCATGTTAAATGGCCTGTCAGAGTAGAAAGATGATTTGATTGATTCACCTAGGGCGTTGTATGAGGAGGGGGTGGTCCAGCCACTTGTTTTTACCATTATACTCCCCTACCAAAGAGCCTCGTGAGCTCAGTTGGATAACACAGGCACTCCAGGAGGCAGTTTGGGCAAGTTCACGTTTCCTGAGGTAGATTAAAAATGATAAAAATGGTTACTAAAGAATTCAATTGGGGCTACTGAGGCTAGGAAATGGCGTGGGATGATTTTTGATGATGAGTGTGATGTCTTCCACCCATTCTCCATAAGTTTCGGCATTCAGATGGACCCACATCCATCTCTTTGGCATATTTTATGATTTTCTGGAGCTTTTGGAGGCTCACGGTTTTCCCAGAGAGGCACTATTTTGCACTTAATATTATATTTTTATTTATATTGTGCCATGGGGACACGCTAGGGGTGTTAGTTAATACCCCCTGGACCCACCATGAGCTTTATTCATTTTTATTTTGTCATTGAGTGGGATCCCCTCTCCTAGGGCGATTTGGTCCATTGATGTGTTATATTATTATATTGATCTGTGTGCTTTATGTTGAGCTCTTCTCAACCATTGATTAAAACATTTTTATCTTTTAATCTTAGCCATCCATTTGAAAGGTGGTTAGAATTTTGATATCTCTCATTCCTATTTAAAGGAGAGAACTTCTCATTGTAAAGGGGTCTTTAGCTCTTGGAATCTTGATAATAGAAAAACTCTTTTGTGGAAACTCTTGGGTCTCCTTTGCATCTGGTGTTCTTCGATGGTGATTGGAAAGTCTATTGCTTCCTAGCATTTGGGTATTTGTGGTGAGATCTATATTTTTCGTGGAAACTTTGTTTTGTCTCTAGGAGGGCGACTTCACTTGGGCGATTTTGCAGGGCTTCCTTAACTCACTTGTTTGGCATCGCTTGTATCAGGGGGTCATCATTAGTATCATTGTGATCTATGGTTTCATCTTGTTATTTTTCTGTAGCATTTGTCCATTTCTCTTGATGCATCAAATCTAATATGGTTGACGTTTGTTGTGTAGGAGGGAGGGCGCATCGGCTTCCTTGGGCAAATCAATTTGCATAGAGTCTTCATCCAAATCTTCTCAAATTGATCGGGATAGCATAGATCGTCATCATCAAGGCATCTACAAGGTTATCCAGGTAAGATCCACAGGTTAGTTCTTCTTTTCTTGGCTCCAATCCATTGGCACCTTTATTTTATTTTCAAACCCCTAATTTAAATTAATTGAATAATTCTATGGATCAAACCACTTGATCTTTTGGCAAACCATTTCTGGGTATTGTAGATCAGGTCAAACCCTAAGTGGGTCCTCCTAGGCGTCAGGCTTAGGTGACTCTATTAGGCCCAAATCCTAAGGCACTAATCTCTGAACCCTAACGCAACCCTCGTTTGGCCAATTTTTCCTTCGTTTTGATCCTACCCCTGAGGCTTGGGTACGTTGATACTGTCATACCTTTCGTCAAGTCCATCCACCGGTACTAGATACCCTCGATCTTTACCTTAACATGCCTGCATTGGACACGGTTCCCAAGGCAGTGGATTTTTTCATCATTTGCTAGTACCTTGATTCTGGATCTAGTAGTAAGACTCATAAGTCACTTGTATTTCAACCTTGGATCAATTTCACACTTCATAAACCTCCTGATCCAAACCATAACTCACCTTGTGACTTCATCCATAGATCTAGGGTTTACTTCACCTTACACCTTACGTACTTCAACTTCCATTGATTTGATCTGATGTCTTGGTCTGATCTCTCCTGTCGAGAGTAGATCTGGGTCTCCCCCATTGTTGTCTTGGGCTAAGACAACATCAAGTGAAGATTGCCTCGATTGGCGTGACAACCATCCATTTGGGAGTCAAGGCTATCTTGGGTTCCCCTCTTTGGTTGCCCATCCCTCTACCATCCATCTTAGATCCATCTCATAGGGGCAACTACAAGTCTGGTGATAACAGCCCTAATGTCAACTCCTAATTATGTGGGACCAACTTCAATGTTTGATTGATTATAAAGAAATGACATTTGCAAATCATTTATACGCAACACTTGACTGCTCCTACACTCATTGACTGAGCTCTACATCATTATCGCAACTGAGGTTGACTGAGAGAAATTCGATGGTTGGTGTTTTTCCTTCTTTCTTCAACATTTGCAGCTCTTAAGCTTGCATGGGGTTTGTTTCTTCTTTATATAGTCTCGGTGGTGGAGAGTTAAGTCTGTGGTGGTCACGGCCAGCAGCATAGGGCATGTTGGTGATCATGGTCAACAATTAGCAACCCTTGGTTGTGGTCTAACGCAACAGCAGCAACAGTTAGCATCCCTCGGTCGTGGTCCAGGGCAACAACAACAACAATTAGAAGCCCTCGTGATGGTCTAGGGAAGCAGCAGCACCCTCGGTGGTGATCTAGGGCAGCAGTAGCAGCCCTGGTGGATGTCACGGCTGGCAACAGCAGATTGCTACAGCCTTGGTGGTGGCCACAGTTAGTAGCAAGCTGCTACAGCAGCTTCAATGGTGACTGGGGAAGCAATAGTAGGTTCGGTGGTGACTAGTGTAGCAGCAGCAGGTTCAATGGTGGTAAGGGTTAGCAACAAGCGGCTGCTACTGGACTCAACAGCAGTTCACACTCCACGTGGAAACAACAAAAGGTAGCAGAAGTAAACCTACTAGGGCTAGTTTGGTTTTGGAAATTTTATAAACATTCATCTCAGAATTCTGAGAACAAAATTTCTCCCTTCATGTACAAACTCAGTCATCTCATTTATAGGATGAATTACTAATGCTTTGGGGGTTTTGTCCTTAAAAGTTTTCCCCGTGAAAAATCATGTGTTCAGTTGTGAGATGCTTGATTGACTATTGTATCTATCTTACTGTTGTTAGTATCTATCTCTAATACAATCTGCAATTTTTAAAAATATCACACATGTTAAAATTCAACATGGTATCAGAGATTTGCTTGTGAAGATTACAGTGAATGAGCAGATCTTTGTAACCTCCCTAGACCTTGGGACATTTGTAGACTGAGATAGCAGACTTGTTGATCAAAGACGGCTACCAACCCCTTCAGACTGGAAGAAAGGCTTGAGGGGTCAGCCAACTACAACTCATGGAGACCTAGGCTTATGGCCACCTTGGAAGAGAATGACCTTGATGACTTGGTTCTTAATGCCATAGAAGAACCTACATCTAATGCAGGAAGGATTTCCTTTAAGAAGAAGCAAGCAAAGGAAAGTAGAATCGTCTATGACTCAGTCAAGGAGACCTTGATGCCCACCATAACACCATTGAAGACTACCAAAGAATGCTTTGACACCTTGACAAATTTATATGGGAAGAAAGCACCCAACCATAAGAGAGTACTGAAGAAGAGGCTTCGTACATTGAAGATGGACAAGGATGAAGGAGTGACCCCCTTCTTCACAAAAATTGCTCAGGTAAGATACCAACTTACTGCTATCGGTGTACCTGTGGATGATGATGATCTTGTACAGAATGTATTCAATGGTCTTCCTAGTTCTTGGGAAACCTTTCTGGGAGCTGTAAGTGGACGTGAAACTCAGCCAAACTTTGATAGACTTTGGCATGATTGTTTGGAAGAAGAAGGAAGAATTTAGAGCAGAACAAACGGAACTAAGGAAGGGAACCTTGCCCTTACAACCAAAACAAGGAAGTTCAAGAAGTCCTTCCCTCCAAAGAAGAAAGAAAACAAGCCACAAGGTAAGCAATCAGAAGCTTCAAATAGAGAATGTTTTAATTGTCATAAGATGGGACATTATGCCAGGGACTGCAGGCATCCAAAGAGAAGATTCAAAAGAAGGTTCCAAGCTTCTACAGTAGAAGAAGAAGAATGCTAAGTCTTCCAAAGAAGATGAACCAAGAAGGGAATACTACTTGATCTCTGGTCTTCCAGGATCCATCACCAACACTGCTAACTCTTGGTTAGTGGATAGTGGTGCTTCTAGACATATGACAGGTTTTCGTGAAGAACCTACAAGCTACAGAAAGAATAAGTTCACTACTCAAGTAGAGCTTGGGGATGACAACCTACAAAATTGAAGGGTTGGCTCAACTTTACTTCAACTTGACTCGAGGATTGTTTTGCATATCGAAGACATACTATATGTCCCTAGTTTGAAGAAGAACCTCCTCTTTGTTGTTGGCTTAGAAGATAAAGGCTACAAGGTTCTCTTCATGGACAAGAAGGTCCTACTATCAGCAAAGAATGAGAAGTTAAGCTCAGTAGAATCGATTGGAGTTCAAGAGGGAGGTCTTTACAAAGCTTCCGAACACTCCACTCAAGCAATGGTTCACAACACAATTGACCCATGTGAACTGTGGCATCGAAGGTTTGGACACCTTCACTATACAAATCTCTCTGGTCTTCAAAAGATGGTCACAGATATGCCTGAGTTTTCTCATGAACATAATGGTGTTTGCAAAGGTTGTGCTCTAGGTAAGAACACTAAGAAATCCTTCTCCAGAAGTAAGAATAGATCTAAAGGAATCTTGAACACGATTCATTCTGACATATGTGGGCCTATGTCTTCACCCTCCTTGAGTGGGTGCTTGTATTATGTATTGTTCATAGATGATCACTCTCGCAAGTCTTGGATCTACTTTCTAAAAGTCAAGAGTCAAACTTTTGACAAATTCAAAGAATTCAAGGCTCTAATTGAAAACCAGATAGGAAGACACATCCGTATCGTGAGGTCAGATAACAGAGATGAATATGAATCTAATGAGTTTGATGATTTTTGCTGAGAAGCATAAATCAAGAGGGAGCTGACAGTGCCATGCAACCCTCAACAGAATGGGGTTGCAGAAAGGAAGAAAAGAACTATGTGTGAAGCTGCCAAAGCTATGCTAAGTGACCTCGATCTTCCTATATCTCTGTGGGTTGAAGCTGCATGCACTATTGTATACATCCAAAACATAAGCCCTCATGCCATCTTGGGGGAAAAGACTCCAAAAGAAGTATTTACAGGCAAGAAACCCACAGTTAACCACATGAGGATTTTTGGCACTCATGTGTATATTCATGTACCAAAAGAAAAGAGGTCTAAGCTAGACCCTTTCGGAAAGAATGGCACAATTGTTAGTTACAGTGAAAGCTCGAAAGCTTACCGCATCTATGTTCCTAGACAAAGATACATTCAAGTCAGTAGACACGTAATATTCCATGAGGAAGTTGTGTTCCGCCAATCAAAAGAGCTTCTAAAGGAGACAAAAGAATCTCCTTCCGAATTTCCAGATTCAGAACTTCAGAGGGAGGAAGAAGAAAATGAGCCTCAAATTCTAGATGTGCCTGTAGAATCAGAAAGACCAACAGAAGAACTACTTGAGGCTCCTCCTTCCAAAAGAAGACCTTCCTGGTTCCGAGAAATGTTGCAAGAATATGAGAAGCACAAAGCTCCTCTTGGAACCTTCAGAGAAAGCATAAAGCTGTAATGTCCCTTTTTGAAATTTTATTAAATTACCAATTTTTTCACTTTTTTTCCCTATTTCGACCTTTGACTAGTTTTGATGTCTAGGTCTCCAAATTGGTCCAAATGCTCCCAAATCTTCACAGAAGGTATATGAATGATATTAAGGTTTGAATATGATGTTCAGCGAAGCTTTATGACCCTCTAAAGGCTTCTGCAAACTTGTTTAAGATTTTGTTCACTTTTTTTCCCTATTTCGACCTTTGACTAGTTTTGATGTCTAGGTCTCCAAATTGGTCCAAATGCTCCCAAATCTTCACAGAAGGTATATGAATGATATTAAGGTTTGAATATGATGTTCAGCGAAGCTTTATGACCCTCTAAAGGCTTCTGCAAACTTGTTTAAGATTTTGTTCAAGGTAGGAGTTTTGACTTGTATTTTGGGGTTCTAATTCCCCCACAATGAATACTAAAAATGGCTTCCCAAATGCACTCAAGCCAACTCGAATTTATGAATGGAAGCAGGGGACATGTAAAGGACATCAATATGAACTCATACGCATCACCATTCAACTTTTAATGTCTACTATAACTCCCTTAAATCAGATGCAAAAAGACTAGTTTCAACCTTGGGAGAAATGATAGGCAACTTCTCCAAATGCTATACAACTCAACAAAATAACTCCAAATGCTTATGTATTGAACATTAAACTCATATAATCCATCAATAACAGTCCATCCATCCATAAACCATCAGTAGTTTACTTATCCATTCGAATCTATCAACATTATATTGGTTCACAACAAGGTAGTGGGGAAATGGCATTGTTTATTCATTGTTTAACATTTATACATGAAATCTTTTGGGTATTTCGACCTGAGAGTCTTCTGAACTTTTAAATACAGAAATAACAGTCCATTCATCCATAAACCAGCAGTAGTTTACTTATCCATTCGAATCCATCAACATTACATTGGTTCACAACAAGATAGTGGGGAAATGGCACTATTTCTTCATTGATTAACATTTTTACATGAAATCTTTCATTATTTCGACCTGAGTCTTTTGAACTTGAAATACAGAGCATTTACATCAGAACATAAAATAATGGGGCATTAGAAGCTTCCCCAAAGAGATCAATAGCTCACCCAAAGTGCAATCCCTCCATGAGCAAGAATATGCAATAAAAACTGGAAATGGTTGAGAGAAAGTGTTGCAATAGAAGGAACCACGAGCTGCCCTGTAGCTTACACCTGCAAATACAACACCATTAAAGCTCCATGAAAGACCTGAGTGGCCTCTCCAAACTCCAACTTGGATGGGAATCTTTCACCATCGAAATTTGCTAAGGCAAGAAACTAGTCATCCTCTAGCTCTCTCAATTCAGAAATGCAATTTTCTCAAATGATCAAAAGCTCTTCTCTTGGTTGATTCCTGTATTTTATAAACATCCTTAGCCTTCTAAGGTTACCAATCCATCCACAAACTCAAGCCAATTCGAATTAGGGTGCGTGCTCAAGATTTGCCATGTGTCCTCCCTTTCCTAGCCTTCCATCTTCCCCCAATTTGAGTAGGAACCCATTGACCTTCCCCAACTCACATGAGTGCCCTCTTGGATGCTCTATTTCGACCTGACATGTCAGATATGTCAAATGTCAACCTTCAGATCTGATTTGTGTCATAGGTGTCATAGCATCTTCATCATTGTTGTCATAGAGCTAAAGAATCTAGTCCAAGTGTCTCAATAGCTCCAAAATGCCTCTTCCTCTTCCGTTGGAGTTACTCTTCCACTCCAATTCGACCTTAACTGATTCATGCCAAGTATATTGACCTTCCAACTCATCCCAAGACCCTTGGGCTTCTTATGGATTCGAAATTGCAAGAGGAAGATGATATGTGGCACAGAAAGTCTAGCTTGTGTGGGCCCCATAGTCTCCATGTGTCTCCATGATCAATTGCCACTTTGATTTTTCCTTGTATTTATTTATGTAGCTCCTTTATTTAATATTTATGCCATTCTAATGTTCAAACATCATTTATTGTCCCCCTTATTCCAAATCCCAAAGCTTCCACCACCAACCTAGGAAACTAGTAATTTTTCTCCTTGGCAATTATTTGACCCTTAGCATCAATTTGACAAACTCTCATGAATATAGAAAATGTGATTAGGCCATTGTGACCCAATGCAAAATTTGGGACATGACAAATCCTCTCTTCCCAATATTGCTTGTCCTCAAGCAATTTCAAACATGGGTGTCGAAGAACCTGCTTTCTATATGATTCTTTGAAGTTGCCATTGAGTTGCCCAACTTTGAGTCTTTGAGATTCCATGAAGATTTTAAAGAGGAACCACCATGCTTGTTACTGCACTACTCTGATTAAAATCACTTTATTAAGTGGGGAATCCATCTCCCATACTACTTGTTTCCCAAAATATTTGAAATCAATGGGACTAAAAACTATCCCAAGGTCCCATTGCTTGTATTGCACTCCAACAATTAATAGTGCTCTCCAACCCATACCATTAGGAAAGAGAATTTCGAGATCCCATTTTCTTGTATGCATTCTTCCAAACATCATGAATACATAATATATATCATCAAAGTACATACAACATAATAAAAATGTACATCAAGGAGGTGCCTCATCAAAAAATCATGAAAGTGCTTATACCTCCAAGTAAGTAGACCACCATTTTCCAAGTGCATACAAGCTTCAAGTGACCAATCAAATCAGCTCCAATGACATAGGTGAGGATCCCATGTCCTATAATGTTGCTCCAAAAGGACGTGATATGCATCAAAATATTCAGCCATGTATTCTTTCATCCAAGAAGTGAATGAAGAATCTCCACTCAAATCTGAACCAAATAATGAGCAAAAAAAACAAGGAGACTTCAAATGACTCAAAGAAGTCTCACCTATACATCCATGAATGAGAGAATCATAAAGATATAACAAAGTATGTGGCTGGCAACAAAAAAGTTCTCCAATCATAAATCTATTCACCCCAGTGTTGGATGAAGTTCCTCCAACATCAAATGAACTAAGTGTTGAGCAAGAAAAACCATGAGTCTTCAAGTGACTCAAATGCATATCATAGGTGCATCCATGTAGATGTGCATCATCATAAAGTAACAAAGGATGCTGCTGCAAATGTGAATAAGAATGTGCTCCAACCATGTCATCATAAAAAGTAAATCTAGGAGTTCCATTCTCCTCATGTGGCACCATCAAAAAGAACCCTTTCACCCATACTTCATTGAGACTAATGCTGCAAAACATGGAATTGTAGGATGTAGCAGAATGAACTAACTCACCCAAATGATCAAAAAGTGCAGAA
Source organism: Pseudotsuga menziesii (assembly GCA_001517045.1). NCBI lineage: Eukaryota > Viridiplantae > Streptophyta > Pinopsida > Pinales > Pinaceae > Pseudotsuga > Pseudotsuga menziesii. Next base: position 875,014 of record LPNX011053071.1, read on the forward strand.
GTTTCATCATGGGAATGATCCAGGGTAGTGTTATCACATATACAGTAGTCGGGCTACCATATTCTATTTTTTAGATTCCAGTACACTTTTTCAGCCAGTTCCCTTACATATGAGATGTTGAGATGACTGTAATATTCCCAAAAGTGACATGCACGCAAACCCTAAAAGTGACATGCATGCAAACCCTAAAAATGACATGCATGCCATCCCAGCATTATTATAATGA
>LPNX011053084.1:5766-20172 GCA_001517045.1 Pseudotsuga menziesii
GAAATTGACGTATATTATATAATCATATCACCATTTACATAAATGCTCACGAGTCATAACTAGTTTCTCCATCTTTAAAATGAAGAGACCATGTCACTCGCCTCCAAAATGCAATCTGTGATCTTGCTATACAATATTGGAATAATGGTCAAATGTTAGGAAATAAAATTCTACAAAAAAGAAACTATAATATAGTTACTAGATTGACGTGTGTGAGAGACATGTGTTACGCATCACTAGAACAGAAGGAATAAGAAGGTCAAAAGTCATTGAGACCTGCATATACTGTTGTACTCAGAAAAAATAGATCTTTCATGTAGGCAAGCCTTTTTTTTTGCTTTATCCAGTTGGAAATGCTTTAAAAGATATGGTAATCTGTGTCAGTCCATGCTTGGATATTTTACTGGACAAGGCCACAGACCATGCAGAAAGCTTGTGGGAATGCATTTTATCTGTAATAAATGGAAAGATCTCCGAGGATAAGCACGGGAATATAAAAATGGAGTTAACATCTTTGGTTGGGTGTTCTTGGATTCTCGTTTTTATTTTTCGTTTATACCTTTCTTGTCGTAGCTTGTATCGACAGTGTATTTTTCTCGTGCCTCCTAATCCAGCAAAGAAGTCAAGCCTTGCGATGGGTGATACATTTACAGCATTTTCGGGCAGTGATTGGATACAAGAGGGGGCAACCTGATAGGAGGACATTTCTCATGGATAGGTAAACCATCTATTTCCGTTCCTACTCTGTTGGTAACTATTTCACAGAGCTTAGAACAGGGTGGGTTTGAAAGAACCTCTGCTCTTTTGTATGTGCTGCATAATATAGCTTTACAGAGACTTGTTGACCTGAATAGGCAACTGAATGCTTTGGTATTTTTACATGATAGAGCTCTTAGATTGAAGGATGCAATGGCAGAGGGTGGTGATGATCTGCCTATTCGATGTAAGGAAAGAAAGCGGTTAGAGAAATTGCTTCAAATCTCAAAGCAAGAGGCATTGGCTCTAACTGATTTTATTTTGAAGTATGCATTTTCCATTGTAGAAAAGGTTGAACATAAAACCTGCACTGTTGAGATTGACAACACTAGGCCATGGGCATGGAATTCAGTTGTTGGGATGCTGAATGAACATTCCTTAGTCCCAGCGATTTGGCAGCTTGTATGCCATAACGTGGATGTTTGGTCATGTCATGCTTCTAAGAAAAGAATGAAGAAATTTGTTTCGAAATTGCTTGGAAGTTTCTTGTCTCTTTTAAAACGGAACTGCATTGATGTTATTTTTTAGTTAGTTGAGAAACAAATGGTAAATGAACACAAGGTAGTCACAATGGAGGAGACATCTTCACAGCTGCTAAGAAATTCAGTTCTTTACGAGCAACAGGCAAGAATTGACATTCATGCACTTTCCCTCCAAATGGTGTTGCAAACTTGTAATGTTTCAATTTGTCTTTCTTCAAAATCACATTTTCTTCAAAATCACACACACCTGCACGTTTTTAAGGGCAACGAGCTATGCTCAGACCTTGCTGAAATACCAGATTTGAACAAGTCCTTCTTAGAAAAGTTGTCGAAGGGAGAAAAACCAGATCAAGCCACTTTACTTGGAGAACTCTTTGTGGCATTGGCAGGTGTTGTGAAAAGTTTAAAAACAAGGCCCAGGGGGGAAAAGTCATGGCCAACTGCTAGCAAGGATGGGCTGGGAGTAAATGATGCAGAATCTGCAAGCGGGCATGAAGATGATGCTCTCTTTGGAGATCTGTTTTCAGAGGCTAGCATGCAAGTAGTCATCTCTGGTGGACATGAACAGCCCTGCTCTGCAAATGACAGTGTTTCTGACTCCAGTAATATTCCTTTACAAGGATCTGTTGAAGTGCTTAGTTTTATTAAAGAGTGCATTTTTTCTCCAGATTGGCATTCTTCTATTTACAAAGAAGCCTGTCACCAACTTAATGAAGAACATGTCAGTGCTCTTTTACGAATGCTACAGCCACAGCTTTCAATTGATGAAAGAATGGAGGGGGCTCGTGTTTCAGATATGTCCTATTGAAAACACTTGAACATTTTCACAAAGCATGCTTTAACCTGTTACATGAACTTGTTATGAGGCGTGCCTTATCCATCGAACTTGAAGAACACCTAGTAAATCAAGTTCTGAAGATAGAGGGTGGGAGGTTTGCTTATACTGATGATGCTCTTGTTCTTGTAGCTCTCATTCTTATTATAAGGACATCCACAGGGTCCAGTTTGGGAGATGACTCCTTAAGACTCAAAATCTGCAAAGGCTACGCTGGTTTTATTGTTGAGAAAGTGAAAGCTACATATTCAGGGTGCTTAAATATCCAAGAAGTTTGTGCAAGTCTTCCATCCCTATTTCATTTGGAAGTTCTTCTCGTGGCTTTTCATTCTTCAAATGCATTTGAAAAAATCAAAATGGCAGAGAATATTTTTCTACCCTCAGCAATGTAAGTTGTCCTCTAGTGGAACTTAACAGCACACAATTGGTTTGTTGGTCTTTGCTAATTTCAAGACTAATGTTGATTCTTCGGCACATGATTCTCCACTCTACAACCTTCCCATCCTGGTTGATGTTCAATATAAGAAATAAGTTAATACAGATTACACAAGGAGGAACTTTTCAGCTTCCCACAGGAACAGGCTATTTGGAATCATGGGTATATCATGTGGTACAAAGTGTTATAAATGTGAATGAGGGAGTCACAGAATAGCATGGAATGACTGATCTCTTTCAGCAACTGATTGACGTTAGTGGGGTTCATAACTGGAGTATTGTAGAACACAAAGTTCTTCAAGATCTGGGTTTAAATTGGTCTAATCTCTATTCTGTTGTTTGTCACATTTTGGAAGTGTGGCAGAATAGGGAAGCTTCCCAAGTGCATGAGCTTATACTTGAAAGATATTGTTTTGTACTTGGCTGGATCACTCTATCAGATATTGATGTTGAGGAAGCTGGTGCTTTGCCATGGAGTCCTGAATTGGGCAGAGACAAGTTGCTTGAAATTGAATACTTCATAAGTTTTAGTAGAATTCTGCGCCATAATGTTCATTTTGGCCATACAGGGGAGCTATCACAGCTGGCAAATATCATTCTAGATATACTCTCTCAGCTTCAAACATTATACAAAGAGCATAGTGTGAAGGAAAGGGGTTGGTTATTCTTAAGGCATAGTGCATGGCTGTCTTTAATTTTATCATTGCTCCAGGCAGGTCTGTGGAAAGTGTCTCTGAGAAAGATCCCAGTTTCAAGAGAGGACACATTTTGGATAGAGCAGACATCTAAAGATACTTCATTAGTCACACTTTGTGAGCAGTTAGTTTTTTGTGTATTGAAGGATGGGCAATCAAGCGTTTTGCTGAAAACATTGACATCCTTTTTGAGCATGCATGTCGGGGCACTGCGAAAAGCTGTGCTTTTTGTTCTTGATGGAAAAGAATGCGAAGATGATGCACTGTTTTCACTAAATTTGCTGCTTCAAGTAGGTTATGACAAGTCAAAGCATGAAGAGCTGTTGGGGATGCTAGGAGCTAGCTTTAAGTTTATAGAGTCTGTACTTGGAACTCTGACAAAGTTTAGAGGAATTGTGAGCAAATAAAACACAGGGAACCTGAACAAAGTTTTTCTGAGCTCCTCGTTGCATGGTTTCCCATCACATGTTCATCCAGGGAGTGCAGGTGTGGTCTCTTCTACCCTCTCTGTTGAGGGATTTTTTTATACAATTGAGCAATTTTTCAGAGCAAGAGATGCATTAGGGGGAATTGAGGTTGATGCAGAAGTTTTCAATAGTTTGCTTGAGGTCATAATGACCATAAAGTTTGACAGGCTATTTGAGGGTATACATGATAAATGTAGAATCCTCTTCAATAATTTAATTCCCTCTATAGAAGAGAGATGTATGTATAGTGATCTATTTTTGCTGAAGAACATGGAAAGCCTGGTAAAAGAAATGAACTCAAGCGAGGAGGTTAACTTATCTATTAAAGAGCATCTACTTACAAGTGCAACTGATATGGTGGAATGCCTGAGAACGAATCCTAGTAAAGTCATTTTGATTAAGTTTTATTTGGGGAACACTGAGGACTCATTGATGTTGAACCAATCCAACAAGTTCCGGGAATTTCTTGGAGGCAATGATAACTTTTTGCCTTTAATTGATGCTTTGGATGGATGCCATAATGAGTCAGTGAATACGAAGGTGCTACAGCTGTTTGTTAATATTTTAACAGGTGATCCGAGTTGTATTAACTTGAAACACACCTTGCAAGAAAAGTTATTATTGATGGATTCATCTTCTTTGGCTTCATGGCTGGAAAAAATGCTGCTAGGATATACTGCTCAATCAGCTGTAGGTAATTTGCCAACAGGAGTCTCTAATTCAGTAAGAGATTCAGCTATTGCTTTCATCAATGCTTTGGTGTCACCTTCATCTGATTCAAAATCAAGAGAACTTTGTGATCACATTCTTGATGCATTGCTTGTGGGTCTAGAGAAGGCATTCCTGTCATTTGATCTTCCTACTGTGAAAGCATACTTCAATTTTGTAGTTTAGTTGGCAAATGGTGACTCCACAATAAAGCCTATTATCAAGAGGTGATTGATATGGTGGTCAAGTTGTCTGCCGATGAAACCCATCTGGAGGGTTTGAAGTTTGTCTTGGGTTTTCTGGTTTCTGCACTGGGTTCATATGGTGCTAACAAGCATGTTTCTGAAAAATTAACAGAGAAGCCTTGGTCAAACACTAGTTCTAACAATGATTCTGCTAGCTGTAAGTTGAAGCCTAGTGTTCCTAGAAAGAACTCGGAGGCTTTGGTTAATCCAGTCAATCAGGGAGTCCATTCTAGTGCGATTGAGTGTGATGCCACATCAACAGATGATGATGAGGATGATGGCACATCTGATGGAGATCTGGCTAGTATGGATAAAGAAGATGATGATGAGAGTAACAGTGAATGGTCACTTGCATCAAAAGTTTGTACATTCACCACTAGTGGAAGCAACTTTATGGAACAACATTGGTACTTCTGCTACACTTGCGATCTGACTATTTCTAAAGGGTGTTGTTCTATTTGTGCCAGGGTGTGCCACAGGGGTCACAGAGTTGTTTACTCTCGTTTAAGCCGTTTATTTTGTGATTGTGGAGCAGGAGGGGTAAGAGGGACAAGTTGCCTCTGCTTGAAGCCTCGAAAATATGTTTCTTCCAGCACTACATCATTGAGGGGGGCTAGCGGCGTTGATCCATTCTTGCCTCTCTCAGATGAGAGGGATCATCTTCAGCCATCTCACAGTGACTCTGATCTTGAGGATGAAGGTTGCATGGAGAATGAGAAGACTTTCAAGTTATCTATCCTCAAAGAGGAAGAGGATGGGTTGCTATCACTTTTTATGGATATGGATATTGAAGGCCAAGTTTTGAGGTTATGTAGACAACTTCTTCCTGGTATTAACGAGGCTAGCCATTCAGTATTGTCAAAGGATGAGAGGATAGTTTTGGGTGATGACAAGGTTTTATCCTACAATTCAGATCTTTTGCAATTAAGGAAGGCATATAAAAGTGGATCTCTGGACATGAAGATTAAAACAAAATATTCTAATGCAAGGGAACTTAAATCCCATCTTTCAAGTGGCTCTATCGTCAAATCTCTTCTTACTATAAATAGCAGAGGCAGGCTTGCAGTAGGAGAAGGTGACAAAGTAACAATCTTAGATGCGAGGCAACTTATTGGACAGCCAGATGTTGCACCTGTGATAATAGACAAGTCTAATGTGAATCCTCTTTCCAGGAATTCAGTTCGATTTGAACTAGTTCATCTTGTTTTCAACTCTGCAAATGAGAACTATTTGGCTGTAGCTGGGTATGAGGAATGCCAAGTTCTCACTGTCAATTCTCGAGATGAAATAACAAACCGTCTTGCAATTGAGCTTGTGGCTAGTTCCAAACTTTAAGACTTTTAGTGTTCTCATTAGGTCACTTGACACAAATGATAAGCTGCAAGAAGCAAACAGGGTAATGAAAGAAATGCTAGTATTGCTCAGCCATATCACTTGAAAGAGGAACACTGTAAATTATGGATAATTTATTAATTTTTGAGGTATGGTAAAAATTTGACTACTTGAAAGACTCAAGAGAAATGGGAGAGGATTTAGAATCTGTTCCATTGGCCCTCTATTCGCTTAGTTGATCTACTTCTAGAGAAATTGTCTTGACTCTTGACAGTGGACTTATTCTCATTCATTTTTGAGGAATACAGGTTTAGATATTATCAGGTTGAGATCTTCTTCTTCACTTAACTGAGAACACAATCGGAGGGAAGAGGGCAAGGCTCTTCCACAGATTAGGTGGCAACTACAAAATAACCGCAGCAACAATAATAATAATAGCTTACCATCGTTTCACTTCGATTCTTCCTGTACCATCATCGAGATAAAATGAGACATCAGTAACCCTCTCTTCCTTGTTGAAGACCATCCCAACGAGGGTTACCTGCGCACCCTAAAAGACATACATAGTAAGGTGATTTATTCCATAATACATAAACACCTTGAATGTTCAGTAAAAATTAAGAACGGTTCTTACATTGTTGACGTCAACGCCATCTATTGTAAAATTCGAATTCTCATCAGAGAGCTTCTGGGTTTCCTGGCTTATCTGTTTTATCGTCAATGGAAGAAGCCTGGTGCTGGTACCGCTTTTCTGCAAAACCATCCATGCTTGATTGAATGTTGGGCTCCTTAAGCTGCCAAAACATGCAGAGGTTGAAAACCCTAAAACCGCCTAAGCTGAGAGGAAAATCCGCTTACCCTCACAGAGGAAAAAACGCCTTCGTTAACTTGGGTGGCCTGAGAGGGCATAAAACCACCTCCTGAGAATAGAGAACCTCCATCCGACTGACTCTGCATGCCAAACATCTTTATTCTCTACTTTGTTAATCCCCGCAGAGAACAAGGGTTTTTGGATGAAATTCACAAAGAAAATAATATCAGGTGTGAAGGATATGAAGTGTAATCAAATGACAATGGTGTTTTTCTGCTACGAAGTCTTCATTGATATTGGGGATTTGAGGGAGGAAGCAAAACTCCCGCCAATTTTCTTCCCTCCATTTCATTCGCCACTTTGTGTTGAATTTGACGTTGGTGTCATTTACCAATCACTTTGACATTTGACTATGGAATTTTTAATCTTTGTCAACGAATTATATCATTTTAGGAACACTGTAAAACCTAAGCGTCGAATATGCGACGGAGGCCCCGTCGCTTACCAAAAATCACAAGGATACATTTACAAAAAAAAATGTATCCTTGTGATTTTTGGTAAGTTTAAAAAGAGAAATCCACGCGTCATTGGGTTTTGGATCGAAATGTAGTAGTGTGCATTACTCCATCCTTGTCCACTATGCCAAAGGAAGCTGGTGATGGTGGTGATGGAGGAGGAAGAGGGGGGTGGGTTTTGTGATGTTTAGGGAAGAGAGGTCATAGGTTGGAGCCTCGGTGCATGCAAGGGAAACCATGTGGGATTGAACCGAAGAGGAAATCGAGCCAATAATGATATGTACCTGGTCATAATCGCTTGCCCAGTGTTTTCCCAAGTAGAAGCATGCGATGGCAAGCAGCAGAAGACCCGCTACCTTCAATGTGAGGGGACTCTTCATGATATCCTCCTTCATTTTTTCTTCCTCCCTCTGAATCTAGCTTCTACGAATTTGCCTTTGCTCATTGGCTTCCCATGTCCAAAAATGGGTGAAACAATTGATTTGAGAGGGAAAAACATTTGAGAATTTTTTTTATTGCCGGAGTGACAACTATAAATGACCAAATAAATGACCAATTGTTATGTGGTCATTTTTAGTCTAGATATCCCGTGACCAAATTTGGTCATTTATCTTGGTCGTTTTTAGTTGGTTTTATCCCATGACCAAAAGTGGTCATTTATCTTGGTCTTTTTTAGTTATCTCACTTAAATTTATCAATTTTGGTCATTTATCCCTTCAAAAAAACTGTGGTGACCAAAACTTTTGGTCTCTTGGTCACTAATCTCTCATTTTCCACTAGTGTCTCTTTTGGCAGTCATAGTACATACATTAGTTGGGTCGCTTATTTTCTATTTAAGATCTGTTTTGGCCTTCATAGTACATACATTAGTTGGGTCTCTTATTTTCTAAGTAAGGTCTCTTTTGGCCTTCATAGTACATACATTAGTTGGGTCTCTTATTTTCTAAGTAAGATCTCTTTTGTTCTTCCTAGTACATATATTAGTTGGGGTTTTTATTAGTTAATTTGTCTTTGTTGACCCTTCCTAATCCAATACAACTTGCCCTTTTGGGCATCCACTTGACCAAAATATCATTTTCCTTCCATGGTTTTGACATGTACTCATACCTTCCTATGCTATAGAGCATGTTGTTTTTAAGAAACTACCCACATGTTCTTAGATATATGGTATAGAGCATGTTTTACTCTAGGTTAGAAGTTGTACACTGAGTTTTTTTAGAAGACCCTTCCAGTGGTTAATACAATGATTGACCAGACTTCTTAAGAATCCTGAGATGTAATAATGTAATTCCAAGTTTCTTCAATATAAAATGACTCTAATGTATATCTCTCATACATATAATAAAACCTTTGTCACGTCTCTAACTCACTCACGATCTAGTTCTATGCTTCTTACCTACACGGTTTGGAGCTTAATATGTGATATTTCCATCAAACTTCCACATAATTGAATAATGTTATGAATGGTATTTCCCTTTCCATTTAGTTTAAAACTTTTTTAGGGGCTTTGATTGACTTGATTGAGATATTTTTCCTAATCCCAAGTTCATATATGGTGATATAATCACTTCTTAAGGTAGACATGTTTTAAAGGGAAACATGTGGATATAAGAATGATGAAATAACTTTAACTACCAAGAGCACACATGCTCGTACATTCTTACACTTTTATTTGGTTTATTATACATTGGTATTCTTTCTGGTTTTGTTTCATTTAGAGATAGGAGTGCTTAAAATTTTATTTCATCGGAGAAGAAACGAAATTATAGATATGTAAGGTTCTTATCTAACACAGTAAGAAATTTTATGTTTGTAGAAATAACGGGTGATGTTTATCACCAAAATACTATACAACATAGTTGTGACTCGTGTGCAAGCCAAGCAAGATTTCAGAGTACGCTTCTTTGCGAAGGAATATTTTAAGAGTTCAAGCTACCCGGACATTACAAGCATTTAGCAAAGTGAATGATTAATTATCTTTCCTACTAATTTCGCAAGTCCATAGGATTATCCATGTATAATCTTAAGAAACACAGTAGTAAATTGAGTAAGACAGGCAACTAACGGCCTTCGCTGATACAAAATTATTATCAATAAAACGTTGAGGAATATGAAAGTCAACGTACTTATTGCGACATTGGGGTGGGTGTTGATCAAAGAGGTCTGCAACCATTTCATTGCCATAAATACATTCTCATGATAAGAATGAAGCAATTTATGCTCCCATTCCATGTACTCCCTGGGAGTCTTGGAATCGATCTCCTACATTTTGTGGTCCAACATTCATTTCCTCAGAAGTGCCATATTCACATCCACATTGTTCGGACCCTTGCATACAAACAAGTATGACGGTTAATGTAAATGTATAAAAGGTCAATTCCCACGGAAGGAGATCTTCAGAAAAATTAACCATAATATTTTTCAATCCAAAGTCTAAAAAATACCTAAACCAAATCGGTGTTCACCAGAGCAGCTTGTATCTCTTACAACAACCTGGCTAGCGCTACCTCATCTCTTCCCTACTGAAGCAGAAAGAGAGGGAAGGCTCCCAATCTTTTTCTGCAGTACTCGTGAGAACGCTGAGGATATTTGGGTTAGAAGCCTATAACAAGCTTTGGGAATTACTATTATTGTATGTCTGGCATCCATTAAATCTTTGTTTGACTCGCTGATTTGAATCTTGTAACAGTAGGCTTAGCTGAAGAGAATGTTTGCTTCTAGAATAGAGTACTCCATTATTAAGAATTGCCTCCGATTGTCCGTGACAACCGAGCAACAAATGCGTAAATTATCTGTAGTGGAGGTCGTTGAACTAGTTGTTCTCTTGCTGTAATGGAGTGGGTAACACATTCAAAATTCAAATTTACAATAAAGCGCCGAACGCATTCAAAATTCAAATATAAATTTCCCTCCCATTCCCAGACTTTGGTTACACCATCTCCTGTCGATGAGCCTTATTTACCAGACATGTTCATGTTTAAGGCGAGCCTGTCAATGTCAGAACCATCCATCCATCGATGCCTACATCCATCCTTCTATGGAATCCATCCATACGCCTTGGCTGCAGTTATCGGATTTGGTGACTGGAAACTCGTTGTCAAACAGGATGCATTGGAAACCTCCCACCACACTTAAGGCAAGCCAAGCTTTGATGTAGAGGAGATGGCGTATCTTCGAAAACCCTCAAGCGCAAGAAAACCCAGCAAAACTTCCTCTATATAAGATGTATACAATAAAACCCCAAAACAGGTATTCTTCTCCTTATTGAGATATGTCTCTCTCTCTCCTATGTGCTACTCAAGTGAGTGAGTATGTGTTGTAATGAGTACAAAAGTCCTCTATTTATACACTTTAAGTTACTTGACTTTTACCCTAACAAGTGAGCCCCACTAAACTCACTCGGCCGACTTCACTTAGGAAGACTCAAAACAGTATTATATTATATTCATTGGGGTATTATTGACCCGACTTACAATGGAGGCTTTACCTCATGACTCTATGATGACCAATTACAATAGTAACATCCCGACGGAGGAATAATAACATCTCCCTTGGGTACATCAGTAACATACATTTAGAATATCTTTTGAAGTTATAATATTTCAACAAAAGATGCCCTAGCGGCACAAGTGGAGTGCCCATAAATTTTACCGAGAGCTTCACCAAGGATTTTCACCGTAGAGCTTCACCATTAAAACCATAAGCATTCCCTTCACAATTCCTCAACATTTCCACTCTAAAAAAAGGGTTTGCAATCATGAGAGATTTGATCCCTTTAGGCCCTTGGTAGATCCTTTTTAAGATGGATCTATGCTAGTATATATACCATAAGTTATCATTATTGTAACATAAATGTCAATATAAATGAAGATTTCTTCCATATTTAAGTGAAAACAAGTGTTTTAAATTATTAGGTTTACTCATTATTATAACATAAGTATTAATATAAATGAAAAATTCTTCCATATTCAAAATGAGACGCTCATTTTATCTATTAAATTTAACATAAATAGATCATTCTTTAATATTCAAATTGGAACACTTGTTTTAACCATTAAGTTTACTCACAATGTAACATGAATATTAATATAAGTGAAAGAATTATAACATAAATGTAAATATAAATAATATAATTAGAATACAATTATAGATAAAGCTTAAAAAATTTGAGTAGCTATAAAGTCTTTTGTTTCACCTAATTCATATTTATTTATGACATTTCATTTCAAATCATAAGTTTATATTTATTTTATCAATTGTATATTTATTGTATCACCATTTATATCATATTTATATTTATTTTATCATATAACATTATTATTATTTATATTTATTTTATCAACATTTCAGACTACACTATTAAATTATTTAACTAATTTTCATATTTATTTTTAATATAGTTTGGAATTTAATTTCTCAACTAATTTATTTAACAATTTTTTTCAATATCTATCTTTAATATTCAATTAACATTTTTTTTCATATCTGTTTTTAATATTGTTTAAAATTTAATTTCTCAACTAATCCTTTTTCAATTTTTATCTTTAATATTGTTTGGAATTTAACTTCTCAGCTAATCCAATTATATAGACATAGTAATGTACAGTTAACATATCAACATTTCATTTCAGATCACATAATTATTAACATTTACGTAAGCATAATAGTGTATAGTTAACATGGTATACATATTAAACATAAAAATCAATTAATACATTTATATAGGCATCAAAGTGTACATTTAACATGGTATATATATATTCAAACATATATGACAATATATATGGAGCCTAATTCGTCTTGAAAATATATATTTATGGAGCCTAATTTGTTTTGAAAAAAATATATAGAGCCTAATTATATGTTTGGCAAAAAAAAAATGGGTTATAACATAATAAAAGTATTCAACTAGGATTTTTTTCAAACTTTTATAGTTTTCCTTGGTATTGCTGAGGTTTCATGTTTGAAAATCTCAAACCTATATGTATTTACAGGCACGGTATTGCTGAGGTTTCATGTTTGAAAATCTCAAACCTATATGTATTTACAGGCACGGTAGTGGATAACAAGGTATTTCTAAATTACATATGAAAAGTTATGAATATGTTTAGAGTTCTGAAAACTGTAAAAATATTTTGAACATAGAATAGTTTAATATGAAAAAAAAACCTCAAATTAACCTTTTTATTATTTAATTGAAACTGGATTTTTTTCCATAAAATTTTTACTATATGTTAATGCTTTTACTGATATTTATTTCTGGAAAACTAGAGTTTTATTTTAACTTTGAAAATAAAACCGTATCTCTAGTTGTGGAAAAACAATTTACTGTGAAAGAAAACTAAATAACCACTAACTAATCGAATAAAACCTGGGTTACTTGTAGTAGACTCTTATCCAAATTATAGCCCAGCCAACCATTTACAGATAACACATACCAGCTATATTCAATACATTTTTGCAAACAATTACATTTGTTTCATCCAGTGAGATAAATTATTTGGAGCCCAATATTATAAATCCTCACAGGCATGATTAGAAACATTACAACGTGTACAACATATATTGTGGGTGCCTAGAGGACAATCTCCTCCTCTTCCAAGGTGATTATACCAGTAAATGGGAGGAGGTGGAGTTACATGCAGTAAAAGGTGATTCAGAGCTAACAAATCTGCAAAATGGGGTTGGCTCTCATTCACCAGCTTTGCAAAATGACGCCAAGAAACCTTCAGATGTGAGAGCAGAGTAGCCCACGTGAGACGATGTCCCATGCCCAATACAAAACGAATCCGCACCCTCCTCTTACTACTTGTCCTCTGCTTGCCCAATACAAAACTAATCCGCACCCTCCTCCTACTACTTGTCCTCGGCTTACTTCTCCTTAATTTGAACAAACGTCTCACTTTTCTGTCTTTGTCTCTTACTGTTGCTTTTGAAAAAGAAATCTCATCTCCCTCAGAAAAAACTTCTTCAGGTTTCATGATTCTTTCATACTATCTAATCCCATGCCAAATCCTTGGGAGCCATAACTGAGAAGAATACCGTTCGCTCACCATTTTTTCCTTTTGAAAGAAACCACCCAATTATTTTGCCAAAATGAACTTGAAACTCTTAGAACGACTTAAAAATAGAGCCCATACGAGACAGCACTGGGAATCAAAGTTGGGTTGTGTTAGTTATGGTGAACTACCTCAAGGAAAACTTATCTAGATGGCCATCAGAATCAAACTTGAGCCATTTATTGTATACTCCACCACCCCACAATCCAAACTCCCCGCAGAAATGAAAGACAATAAATATAACAAAGAATGATATAGGCCTAATCAATATCTATATATATATAGAGTGATCAGCTTATGTTGCAGAGACTAGTATGAATGCATCGTTGTTGTTTATTGCCTCTTCCACGGTTCCACCATTGTACGACTAGTATGAATGCATCGCTGTTGTTTATTGCCTCTTCCACGGTTCCACCATTGTACGTTCATGCTGGATAAGCCAGCTGCCCTGGGCCCACGGCCGGTCAACTTCCTGCATTGACAGAATTTTTCAATAATCCGGCAGCCTCGTCCGCCTCCGTCTCGCCACCAGGGATCAAGATTGAAGGGCTGGTCTTAATTTCATATTGAAGGTTATATATTCATGCAGCCATTCATCAATGAAGGGCTTTCAAAAAGTTTACATTTTAAATGACATTAATAAATTAATTGTACATTTCATTTACTTGATGACAAAAATTAAAAACAAATTTTTTTTTTCAAAATGGGATTTGTAAAATTGCACAAGTAAATGTATATCCCTGCCTACATTGTGTTCCATCTATTTGATTGGGGAATATGTCTACAATTGCTCAGTTGCTTTAAGGTTTATAATAAAAAAGGAACTCAGACAGATGGTCAAGCCGGATAGTACAATCTATGGCTATAAATTTGGAAGTATGGATTGAGGACGAAAAAACGTGTGAGACCATTCTTGATGGCGTTAAAGGAATTCAAAACAAAAGGCAGGCTCACTTGAGAGAGCATTCTTGATGGCGTTGAAGGAATTCAAAACAAGAGGCAGCCTATGCTAGAACTCCGAAGCTTCAGTCATAAAATAAAATCTATAGGGGAAGCAGAAGCAACC
>LPNX011053087.1:0-97543 GCA_001517045.1 Pseudotsuga menziesii
AGTCAGGAACAGCTCACGAAGCTCCTTGTTTGCCCCACTTTAAGTTTAAAAAACAATAAAAAATACCCCATTAAATGAGATATATAGAATATCTTGCAACTCATTGAGTAACCAACTAGGTTGTTCTTCACACCACATTCCAATATTATAATAGCAATTTACATTCCATTCGACATTTAAAACTTTAAACATATGTCGCCACCCCAATCAATAGCAATTTACAATTAATTTAAAAAAAAAAAAATTAACAGTCGTCGCTTAAGCGACGCTTATAAGTGTCGCTTATCCGACAGTTTACAATTATTTAAAAAAAAAAATTAACAGTCGTCGCTTATGCGACGCTTATAAGTGTCGCTTATCCGACACGTAGTCTTTCACCGATGCTTGTAAGTGTCGCTTATCCGACGCCTAGTGGGTCTAAAAGTTTTTAAAAATTTGTCATTGTCGCTTAATAAGTGTCGGATAACCGACAAGTTAAATTCAAGCGACGGTTAACTAAGTGTCGCTTAAGCGACGGTTGCTTAAGTGTCGCTTAACCGATGACAAGTTTCCGACGCTTCAAAAAAAACCAAAGTGTCGTACATGCGACGGGGAAGTGTCGAAAATCCGACATGACGGCCGTCGGATTTTTGGTCAAAATGTAGTAGTGAGTGTTGAAAAGCTCCTCCATGAGACAAGCACTTCATCCCCATAAGCTCCAAATTTTCTCTCTATGCTCTCCAATGATTTGGACTAGGTAGTCAATCTAATAACATAACAATACCTCTATAGTTCTCCCCCTCAACTATGGATATGAGCTTGTATTTATAAGGCTCAATGGATAGGGATAGTTGAGAGAATGGTGGGTGAGGTGGCTCCAAGATCCTATCAAGGGGTATCTCGAGCTCAAACTAACCCATAATGACAGGGATAAGGGAGGACACGAGGCTCAAGATCTAAAAGCCTCGAGAAACTTCTCTTTTTCCCATTTTACCCAGGGTACCACTTTTGTTCCCTTATGACAGGGCAGTTTAGATGAGAACCACTTTAAGAACAAAGACTATAGGAGGTGGCACTGCTTCTATATAACATGATACATGTAGTGCTAAGCAAGGTACTTCTCATCAGCCACATGGTAAGCGCGGTGGTAGGTTTTTTCAACTAGAATTGACAAACAAATCAAGTTTCCACTTCAAGTGTTGGGATTAAGGGAAAACATGGAAGTTAAGGGTCTCATCACATCATGGTGATAGGATTTAGGTATAACACAACTAGTACATGTGAACTTTTTTCCCATGACAAATCATTTCTATAGAAACACATTTCTATCGCTATAGCGATGAATAGAAGCCCAAATTTTTGTTGCAAAATTATCGTCACACTAACCACACTTTGAATATTTTATCGGTATAGCGACATAACATTGATGACATGTGGTGGTTGTGGCATTTTCTTCAAAAACCAGTAGGTGTCAATATAGTGACGTCTATGTGTCACTATAGAAACGGTTAGGCGTCGCTGTAACGAGGATTTATTGTGGCAAAAACAAGCGACTAAGTCAAATTACATCATTTGAGTGATGTTTGGGCGTTGCTATAGCGACAGAATATTGTCACAAAATCAAGCGCCTATTTCATATTGCATCGATATAGCAGCATACATTGGTCGCAATAGTGATGTCAATGTGTCGCTATAGGCTCCAAAGTATGTTGCAACCAAGCACTGCCCAAGTCCTTTTCTGTTCATATAGAGATGATCTATCGTCGTTATAAAGACGACAACCTGTCATTATATCAACAATAGTTTTTCACAAATTAGAAGAGACTAAGCACTGATTTGTCGATATAGTAACGTCACTATGTCAATATAACAACAGAAGTGTGTCGCTATAGTGACGTTTACTGTGCATTTTTTTTAAATATAAAATTCGCAGCAAAGATTATATTTCAAATCTAGGCATACTTGCATTCTGGAAAGGATTTCACAACCTAAACATTGGTATCAGTACATCATGAAGAAAGGAAAAATCCAAGTGATTTTTCATGCATTCAATACTATCTATCTAAATTCAAAACCGTTAGACTCTTAGTTGAAGAATGCAAGATAGCTAAGCCAAACAAGCAATGCATTTATGCTATTCTTGCTAAGCTTCGCTCTCCTTATTCTGGTTTTTCACCTTTTTATTTTTCTTTTAGAGGCCCATACATTATTATTTCCATTAGCAACTGAATTTAAAAACTATTTCATTTCATTGCTTTTCATAATAATTTTATATGCACTAGTATGAAAATTCCTAGATATCCTAAAACTTTTGATTCAAATTGTGACATTTAAACACCCATCCTGTGGCACATAATTCTATCTAGGTGATTAACCACATAATTGACTAAAAATATATCTGAAATGCACTATTTTATATGCATTTCCAAAGATGAAGAAATCCATAATTTTGAAATTTTTACATAACAATAAGCACAAGTAGATATACCATATCCCCTTACTGTGACACTTGAAGTAAGCTTGTTGTATACTAGATTATATTCGTTTTTTTCAACATCAACAAAAAAAACCATCAACGAAGATATTTGACATTTAATCAAATAAAGATCCTTCACCATCTACCCATCCCAAGATATAACAGGGAAGTTATATATTTCACCTGAAATTGAAACTGTTCCCCATATATTGTTTAAGAATTTTAAAACATCACCAAAATCCTCCTCTACAGACTTCATGCCTATAATCGTGTGCCACGGTGCAAGTGTTTCTTCTCCACTACTTCTCCCAACAGTTTGCAATAGTCCTGGTAAATTACATTATCAAATTCATTGAAAAGCTCAATTAAAATCACTTAATAAGAATAAATAGTCTTAATAAACCTGAAGATGCTTCAGAACTGTTGGGAATGGAGGGGGCTTTGTAAATGCAATGCTCCCAAGAGAAATCTAGGGGAATTACATTTTGTCTTGCAAGTATATAAGTACATGTCCAGGCCAAAGGCCAATCCCTCAATAATATTTCCTCACTATATGATGTAATCACCCTCTTCCATCTTTTTCTTCCAGCAATGTTTGGCATGCCTTTTTTAGTAGGAACAAACGCAATGTGGCTTAAAAGATTGCAGAAACTGCTTCTATACACAAGTGAAATATGTTTGAGAATAGATTCCACTACAGAACCAGCAAGGGACCATATCTCAAGTGAAATATCATCTCTAAATGAAGAAAACTCTACATCAAAAGCATAAGACTTGTCTGTATTTGAAGTAAACTCTTTTTCAAGAATTTATGCCTTTCTTGCACATTCTATCATCATTTCTGGCACTAAATCTATTTGTAATCCTTCTTTGTGTAAAATATGAATCCATCCATCTATTGCAAACCTTCCACCAATGAATTTTGAGCTATCTCCAGCAAAATCATATTTTAGTAAAGAATCATCAGGTTCCATAAGCTCCCGAGGTTTGAACAATTGGCTACTGACATAACGTCCACCACATTTGACAAACTTGGTGTCCTTCAATGCAACAACTACTGTGTTTTCAAAATGTAAGTCTTCCCAAATAGTGTATATAAATATTAGAATGCATTATTGATCATGTTCATTCTTTTGTTCAAATCCAGGAAAACCAAAGTTCACCAGTAACTCTTCGTTCTGCAGATAAAATTCAAATTATATAAGTAAAATTTTGAATAATATCTCTAGTGTTTGAATGATTTGCCATCATATTTTATAGTATTCTTCTATCTATGAATAGTTACAAGACTCATGAGGAGGTTAGTTCTTTCTATCAACTAGATCAAATAAAGGGCAATGTAAGACCTATACATTTTACTGTTCAAGCCTCAGTTTAATGTGTTAAGAGCTCATAGTAATCACAATGTATGGGCTAAAATAAGATTTTATTAAGTTTATTAAGGAGTTTTGCATATGGTGACTAATTTAAGGATATTATTGAACTAATTTCTATTGGGAGATAGGTAGTCCTCCTTTTTCTGGTTCTGTTGGGACTTACAATTGTGATTCTTGTCGTAGTGCTTATCCTGGAAATCCTGCTCCTTCAACGGATGATGGAAGTTGTTCAAATAGGTCTTTCCAGAAACTGGAAAGAAGCCCCTGCCCAGGAGCCTTGTGATAATAGCCTTAATACTTTGACCCTTTTTATAAATACCCTAAGAGTAGAGGAAGGAAACTTAGTGAAAAATAATGAAAAATAAATGTCACACTCCATATTTGAAAATTCACCAAAAGTTCAGGCTCAAAGGCATTCAATAGGAGAAAATTAAAAATTACTTACCTCAGTAGCACCCCATCCCAGTCCTATACCAGGAGCAGTACCTTCTCTATCTTTCAATTCAATGGACTACACAAGGCGCCACTCTAAAGACACAAGATCCATAAAAATTTCTAATGCACATTTAAGCTCATTTGGAGAAAAGCTACAAACTCTCAGGTAGATTCATCTCATTTGTATTTTATAATTATTTTTCTCAAATATTCAAAATCAAAGCTGAAACAGTGAGACAAGCATGTCCATCATATAAAAACCATACCTCAATATCCTTCATGTCTTGCATGTCCCATAAACAATGAGTTACAATAACCATTAAAGTACTTAAAACAATAACATTAATAAGAGTAGCGATCTATATCGGATATAAGTTGTTAATGAAAGAAAAAAATACATAACAATAGCATGATATATTAGATCTGAAACAATTATAAAGTCAACATAAGATAACTCAACATAAAATGTTAGGGTAGAGCTCCCTTATCCTCAGAAAAAAATGGTTCTAAATAGTCTTCAACCTCTTAGCATTAGGTTACTTGCATGAGACTCAACTATACCAACATACTTGTGAAAGGAGAGAACCAAATCGTAATAAAAAACGACAACAAAGTACTCCAAAAAATGTCATATAAGGTAGAGATATGGTGGATGGAACCTAACGAGGGATATTAAGGTGAACTTAAGGGTGCAAGAATGTAGAAAGCAACTAATGTGGATAGGTCTTGCAAAGTACAGAACAAGTATTCAAAACTTTTTTGGCTCATCCTCCTAGCTGATGTAAAGAATGCCCACAGAAATGCACAAAAGGTTCAAAATTTCCCTGTGAGCATGTTTAGCTAGCTGCAAGCATTATATCTTAGTTGCATGCATAATGCAATACTTGTGGGAAAGCTTTAGAAAAATGCACGTAGGCAGAAGAAAAATGCCCGCATGAGTGAAGGAGATGTCATTAAAATGCATGCAGGGTCCCCAATATGCCCGCAAGTGGAGGATACAAATTCCATAACATCTTTGATATGCCATGTCATGAGCATATAGTCTTCAAAGGACGTTGATGGCAAAGGATGATGACATTGCAAAAAGGAATATAAAAGTTGATGACAAAGGATAATGACATGGAAAAAAGGAAAAGACCATGATAAGTACAATATTAAAGGAAAAAGGACGTTGATGGCAAAGGATGATGACATTGCAAAAAGGAATAAAAAGGTTGATGACATGGCAAAAAGGACAAGACCGTTTGGACATCAATTCAACGTGGGGGTAGGTTACCTGACTTTCTCAACTGCATGTGGTCATACGTCTCATGTGTCTCATGCAAAGAGTGGAAGCTCATAACAATCATCATTGGATAAAGAAGATCATGTGGTCATCTCATCTTCCTCAGGTTAACTCGGAAAGGGGTGGCCAACCCCTTGAGGATAACCATAGTCCTCGAAAGATGTCACACATATTCAAAAATAATTTATGCAACAAAAGTGAACAAACATTTCGCATATAAATTGTGAAAAGCACAAATATAGGTATATTAATTGTTTTAATCAACACAGTACTATCAAATAGAGAGATGCATTAATAATCGTTAAAGCAATGAAAACAAACAAATTAATAACCATAATCATTTAAATGCTACAATATTGGACAATACTGAATTAGTATTGTTACCTTTTTCAGTATTGTTACATAATGAGCCCTGAAGGATTATCCAAGGAAGCACCTATGGGGTAAAGTGAAAATACCCCCGAATTAAGTCATTATGATATGCCATGAAAAAAACTCATCCAAAAAAGCAGTCAGTAGAGCATAGTCAAAGGCTAAAAAAACTTGAATATTTTCTAAGAAAGATGAGTAATCCACAACAAGTATGTTGAATAACATAACTTAAAAGAAAAGGATAGGATTGCTCCCAATAGACTCTCCATCCAACATATCAATATAGGAGAGTTTTCCCATCTCAAGAGAAAGTGCTTCCTTGGATAAAACATCAGCACTCATATTTTGATCCCTGTAAATGTGCTGAAAGTATTCTTCATAGTGGATGTATCCCCATGCACTAAAAAGAAATCTCTCCCATACTCATAGCTCCCCAAAACAAACAGAAACCACCCTAGTTCACAATACCTTGATACCTTCACCCACTATTTTGTTTTTTCATGTTGTAGTATGGCCTTTGACAATGGCATAGGAAATAAGAACCACAAGATGGTCTTTATTAAGCATCCTCTGTGTGTCAAACTTTGAAATGGTCACCATATTACACTCATATGACAAATATTTTTCAAGAAAGGTTCTATTGAAGGTGATGTTTTCTATGATGATGATGATGGCCATAAATACAATAATCATGATAATCCTGCTGATTACGACAACACCTATAATTAATAAACATTAAAAAAACAACAAACAATTAAAACTATCCATCTTACCTTCCCCCTGTCATGACAACGAAATTTTGAATCTTTCACTTACCTCACCCACAAACTAGGCCCAAGGTCACAGAGGAGTTTCCAAGATTGCAGAGGAGGGTTTTCAGTTACCTCACCAACAAACTAGGCTCGAGGTCACAGAGGAGGTTCGAAGGTTGCATAGGAGGAATCTCTTGTTCATTCAACGAACCCATTCCTTGATACAACTGGAAAGCTATATTGTTAGCATGGTGAAACCCTTAAGTGGCACTAGCCACATCGATTTCTTGTTTGACTCAATTGTTATAGTACGATTTCTTCCTACATGCCACTTTTTATTGGGTGGGCGTTGGGCTTCAGCTCAATTTTAATGGTATCCCAACTTTGGGGGCTTTCTATCCTCAAGGCCGTCCACCCCCTTCATCTCCAAAATCTACGCAGATGGACATTGGTAGATTGAGATCGAGACCCATAAGCAAAGGTGAAGGTCACTAATGCATCAGTAAAAGCATAGGCTAAGGAAAATTCAGGACCAGGTGGTTAAAAACCAATAGTAGATCCAGTATAAGTATATTTTTTTCCCACAGAGATGTGTTCAGTAAGTCAATTGCTTTCATTTAATCCATTAACTCATTTTCTAGCAGAAGATATAATGATTTGCGTGTATGAGAGTTGCTCCTATCTTCCCTCCATAAATTGCAGTAAGGGTTTTATTGATAGATATAATCAAGGTTTTCTCCTATCTTCCCTCAACATATTGATTAGGATGGATTGTTTTATAAAAAACATACTTCACCTACTTCCTATCAACCCTGCTTCCAGGTATAACTCTGAGTTAGTGAAATATTTTGAAGACATTTAAAGCCCACACTTAATGGACATAATGCTCGCAAGTATTGCATTATGCATGCAAGACTAATATAAAATTCCTGCAGCTAGTTAAACATGCCCATGGGGAATAGATAAATGTCTACTGAACCCCAAAATGCATGAAATAGAGGTGGAAAGATGCCCACAAGAGGTGTTGAAATGCCAAAAGAAGATTGAAATTCCTGTGACATGTAAGGACATGCCCAGATAAGTATGCAAGCACCCACACATGAATACTATATGCCCGTGACATGTAAGGACACATTCCCACATAAAGAATCTATCAACACTCCATCTAGTAAATTCATAAAACGGTAAGCATGCATCAATGACAACATCACAATGCTGCTTCACTCTATTTCCTTTTCTTTATCTAACAATATTTCTACCCTATCAACCCTGCTTTCGGGTATAACTATGAGTTAGTGAAATATTTTGAAGACATTTAAAGCCTCCACTTAATGTACATAATGTCCGCAAGTATTGCATTATGCATGAAAGACTAATATAAAATGCCGACATCTAGTTAAACATGCCCATAGGGAAATTGATAAATGCCCGCTGAACCCCAAAATGCATGAAATAGAGGTGGAAAGATGCCTGTAGGAAAATCGTTGAAATGCCAGCAGATCACTGAAATGCCCGTGAAATGTAAGGACATGCCCGCATAAGTATGCAAGCACCCACACATGAAGACTATATGCTCGTGACATGTAAGGACATGCCCGCATACTGAATGTATCAACAATCATATAATAAATTCATAAAAGGTAAGCATTGATCAATGATAACATCATGGTGCTGATTCACTTTACTTCCTTTTCTTTATCTAACCATATTCAACTTTTTGTGCATTTTTGCGGGCATTTTTCTGGACCTGCGTGCATATCTTTGAGGTCTGCGGACATTTTATATGGTAGTGCGGGGATTTTATCAGTCCAATGGGCATTTTCAAACTGGCTGCAGACATTTCTCAACAGGCTGCGAACATTTTTCCAAATCAACTGCTTATCCAATTTGGAGAATTGATGCAAATGTATTCCGAACTTAAATGTGGGCATATTTAACTAGTTGCGGGCATTTTTAGTGCACCTATGATGCCATGATCAAGCATTCAATTGAAACAAATCAAGGACTTATGGAAATTCATCTCCATCCGAGTGGTATTACAATATAGTTGAAGAATATATTTATAAGCTCAGGATTCCCATAACAAATTTACTTTAGATGTACCTGTCAAGTGTTTAACTTTATCATTGAAATTCCCATGACATCTAAGGACATGCCCAAATAATGAATGTATCAACAGTCATCTAGTAAATTCATAAAAGGTAAGCATGCATCAATGAAAACATCACAATGCTGCTTCACTTTATTTTCTTTTCTTTATCTACGTATACTTCTCCCCATATCAATATGTAGACTAATTTCCCCCCCTGAAACCTTGTTGGTTTGTTCATCTCAATATATTTAATTTGTCTCACATATATCTTCAAAATTGATGAAAAGTAATATCTCACAAATGTATATTTCAGCCACAAGTTGTTGACATGCACTCAACTAATAAGGAACTTGCTGCATTTGGCAGTTTTACTAGTGGTGCCAAATACTAGTAGGTTGGTGATCTGTTTGAGACTAGATAATGGTGAGAGAGACCACATTTTAGAGGGGTGCACCACCAGAGAAGAGAGACACTAGTCTTTAGCAAGTGTGTATAGTGTATACCTTCCATGTAGGTCTATATAAGTGTCCATGCAGGCTCCACACAAGGATTAGAATTCAATGTTGTTGGGTAACATATGGAGGTTGGTGAGTTGTTTGAGGCTAGCTATTTAACCCTAGAATTCACAACAAAGTTTGTACTTCAAATCTAGGCATACATTTAGGCTCTTACAATGATGCTGGTAGGCAACGAGTATTAGAGACTAAATGTCATCTTGCTCGAAATTGTATAGGATAACAAATATATTTCAAGCACATAGCCGATTACTTATTAGTATAGGATTTATTTAAGTCTTGAGAAATATTATTAGGAAGAAAAATGAGAAAATGGCACACATGCATCCTTGAAGGATTGTGAAACATCCATCCAAATTAAATCTCTTGCTTTCAATGGCATCATTCTATCATATCTTACCTCCATTTTCCTACATCATACAACTTAACAAGTGCAATATTTCAGCTCTATGTTATGCTACCTCAGTATTTGAAATTTAAACCATTGCCAGCCTAGAAGAAATTCCATTATCATGCTCAACAATCAATAAATTGAGTTTGAGCACTTAGTTTTTCGTTAGATGGGCTTAGAAATGCTCCTAATGTGCCCAAAAATTTCACACACTGCTGCATGGGCGCTTAGAATTGGAAATTAATCCTCAAATTCAACCCAGAATTATGAATGAGGCCTATTATTGCTAAAATTAACCTAGATTTAAAAATGACGCTCTTCATTGCAGATTAGATACACAGTCATGGAGAATTCAGGTTTCTTTCACACCCAGGTCCCAGACTCGAGGGATCAGAATTTTGCTTCTATTTCACACACATTGGGCTGTTGAGATTTGAGAAAATTAATGCCCAGAATGATGCTACAGGTTTCTTTTATGCCTAGAAAGCTTTAGAACTCCTTGGTGGACACCCATGCAATATAGGTAGTAACAAGATGTACACCAAAAACACCTTGGATGATGTCTTTTGGAAATAAATAGGAATAGGGAAATAAGGGTGCATCTGCATAAAAAACAAAGGAGAAAATATTTAATATATGGGATCACATTTACATAGTTTCTCCTCTAGAGGTTTTCCACCCAACCATAGGCTCACACTTTACAAATCCACCCCCAAGTTGAGGTCCTAAGTGTGACAAGGGCGACTCTCTCACTCATCCCAAACCCTAAACAATTGCTAAATAAAAAAAAATTCATCAAAACCTCCAAACCCTCACAAACTGAGCAAGAACAAGTAACATCTAACAAGTCAAAGAATCCTGCTAGATCCTACACAAGCACTAAGAATTCACAACTCAATCCATTGATAGGAATCCCTTGCCTCCCACAAGCACATTCACTTCACTTACCTTTTTTCTTTTTTCCTTTTTGCCACTTGTGAAACATGCCCCCCATTATCCCTTCTAAGCAATCATGCACTTTCTTTCTTTAATAAAATGCATGGGCATATTTCCCTTTATTACAACTTATATCGCAAGCATTACATAATGAAATAAACTAACACAATGGAGTCTTCACTAATTTGCACTCATTTAATCGAAATACAAGTTAACATTACATAGCTTTTGTAGCGTTACAGTTGGAGTGAGGCACCACACTACCAGAGTAGGAAGGAGGGAGTGGATTCACCACTCCATTTTGTGGAAAAATTGATAAAACTTGGGAGGGGAGGATAGGAATAAAAGTTAAGAAGAGAATTCCACTAGATTAATTAAGGTTTTAGAATTGATTAGGCTATCTAGGGTTGTAGATTAACTAAGGTAACTTAATTAGGGTTAAAAAAAATAGGAAAGAACAACAAATTAACAAAGGAAAGCAAACTAACTAGGGTCAATTCACTAGACTACATAAGTAGTCTCTCTAAAGACATAATATCCATAAAAATGTTTAATGCACATTTCAACTCATTTTGAGAAAAGATGCAAACTCTCAGGTAGAATCAAATCATTTTTATTTTATAATTATTTTTCTCAAATATTCAAACTCAAAGTTGAAACAATGAGACAAGCATGTCCAGCATAGAAAAACCATACCTTAATATCCTTCATGTCCATCATGTCCCATAAATAATGAGTTACAATAAACATTAAAGTACTTAAAACAATAACTGTAATAAGAGTAGCAATATGTATCAGATATAAGTTGTTAATGAAAGACACCAATATATAGCAGTAGCATGATATATCGTTTCTAAACCAATTATAAACTCAACATAAGATAACTCAAAACAAGATGTTAGGGAAGATCTCCGTTATCCTCAGAAAAAAATGCTTCTAAAAATACTTCAACATCTTAGCGTTATGTTACTTGCATGATACTGAACTAGACAAACATACTTGTGAAGGAGAGAAACCAGAACTAGAAAAGATCCTAAAATATATCATCCAACCCTCACAAATGAAAAATAGTAGCATCACAACAGTACGACCAACTCACAATAAAATACGACAACAAAGTACTCCAAAAAAGTCACATATGGTAGCGCTATGGTGGAATGCACCTAAGGAGGGATCTTAAGGTCAACGTAAGGGTGGACAGACCCCCTAAGGGGTCACACTAGTCATCAACAAGATGGACGTCAACATTTAAGGGTTGTATAGCTCAATGTTACCATGCAAGGGTCAATCACAAGTCACCAAAAAGCTAAACATCACATACAAGTAAACATGCAAGTCAACGTAACATAAAAATGCAACATGACATCATACTAGGCTCATGCACATCAAGTCAACGTGAGGGTAGGTTTCTCGATCTTCTCAATTGTATGTGGCCATACGTCTCATGTGTCTCATGAAAAGAGTGGAAGCTCATAATAATCATCAATGGATAAGGAAGCTCATGTGGTCTTCTTATCTTCCTCAGGTTAACTCAGGAAGGGGTAGCTATCCCCTTGAGGATAACCATAGTCCTTGAAAGATGTCACACATTATAAAAAATAAGCTATGCACCGACTAATACAAATACAAATATTAAATGTATAAAACTACATTTTTTGTTTTTTATTTATTTATAATAAAGGCCAAGATGGGGACATCTAATTTGTTGTCATTTAATGTTGAAATTGTTGTGCCCTCTCTTTATGTTAATTATGTGGGCATGCTCTATCGTACCATACTTCTGGTACATCAAATAGTAGGGCGTGGAGGTCGCTGGAGAGGGGCATCATCTACAAAAGCCAATAACGTTATATAGATATAAATGTTTAGTTATTATTGAGATACATATTTCATTATTTCCAATATCATTGCAATGATATTTCCCCGTTGGATGACTAGCTGAGACAGTTAGAGTGTTCATTGGTTATTCCATTTGTTCCTATTCCATTTGAGCATGAGAAGGTACATGCTCTGCCATTCACAGAAGACAATTTATTACTACACATCATCAATTATATATTTGAAATCATAATAGATACTTTTAGTTTATAGCATACATATCCGAATGATGGATATGATGCTCGCCACCAACATGAGGTAACTCCCCACCATCA
Organism: Pseudotsuga menziesii; assembly: GCA_001517045.1. Taxonomy (NCBI): domain Eukaryota; kingdom Viridiplantae; phylum Streptophyta; class Pinopsida; order Pinales; family Pinaceae; genus Pseudotsuga; species Pseudotsuga menziesii. The sequence continues at coordinate 12,763 of LPNX011053087.1, forward strand.
TGTGGTAACTGTTCGGTACCACTACAATTATTTCTTTTGTTGCTCTCACCCTAAAAACCAAAAAAGAAATTTATTTTTCAATGTAATGATTCATGAATAGATTACACAAGTATATTATAATGATGGTATTATTATGAGGAAACTCAATTGTTTTGGTAAGATGTTTGACACGACTAAGTCTATAAAAACATAAGGCCAAGTACATCAAGGTCACTCAAGTCACATTATGGGGATGCTTGAAACCATTCATTTATTAAAACAATTTGTCATATTAAGATATTTCCAATGCTTAAGAAGTTTCAATTTATCACATATACAAATTTGACATAACATAGAATTAAAGTCCAAAATAATGTGACCAAATTGAACATGCACATATGGTTTTATTTACCTATGCATGCATCAATGGATAAATTGGGGTTTGCCCCAATCTTTTTCGATGTTCCAACACATGTTGAAAACCATACTTGAAGTCGAGCCTCAAGTCTTCTTCAGTGGATGATTCTTGAAAAGCATTTCCCTGCAATGCATAATACCATAAAAATTATTTGTTCTCTATGATGATTTTTTTTTTGTTCGCTATAGTTACAAAAAAATTGTCTACAAATAATGATCATTCGTTTCTTACAATTTGTGCTCTTAGTTTTTTATATCCACCCTAGCCTAGTTTGTGTTTCCCATGTTTTTCTACCCTTGCTTATGTCATTTTAGATGTGTCAGGGAGCCTATGAAAGGTTTCAAATATGTTACATATCGCAACTTAAATATATTTAAAAGTAAAAAAAAACATTGAACATTTTTCATTGAAAATATGATATGTGACATACCTTCTTGAACTGATTGCTCGAGTATTTCCTTGTTTTCTCAATGCCTTCTCCTTTGCATCATCCATGAGTGCCTTCCAATCATTCTCTGGAACCATCGTAGGACACTCATACTTAGTGTTAATTTGCAAATTGTCTCCATAATCTTCCCTGCCATATTTCAAATTTAATCCAGCTGCTGTGGTGACACCTTTTTTGTTGAAGGTATCACCAAAAATGTTAACCATGTGGTTCATCAAATCAAATTTCAATTTGTCATTTTGGGCATTCCACCGTGTACCAATGGTGGGCCCAAAAATCTCCAAATCCTTCTCATGCAGGTTGTTATAAAAACATTATTTCCTGCAAAAACAATATGATCATTAATTAAAAATAATTCCAGGTAATGTGGCTTTGAATTACACGAAAAAAAAATTGAATTAATGAAATAATACCTGCAACATTTGGTATCTTGATTGGAACACAGTCCTTGTCTGCCAAGAATGTAACAAGAAATAATCCCTTGCTAACCACACGTATCGCTCCAGGATAGAAAATTTCACATTCGATGCTACTCTCCTCTCTAACATCCTATGAAGTAGTATTGGGTGAAGAGCCCTGCTGATCTCTAACATTTGGTGAGGTCGTAGCATCTAAAGGGATTTTCTGGCCAGGATATTCAAATAGCCTCATTGGTACGGTAGTTTGACGCTGTGTTGAACCATCTCTACTACCAATACCGGCATCTACATACTATACTTGTTGCACATGTGTTGTCTCCAAAAAATCCTACAAAAAAGAAAAATTTAATTGATTAGATCATATCAAAAATAGAGAACTAAAATAACATAAATGAATATATGTCTCATAGTTTGTAAAATATTTCAGAGATGCCACTTACCCCGTACTGTACTATTGTTTTCCTCAAGTAAGAAATTCTTGCTTTGATTTCTTCAGTCATGGGTCTGATTTTTATTAGTGAAAGGAGTTCTTGATTGGAATTTTTCAAAGCCTTCTTCATAGTTCCCATTGGGTCAGTTGAATAAAATACATCTTCCTCAGTGACCAATTCATCATTGTGATGTGGTGTGCTCTACAAACATCAATCAATAAAAGTAGTTAATTTATTTTTATCATTACAAAAATTCACGTGAAAAAACTAACATGCATTTAATAATTTATTTTTTACTTTAATCATGTTTAGGTACTATTAGGATAACATTTACCTGATGGGACACCATTGGGGATGTAACACCCCCAAAAAATTCATAAAAAAATTAAAATTTCTATGTGACATTTAAACTGAGGTCATAGTCTAAAATGTTAGTTTTAATAACCATTTTTAGCTTAAGGAATAGATAGATTACAAGACATATCATTAAGAGTAAACTAGGCATTTATTTCTCTTTTGTAAACCATAACCAAAACTATAGATGTATACTCACTAACTAGAAAGTTACATCTTACGGCTCACATTCAAACTTTAATGATTTTCAGTCTTGAATGAAATTTTATCAAAGTTAAGGGTTTTCTCAATTTATTGAATTTTGATCAATTGTTTATTTCCAGCATGTATATTATTTTGATAATTGTTTTCTTGTCTTACTGAAGGGGCTTAAGGTTAGCCTGAGGCTTACTTATCTTTTTCAAAGCTAATGCATATTCGAAAATTGTACAGGATTTACAGGTAACACTTTATTCCAGGTTACGGGTAAGATATTAAAGTGTTGAAGACTAAAGAGTACGTTAGAAAGAAAAATTTAGATTCTTTCTAATGTCTAGATTATGAACGTGGAATATTTTCCAGTCCTAAAGCACATAATACTCTTTCTAGGTATCAAAGTGGAATTGGTAGACGTTTAGTTTGTTTTGATAGGATTAAATATGGTATTAATTCATTCAACATGTTTTTTTGTTATACGCATTAAAATGAGTCTATAAAACTTCTCCAAGTTTTATTACTAGGCACAAGATATCTTAACTTGGAACTTCCTAAGTCCTTGTTATAGTCTTATTAGTATTTCTGTTTGTACTATAACTCATTGTAAAGAATAGATAAAATAACCTAGGCATGTATAATAATTAATCCAATCTGATCTATGCATAGAAATAATGTTATGGACTAATTAAAAACCTCACAATGCATATCAAACGAACTATTAACTAGTTCAAGCTTTATCATACCTAACAATAACTTGTTTAAATTGAAAAATGGTAATAGTGACACTTTGCATATATTTTATAACTCTGACCATTATTCCTGCTAAGACCTAGAACTTCCTAAGTTCTAATTATAATCATTACTATATTTTGTTTAGCGGTTATATACTAACTATAACTAAAACAAATCTAGTCTATGCGTAAATACATTTGATGCATAACATATATGTACTAACATGAACATATATTTTTACAATGCATATCATATATGCTAACCTAAGCATATATAAATTCAAATCATATCAATTGAACTAAACTATGTGTATTCGATGCATGAAATATCATTTTTAACATAACTAAAACCCTAATATGCCTACATAAAAACTATTACTATAACAAACTATAATATGCACGCAAAACTGGTTTAACTCTTAACTCATGTAGTGGTATTAATATATATTCTTTGCAGGGTTCATCACGCCGGTTCAACTATAACAAAACCCAAAGAATTTTATTATTGGTGAAATCCATGTGGTAGCAAAGCGTTGGAGGAAGGGCTTTGGGCAAAATACTAAACACACAAAAACAATTAACACTGCCCTAAACTCTCTCTTGGTCCATTTGTTGTTTCGTTTCTTTGGGAGGAGAATCAAGTCGACAGTCCTTCGGCCTTCTCGGGCCTTTGCAACTTATAGCACCATAAGACTCGCTCGTGTCCATAGCAAGTTGAAGCGTTCTGGTTTCCACCATTGTCGTGCGCTTCAAGCTTGGCTGTGGCTCCAATAAGTTTTCTATTTTGGTTTCCTTTCCAGCATTGTCTCCTTCCTATTAGTCGTGGTTATTGAAGGTTGAAAGTTTGGTTTCCATATTCGTTTTCAATGTCTTGGTATAAGAACTAGTAACTTATTGTCGAAAACCTCTACTTAAATCAATTTTCTTTTATTCAGTAAAAGAAAACGAAGTCAACTGACAGACTTAAAAATATATGTTGTTTTTAGGTGTAAAATCGTTGATACTCAGTTGAAAGCGAAGGCATTTACTCAGAAGTTAAAGGGCTATGGCATGGCAGTTTTGGTAATCCTCGGTTTCAACTCTTGAGGTGCCCTCAATCGTTGGGTGTGTTCACAGTGATGTCAACGGTGCTAAGGGATAACTGTGGTGTTCTCTTACTGTATCAAATGATGGTTGTTTCGTTTTAAGGTGGAGGAGGCCGTATGGCTGTTGTTGTTTATAAAATTTGGGGTTTTTCCCGAAAGAGCTACGACTCAAGTAGTAATATGATAGGGTAAATTTTTTATTACTGTGGTTACTTGATTTGGAAGCTTGCTAAGCTTAAGATTCAACCACTATGGCTCTTTCGTGGATAATATATATATATATGTTAAAGCATTCTTGTTTTTTTGAAGGGTTGAAACATGTGGTAACTATTTGGTTTTAAATTGTACTTTGTTTATAATTTATTGAAAATTTTGCTTCGGCCATGACTGGGTAAATCCAGTTGGAAAATAATTATTTTAATTTTATTTATAAATGCAATATTGTAAATGATAACCTAGGTTATGGTTTTTTTTTATTAAGCAGTTTTGATATCTAGGTTAACATGGTTTGTTTGTTTAAAAAGGTAAAGGTATAATCTATCTTGGTTTCCAATAACTTCTGGAATAAATAAGGAGTTTTATGTTAGCAGTTTCGGGTTTTGAAAACCAAAACAATTTGTATCTTATAATAATAATATTAGGTTTGATTATTGCTGCTTATTTAACATTCCAATGCTTTAAATATTTATAATATTAAAATAATACTAGTATTCTTTGTTAATGTAATTAATTTAATGGCTTTATAGTAATATTTGTTGTATTTATAGTATTTAAATTTTATTGTCTATAAAATAATAGTTTTACTCTACTAGACTTTCTAAAGTGTTTTGTAGAAGTTTATAAATATATATGTATATGTTTAAGTCATGAAGAAAGAAATTATTAAAGTATTATGTTATGCATAGTTTCAAAGTTGTGTAACAAAATATTACTATATAAATTCTGTGTAATATTTTTAGAGCAAAATAAATATAATGAGAAGGATTCCAAAATAAAAGGATTATTATCATTCCTGGTTTAAACAATCGGTAAATTTCTTTAAGAGTAAAGTAGATTCAAACACATCTTATCCCTGTATAATCATTCTTCTAATTCAACTTTATGTACTAGATTACTTCATCAATTGATGAGTGGAAAAATACAGAAAGAGATTTTTATTCATCATTCCACCATTTCTAATTTTAAGTTCATTTACACTGTTAGACAAATAAAGGTAATTCCTTGAACAAAATGCAGACTTAACAGTTTATTTGCAGCTGCAAGTAACTAAGAAATAATAGTAAAACTAATCTAGACTAAATTCATTCCAGTACTTTTACTTGCATAAAAAAATAAAATAACACATTGAAACCTTATAACTTGTAGAAGAGACAAACATCCCAAGGATCCCGTTCCACCCAACATTTTCCTGAAGATAGCTCCACAACTTGTCTTAGGACCCCCGATCCTGTCCACTGATCCACCAGGTTGAAAGCATTGTGTAATAGGATGGGATTGAATACCCCTGCAACTCCATATAAGTACTTAACAGAAGTACTTCTGCATTTTGCAGTAAATAACTTAGCTAACAAGCTGCACTAGCTCTGGAAATAGTCTTAACACTCAAAATGACTTTTGCCTTTCCCCTCAACAAATTTCTTGTTCACCTTTCTCAACTTCAGAAATTTCACAAAGTAATCCTTGAACAGCCTCCTGCTGAATTTGATGAGCAAATATATGCATGCCTAGGCCTTTTGGTCAGTTTTTTCACTTAATGAATCACTTGCTCTTGTTCCACTTTCTTGGGGAACCTGAACACAAATTAGGGAAATTCCCCCCTACAACAGCTAGAAGTGGTTGAGAATGTTTCCATGTGTCAGTTTTCTCTCACCCCAGTCTATTCCACCTAGTGGGTCAGTGGACACTCATTCAAAAACCTCCCTAGGCTATTTGTCTCATCTTTTATTTATTAACTAATAAAATATTTTTCATAATTAATTACAGTCATTCTTGACATCCACTTGGCCAATAGTCATAAACATTACAATAAAAATAAAATATAATGTCTTCTTAAACATAAAATGTTATTACAATTTGGGGTACGTGACAAGGTATTTCCCACGGTCAACCTTCCACAATACAAGAAGCAACCCAATTTCATATTGAAAAGTAAAAATTGAACCGTGTCTAATAAACATGATTAGTGAAGAAACAAATTAGTGTTTATATGAAAATCATGTTTACCTGACTAGAAGTTGCAGGCATGTTGTGAGTACCCCGTTGCCACAATATAATAAGAACGATATCATCTTAAAATACCATAGTGTTTACAATATGCCTGCACAGTGTTTACAATATTCCTGCACGGTATTTATAGTGTGCCACCACAATGTTTACAATAACTCCCACAAGGGGATTCAATAATTGCCGCAAGGGGGTTGAAAGGTTTCCCTAGTGAAAAAATCTTGTGTTCAGTGTGTTGATGTTATTTACTGCACTTGTCATTTGTTATCAGATAGTTTACGAATTTTTAAAGTATTCATGCTAATGCTAAAATTTAACACTAGGAACCCCGTCCCTTGTACCAATCTTTACATGAAAGAACCCCATCCCTTAAGTACAATCTTGTTATTAGCTTAGATATACTCTATCTTATATTAGCTTCTTATAGTTAATTACGGTACAGTTCAAATAACCTACAGTGCCCCGGCTTCGCTTACGCTCTGCCGCACAGACGATAGGGTTCGTAATAGGGATGATTAAATTCAATAAGTCTGAGGTTTAGGTTCAATGCATAGGTTAATAAAGCCAGATCATGATCCCAGTTAATAAATCCATCATTTTAAATTTTTATATGGAAGCTGGGATGACACCCTCAAACCCAAAGCCTCCATATTATGGTATAGAAATGATGAAGAAGTGGTGATTCTATTTTAGGTTTTCTATCACAATTGTATCCAATAATAAATGAATCCTCTAAATGAAATATCCCTTCTTACCTAGCTCAAATTATTAATTAGTAGTTAACCGAGTTCCCTACAAAATAAATATTTAGGTTTCTGTCATGAGAATTGCATATGTGGTCTTACATGGAATAAATTTACCAATCCTTGCCTAGATAAGGTAAAGAGTGGTTGCAATTCACCCCAGAGATGAGACTTTAGGATTGGTTCATATTTGAAGATAATATAGTTGTTAGGGTATATGTATTTGAAGGAAGACCCTACTAATTACCCACCTTTTTTACAATGAGAATGTTGACAATGGAATTTTCCAGGAAGATATTGTTATCAAATGAATTGCACTTTGGGAGTGTCAAACAACATAAGTATTTTCACATCCCCAAATATGCAGGTCCCTTCTATATTATATCTCTCAGTGGTGTACACTACATGGAGGGATTTATAGAGAAACTAAGTCTAGACAAGGATGAAGCAGTGGTTTATGACCCTCATGTGGTGATAACAAAACAAAGATTAGAAAATAAAAACTCAACATATGAACCAACTCCTAGGCCTGATTTGGTAAGCATTGCTAATAAATATAGTTGGGAGAAGGTTGAGAATATTCTAAAGGATGACATAGATTCAAGTGATCATAATAAAGTAGCAAGACATAAGAGAGGGGCATAAAACATGGAAACTGATTGAGATGATCAAACCCCACAAGCCAAAAGGAAAATGATTGATTCAGTATAGGAGGCCAAAGAATTAAATTTAAAGGATATAGATGTTGAAGTATCAAAGAAGGTTGATGAGATAGAGAAGAAAACCAAATTTTTGGGAAAAAAACTAACCATATTAATTCCCTACCCACCCTTGGATTTTATAGTTCCTTAGAAATCCAAATCCATAACTCTCATAGTGATAGTATTGGTACAAACATACCTACAAGATGTTTACAGGGAGATCATAAAGAGTAGTGTACATAGTGTGAATAAAGACAGGATGCACACTATTCCTACTAACAAAATATTGTTGAGAGTTGCAGATAGTGTCAATGACACATTCCGATATTTAGTAGTTGATCCCATGGTGCCTAGGCCTACCAGTCTGAAAGATTATAGAATTGTAGAGCATGTATTGGATTGGCCCTTGTTTAGCCAACTTCATAAACTATATTGCTTCAAACAAGCCAATGATATGATTTTTGCATATATGGTCAAAGCCACTAAGATGGATAAAAATCTTAGAGAGTGATTGAACAAAGTAGGAGATCTCCTTCATTTGTGGCTTCACAATATGTTGGGTTATAGGTGCACAATATGTTGAAGGTGTTTATGGATACACTTAACCATGATCACAGCTCGAATGGTGATAGGGGACAAAAAAAAAGCTCATGTGATATGTTGATGGTTTAAGGGGTGTCCTTGATGCGTGTTTACCCTTATGATAACTACACCATTCTTAAAATGACTTCTTCTAGATTTGGATATAATTAGCAAGAATGACCTCAAAAGCACTTGTTGTTGATTATATGACTTATATAGAGCTGGTTATAGATATTTTAATCATTGTATGAAGACAACTCCTAGAAATCACATGAAGACTTGAGAGCATGTCTGGATGAACATATGGAGAACCTTGAAGACTAATTGATAAGGGACCATCTACGAGACAAGTTAAGTACTACATACTGTTGTGCAGACACATAGTATACCTAATGGAATATTTGAAGTATTTTGGAAAAAAAATTTTAGTGGCAGATTTGAATATTGTTTGACGACATCTTGAGGACACATCATGACAAAATATTTACATATGAAATAAGTGTAGCAAGGGTGTATACTTAAACATTAAACAAGTGCAACAACATAATCAATACATTCATGATACAATGATATGCCATCATTATCCTTGTTAAGTTGTGGAACAAATTGTAGTAAATTTTGTGAGAAGGAAAGGTGTAGATCCAACATTAAAATCCTCTCAAATCTTGGTTTTTTAAAGGCATACTCAAGCATGTTAAAAGATATATCAGTACTGATCAAGCCCATTATTTGAATAGCCTAATGAATTATTACATTAACAGTGACAATCTTGGGAACCTGGCCTCTTAAGAAGTTAGTTTGGCATGAATATAATCTTAGACTGATTTGAGTTTTTCCTGAAGAGATTATAAGGCTACCAAAGCATTAAAGACAATTGAACTATCATGACATGACAACCTGGGGAGTTGGCAAGTAAATACCACAAGGAAGTGACCTTACTCACATTATTTTGATAGAAAATTGCAATGACACATGAAAGGGAGTGATTTGTTTTGACAACTTAACTGGACAGTGATCATAGTGACCAGACTATGGAGTTCTCATTGACGTGGTTGTGACAACTTATTGATATGATATCTGATTGCAGATGGACATGAGAGAACCTTGAAGGAATCCAAGTACTGGTAATCATATGGATGTAGCTGCAAATCTATGAAGTGATCATCAAACAATGAAGTTTGTGATGTTTGAAGATTCAAAATAACATACAAATACATCAAGTTTCAAGTATCCAAAGGATAATTGACATGACATCAAATGGTTGTTCAAGGTACAAGATACAACACATAAGGGTCATTGCATCACACAATTAGTTATGGTTTTGGAAGCAGCATAAGCATTAACATTCAAATATTAATGATTAAATGACACGATCCTTGACACCCAAAGTGAAGTTGAGGTCACACAAGTATGATTGATGAAGCTGCAAGGTCAAAATCTGATCTTGGTGAATACTTTTGAAAGCATTTGTATAGATTAGACCCTTGAAGACAATTGAAGACATAAAGGATGCATTCTTCAAAGCTGAGATCATGGAGTAAAAAGACAAAGGTTAGGAGTTGGTATTAGACAGATTTGAGAGACCTATCATAAGGTGAAGTTTTCAGCAAAACAAACAAAGGGGAGAGATAAATGTACAAGAGAAAATTATTTGTTTGAGGAAGACTTAAGGCTGATCTGAAGACGGTTTAAGGATTGTTTCTTCACTAATCTATAAATACTTAGCTTTTGGCTATGCTTGTCCAAGACTAAGAACTATGTCTTAGCATAGCTTTCATCAAGCCTTAAAATTATGTGAGCTTGTTTTGAGAACCATTGATTGAGTCCACAATGAATATTTTATTGGGAAATCTAACTTGGCAGCCATCATATAACATAGACAAAGTCAACCAGAACAAGAGTGCTGATTGACAAGGTAATGCAAAACAACACAAATGTTCTGGTCGATGACATCAAGGCATTAAAATCTATGTTTAATTGAGTTACAAAGCTATGATTTTCCTTTCTATGGGATGGAAACTTAGAGATCTACTCCAAAGAGGAATACATGAATAAGTTAAACGGAAAAAGGAATGAAGAACCTATGGAGAAACTAAAAGGAATAATCAATGGAGACCAATTGCTTAAGAGACTAAGGCCGTCCTTCCACATTTGGACAAGAATGAAAAATATTTTTAAGGAAATGGCACCACTCACTTACGAGAGACATTCCGAGGCAGAGCTAGCATTCCAGAACCTAAAGGATAATAACACAGTAGTGGGTAAAGATTGGTAGCTAATAGTGAGATATCATAAAATATATTTACCACCTCAATAAAAATATGATAAATATTCTATTGGGTCATGTTCTCAACCTAAAAATACAGAGAAAAATCCTACTCCAACTCAACAATACATATAGGCACAACCATCATAACAATTTGCAGGGCAGATGACTCTGTTGGAATACATGACACTTGGAGGTTTAGTACAAACTCAGAGATCCCACATTTAATGAAATACTACAGAGGATGAGCCAATTTGGCATCCCACTTGGATATTGTATGCCTCTTAGTCAACAAACCATGTGTGGTCAGCACTACCAGTACGAGGAAAGAAGAAAGACAGAGGTCACAAAAGAAGCTAAAGCACACTTTATGCAAATGTAATATTTTGATGTAAAAATTAAATAGTTAAAAAACTATTACTTTTTATTACAATTCAAATCATTTACAAACTAAATTCAGGCACCTGATATCCCTATATAATGTAAGTTCAATATATGAGTAAAAGTATATCGTAGTCAAACTAGAAAATGAGTTAATAACCCCTTGGCAGTGCGATGGAAACTAAGGTGGAAAAATTGGAAACTATTCTTGGTAAGCACAACAAGACATGTGGTCATCAAATTGAAAATGATTTGGTTTCTTTAAATCCAATCAATTTTTATTGTATTCAAGGCTATCTATCTAGATCCAAATCCCTTAGAACATTAGTTGAAAAATGAAAATTATCTAATCTATAAAGGCAATGTATTTATGCTATTATTTTCAAGATTGGTCTTTCATATTCTATTTTTGTATCCACTGTTTACTCCTTGAAATAATATTTAGGTACTAACTATATAGAACCTACTCTTGAATCTTTTTTTGATTCAGTAAATTAGAGGGAAAAGAAAATCCTTATTAGCACAACATAAGGATAAGTCCAAGCATTCCAAGTGAAAAAAACATTCCAATCATAAGAAAAAACAAGGGTCTTGTTATCACTAGGAAATGATCTAGGGATCAGAAGCCCAAGGTAATTTCAAAAGAACTAAAAATACTTGAATTAACCCTTGAGAGAATATACTAATGCTTCACAAGACACATATGAACTTAAAGAAATAAGAGAGAAATTGGTGCTATGACGATCAGATAGGAACCATGATATGAAAAGGAAAGCGATCAAGAACCTAAAACAAGGATACATGGGACCACGGGTAGTGACCTAGGGATGAAGTAGTCAGGGGGCTAAGAGAGATCGAGCAGATTTGGAGAAGCCCCAAGATATCAATGGTCGATAGTAAGAGAGAATCGAAGAAGCGCAAGAGTGTTACCGTGCCTCCACAAATACCTCTCCAATGCCACTATGCCTCCAAGCTGTTATTTCCTTTGCAAACGAGAGTTGTTTTCTTTCCAATAATCTAACACAATAAGTAAGTCCACCATGCATGAAAATAAAGACATGTTGGCATCCATGCCCACCAATTATAAGATTTTAAGTGGGTATTATGATACCATATGATGTCATTTAGGCGTGCCGAATGAAAATTTTCTAGTTTTGCAATTTTAAATATGGGTTGACTGTTAAAAGAAGGAAAATTTGAATTCTTATGTTATTACTTCTCAATATAGGAGAAAAGAAGGAGAAACCCTACATCCACTATACCATTCCAGTAAACACCTATGCACAAACTTATCAACACACTAACGATATTTTACCCTACATGTAGTTACAATGCTAAAACCTTTTCCATAGTTTACCTTTTATAAACAATAAAATATTTTTTTACCTTATGTAGATATGCCACCTCTATTATAACCTACCAATTTTAGCCAAATTTTACTTGCAAAGGTATAATCATCCAAAAATAAGCCTCTAAAACCTAGTTTCGCTGGATATGAACACATCTATGACCATGATGATAACATGTTTGATATCGTGGTCAATTATTTGACCAAAATAACACTATTCAAGAGGCTCAATCCCAAAACACTACTGGTCTAAACCCTTGCCACCTATGTGAGGCTAATTTAGACCGAGTCGTGTGTGCACACAATGTGTATTTCCCATAATTCATCACCTAGTGCTCCATTATATATTCACCTAGTAAATAGACCATCATGTCCTCATAGAATTCTAAAACACCGTGCATCATAAATGCAGAGAGTATTGAAAAAATGCAATGATTTCCAAATCTCCCATCTCTACAAACCCTCCATATTAAATTGAGCACATAGATTTGTGGACAAACACACAACTCACAAGATAGATCACACAATTTACTCAGCAATTTAAGAATGAAACAATGCAAAAATGGATTTCAACTGTGAATGCTTTCATTAATCAAAAAATAATTAGATAATCAATTACAATGTAATACAATGGCTAAATAGCCACATGCAATTCGAATCCACACGAGGAAATTTGAATTGATTAGACTCTAGTTGAATGTAGGTAACTAAGACCTTATCTAAATCATTATCGGAGGACTCAATAGTTAACTAACCTTGTCTAAACAAGTATCGGAGTTCATCGGAGTTATAAAACACAACTCAAGTGTCTAATTTAGTGTTAACTAAGGCTAACTGACTGTGGTAGGTGAGAAATGTGCCTCTCCTGCATGTAGCCATGCAAACTTAGTGCTAACTGAATGTAGAGGACTAGAACTGAATGTAGCTAACTCCTAACTCAGCTTGACTAGTCACTAACTAAACTCAACTGATGAAGGTTGGTGTTGACACTCCCAGTGGCTCCTAAATTGTAGGGATTGATCTAGGAGGCTCCTAAACTGATGCATGCAAGTGCTATCAGTGGAAGTAGGCCTCAATTAGTGTTCCCCACACTTTAGTAACTGGAACATGTGCCCCAATTAGGCCAAGTGGACCCAATGGTGCTAGTGACTAAAAATAGACTGGATGGACTCCCGATTTAGACATAACTCCTGATTTAGACATATGACCAAATTGGACAAGGGAGGATTAATAATCCTAACACCCCCCTGAATGCTAACTTGGAAAATATATGGGCCTTGGTAAATAAGACCATAGGTCACCCATTACATCAAGTAAAGTAACTTCTCAATACAAGGAGTTGGGGAAAAAACCACATGGGAAAAAATCCCTGCCCTCTATCTAAGCAGATAGAATCTGGATTCAAGTTTGTAAAAATTGGAATATGTTGTTGCAACCTTTATCTCTGTGATGTAGGGAAGCATAATGAGTTCCGTGCATAGGTATTCCGGGGCCTGGCATGTAGTCTTCTCCTTCTTGTCCCAAAATGTTGATGGAAGGAAGGAGGAATGTAACCTTTGCCTCTTTTTGGCTGAAGAGGTGTATGATCCACTCTATTCTTTTGAAGTTAGTGTGACTGATCAGACCTTTCCATGTGACATCTTACAGGAAATTTGTTGCATCTCTCTAAAGGAGGTAAGATTGCATGACATAGCGCAAGCTTCTCTGTCTACTGAATGTTAAATGGATTTTCATCCATCTTCCTAGCTTCCTTCTTGGAACTGGGGACTGAATCTTAATGAATCTTAATCTCATGAACTGATACAACTAGTTCTGCAATACTAGTGGAAACTGCAAGAGAAGGAGATGGAATGTTTTTACCTTCCCTTTGAGAGTGCACTGTTCTGAAAAAGGCATGAAGTGTGAGAAATCATGTGCCTTGGAGGCATGATTTGCACCACCCTTCACTATGATGTTCCCAGTAGAGATATCTGTGATCTACACTGAGTCAGGACCAAATATCACACACTTTGGAGAGCCAATATGAGTCATCTGGTATCCAGATAACAGGTTTGAAGCTAGGGAGGGAACATAGAGCACATCTTTGAACCTTTGATGTTCAAGCTTGATAGAGCCCTTCCGTTTGGTTTGAACTTTAGTGTTATTTCCCAGCTAAATACTAAGACCATCAAAAGATTGTAAAGAAGATAATGATTCTCTGGATGCAACCATATGATTGGAAGTTCCAAAATCAATGAGGAAGACATGTGCTGTTGAGCAGCTGGCCTTCAGTGCATGACCTCTTTCGAAGCAATCTTCAGTGTCTTCTGTTTCTTCTCTTTGTTCATCCTTCCTTGTGCTAGCAGGTGCAGTAATGTTATGTTTCTTCAGAAGAAGAGTCATTTCATCAATTTGTCTTCTCATGAAGGAGCTATTTGGATGAAAGTCCCTTCCAAAGTAGGAACAAACGGTCTTCCATTTGCCATTCTTCTTGCTTCTCTTTGATCTTGAAGGATCATTTGACTGCTCTTTCTTCATAGGAGATTCATCTCTTTGATTCCCTTTATCATTCATTACCTTAGGTCCTCTTGCAACTAGTGCTTGATCTCTAGAAGATTTAATGATCCCCATTTGGATCAACTTGTCATCCTCATGAGAGAGGGATTCAATGAAAGCATCAAGAGTGGGCATCTTCCAATTTGGAGTGGTGAGCTTCACTGTTTGAAAAGTTGATACAAATACTGAGTAGTTTTCACTGAGTTTTGAGAGAATGGAAAGGATGAGTTGATCATCCTCCTTCTCAACCTTGCATAGCTTCAACTGGAATCTCAGGTTCTTGAATTTTGTGAAGAATTCATTTATTGTTCCAAAGTTGGATGGATGAAGAGAGATGAACTCATTCTCTAGTTGATGGACCCTCATCTCATCCTTCTTATCAAATAAGGAGGTAAAGATTGTCCCAAATTTCTTTGGGAGTCTTCAATCCCTTGATGTGGAAGATAATATCTCGAGAGATTGAGAGAGACAAGCATCCATGGATTCATTAAGCCTATTCTAGTACTTTTCTTTGTCATAATTAAGAATTGGATCTGCCTCTAGCTCCATTGTGAGTCTGAAGACCTTCTTAGTGTGAATGTGGTTCTCCATGTCCTCCTTCCACTGATGGTAGTTGAAGGAAGTGAGATGCTCTATTGGACGAGCCATTTTGAGTGCAGATAAAAGGACTGAGCTGCTGTAGCAAATGTAGTGAGGAGAAAGAGCTGCTTGTAGCAAATGCAGTGAGAAGAATTGATAACCTGTAAATCACACAATCAAACAGACAAAATAAGGTCGACTACCTTCACATTTCAGGTTTTCAACACACCCAACATAATTGATCAAGCAAGCTTGATCAACAATTCCTTAACTTGGGGATTAAGTGGTAAACCTTCTACTTTTGGTGCAGAGTAGGCATGGATCAAATTGCTAAAAAAAAATGATCCAGCTAGAGATATGAGGAGGAGAAGTGGCTTGTCCTCCAAGGCTCTGATACCATATTAAATTGAGCACATAGATCTGTGGACAAACACACAACTCACAAGATAGATCACACAATTTACTTAGCAATTGAAGAATGAAACAGTGCAAAAATGGCTTGCAATTGTGAATGCTTTCATTAATAAAAAAGCAATTAGATAATCAATTACAATGTAATACAATGTCTAAATAGCCACATGCAATTCGAATCCACATGAGGAAATTCGAATTGATGAGACACTACTTAACTGTAGGTAACTAAGACCTTGTCTAAATCATTATCAGAGGACTCAATAGTTAACTGACCTTGTCTAAACCATTATCGAAGTTCATCGAAGTTCTAAAACACAAACCAAGTGTCTAATTCAGTGTTAACTAAGGCTAAATAACTGTGGTAGGTGAGAAATGTGCCTCTCCTGCATGCAACCATGCAAACCTAGTGCTAACTGAATGTAGAGGACTAGAACTGAATGTAACTAACTCCTAACTTAGCTTGACTGGTCACTAACTGAACTCAACTGATGAAGGTTGGTATCGACACTCCCAATGGCTCCTAAATTGTAGGGATTGATCTAGGAGGCTCCTAAACTGATGCATGCAAGTGCAATAAGTGGTAGTAGGCCTTAATTAGTGTTCCCCACACTTTAGTAACTGGAACATGTGCCCCAATTAGGCAAAGTGGACCCAATGGTGCTAGTGACTAAAAATAGACTGGATGGACTCCCGATTTAGACATGACTCCTGATTTAGACATATGACCAAATTGGACAAGGGATTATTAATAATCCTAACACTCCATGATTAAAACCTAGAAACATATTACTAGTCATTGAAATCCTTTAAAACAATTCATTGTTTATCTCATCACTTGGAAAGGGGGATTATAATCTCCACCTCTCCTTCCCCTTATGAAACAATATTTTTCTTTGAAAATTACAAGAAATCCATATCCCTAATATGCACCATATTAGGATATTATAGTGATGGTACCGTGGATGGCACTATCTTAGGTTTCTTAAATTTCCTAACCCCTATTGTTGGTGTCATTCCTCCATAATTTGACCTATGTAGTTACCTAGCTCAACGAATCCATACCACAGATGTAGTTTGTACTGCAATTGAATTTTGTGCCACAATCGTAGTTTTCTCCTCCACCTCCATAGTAAAACCATATGCAGATGGATCTGCAGCAGCCACATTCTACTCAACCGCAGTATGCACAATTACAGCCGAATCCCCTGCAACAACAACAATTCAATCAACTGCAATATCAGCAGCAAGGAGGATTTCGAGGAGGACGAGGTTGTGGACCTATACAATGCTATAATTGTGGATTTCCGGGACATTATCAACGATATTTCCTGAACTTGCAAGAACAATGTACTTATTGTATCTCTATTGACCACACTGTTGATAACTGTCCGTAGCTGATCATGAAGTGGTAGGTAAGAAACATTCCACAATTGCAGAACCAGAACTAGAACCAGTTATAGAACCAAAACTAGAACCAGATTCAGAATCAGAACCAGAAGCCAAATCAAAAGGCGAACCAACCAGTGAATTTGCCATCGAACCATAATCAAGGACCAATAGTTGTGAAGATCTCAGCAGAATCAAGAATGTAGCTTCAAGGTGGAATTGTTGAGTTTAGGCATGGATATAGAGGTTTTAAGAAGACAGGGGAAGGGAAGGTGAAGTTGTACACCACAGATGTTGGAGAATGAGTACACACACCACTCACCTATTTCCATTCTTATAAGGGATGAAAACACATCAGTTTGGGACTACTTCAACTCTAATCTATCACTATTATGAAGCTACTAATTCATTATTACAGATCTATATCAGCATGTCAAAACAACCAGCAGTCATAGCCTACTCCAAATAAGCCTAAAATAATTGCATCCCTTTCTAACAGGATGAACATACCTTAGGACATTTACGGTTCAAAATTAGAGGTCTCCTAATGGTCACAACTTAATCCAAACATCCTTTAAACAGTCATGTATGAGTATAATAATTCAACAAGTGTTCATGGTTCATATCTAGAATCCCACAAGGTTCACAAGCCATATATGGAAGCCCAAAAAGTCATGGCCCTATCTACAACAACTCACAAGGTAAAGCAAGGTCACAAATGTCGCAACCCAACATAGAATCATCAATATAGTCACATATCATCCTAGGAAGGTTCAATAAGGTTCAATAAGGTTTAGGCATCCTGATCAAGATTTCGACCCAGCTCCTGGAAGGTCATTAAGGTCACGAATAATATATTAAAATATTAAAATATATTTTTTCATAAATTCAAGCTCTAATTGACTCTATATTCAAGGTTGGGATATGCTTTTGGGTTCTTGAGCCTTAGATCCTGTGTACTATGTAACAACTAGGACCCTATATATATGTGCTCTCTTATTTGGTCTCCAAAAGGGGATGTGCTCAAATTAGAAAACTAATAAGAATGCCCCTCCACCAAAATCCTTACCCTTGCACTCAACAAAAGCATCCATGTTCGCATACAAAATGCCCAATAGAGAATTGGATCCTTCTGTTGATGCTATTGGCTGGAACATGTGGGTAGAGGGCCCAGGGGACAGGAGTGAAGGAACCGGTGTGGAGGTTTTCATTATGCATGGTGGGAATTGAGATATTCAAGTATATAATCAATCATGGCAAAGTACATTGGGTGAATTCCTGCCGAATATCAGATGAGTGTGAATCGTGATGGTCTCAGACTAGCGAAATTTTGTATATCAGCTTCAACCTTCTACTATAAACTAGAGAAGAAATAATTTAAATAATATTCAAGAAACTAACATGTAAAAATTATGCTGATAGAAGGAACCTTGAACAAATGTAGAGATTTTCCACTGAGGAGTCAACCACTGTGAAAATACTTTCCATGAATCCACTCAGCCACTGTAAAGACACAATTTGCAATTGAAATCAAGATTGATATTGAGCCCTGATACTTCCAACATTATATAGGTACAAAAACATCCTCAATTGACTAAATCTATCCACATTTTTTTCTCAAATATGGACCAAATCCAGTAAAAACGTCCCTAATTGACTAAATCTCCACGTTTTTTCTCAAATAATTGTCCACAAACCCAAATCGAGGATGAACTATGTCCATTTTACCCAAATCGAGGATGAACTATATCCATTTTACCCAAATCAAGGACAAACTAAGACCATTTTATCCAAAGATCCATAAGTCGGGGGTGAAATACCAAATTTGTAACATATTATCCATAAATCGAGGGAAAAATACCATATTTTAAACCTATTATTCATAAATCGGGGGCGAAATACCAAAAGTTTAACATATTATCCATAAATCGAGCCAAACCATCTCCATTTCTCCTCCCAATCTGAAAAATTCGGGCGAATGTGGGAAAATGTCAATATTTTCTTGGGCTAAATTTGATTTTGCCATTTTTTCCTGTTTCCCGATGAAGGCTATTTTACTTGGGGCAGATATATATAAAATAAATAAGGGGATAATTTATTAAATAAAAAAACCATTTTAATATTAAAATTTGCCCACATTTTTTTTGGCTACTCCTTAAAATTCGCCCATGGGCTAAAATTCACCCTTAAAATCATCTCTAGAGTGAACCCGTGTCGACGGGTTTGTGTCAACAACCCATCCTCCTTGTTTTGCATGTTTTTCTATCTAAACTATGAACATTACAAAATCTTGAACCTGAAGGTCAAAGATGAAATAGGAAATCAACCAACCACCTATGAGTGGAGTGACTATAATAATGAGAAATCCTAGAAACCCTAACTAGACAAAATTTTCAAAAAACCTGATAGTCATAATATACACTTTGATGCTTGATTCTTCTCTCCTGAGAATTTTTCTAGAGAATAAAAACTTCTAGAGTTTAATATTGAAATAAGGATATGATATTGGTTCCTATATAAGGATTTAACTATACCGAGGATATATGGTTTTGAAGAGGATCCATACAGGTTAACATCGTTTCTCACACCTAGGGTGTTTTCCATGAAATATACTAGACAAAGGTTAATTTTTAACCAGATGCATTTTATACACTTTGAGAACCAAATAACCTTTTTGTTTCCTAAAGAGTTAGGGCCTTTTCTAGAAAATTTAAAGGATTAAATTCCCTACAGTATACAAAGGAATTTACGAAACATATCTATTTGGAAAAATTAGAGAGGGACCTTATGATCATCACCAAATTATCTCCCCACTAATGATTTCTATAAAAATTCTCTATATGATTATGTCCCCAAGCCCAAGTTGGAAATAATTGCAAATTTAGACAGTTGGGAGCAAGTATTGGTAGTTTCAAATAATACAGTAGGGAAGGATATCGGAAATTCACATTTAGGGAAAAAAAGAGGGTTGAATAGATCCATAAGCGGGGTTGATTGTTAGGGTTTATAGGAGGGCATATAGGAGGAAAACCTGACTGTATCTATCAATAAAACCCTCATTACAATTTATTGACTGTATCTATCAATAAAAACCTGACTAGAAAATGATTTAATGGATTAAATGAAAGCAAATGACTTACCAAAGACATCTTTGTGGACAAATAATATACTGGAAGCTATCTTAGCCTATGCTTTTCTTGATGCCTTACTAACCTTCACCTTTGCTTATGGGTCTCGATCTCAATTTTCCAATGTCCCTCTGCGTATCTTTTGGAGATGAATGGGGTGGACAGCCTTGAGGATAGAAAATCCCCAAAGCTGAGATACCATTGAAATTGAGTTGAAGCCCAACACCCACCCAATAAAAAGCGGTATGTAGGAAGAACCCAAACTATAAAAATGGTTTCAAACAAGAAATTGATTAGTGTCTGGTGCATCTTAAGGGTTTCTCCACATTCACAACCTAGATTTATAGTTGCTTTAAGGAAAGGGTTTGCTAAACGAACAAGAGATGCCTCCTTTGCAACCTTGGAACCTCCTTAATAACCTTTGAACCTCCTATGTGACCTAGGACCTAGTTTGTGGGTGAGGTAAGTGAAAAACCTCCTCTGCGACCTCAAGCCTAGTTCATGGGTAAAGTAAGTGAAAAACCTCCTCTGCAACCTCGGGCCTAGTTCGTGGGTGAGGTAACTGAGAAACCTCATTTGCAACCTTGGAAACTACTCTGCGACCTCAGGCGTAGTTCGTGGGTGAGGTAAGTGAAAGGTGTAAAATTTCGTTGTTACGACAGGGAGAAGGTTAGATGAATAGTTTTAATTGTTTGTTATTTTTTTATTTTATTTTAATTTATTTATTAATTATATTTATTATTTTGTTTAATTTTTTGTTGCTTTTTAATGTTTATTTTTTTGGTCATAAACAACACCATCGTCATTGTTGTCGTGGTCATCAACGTCATAAACAACACCATCGACATCATCACAATCATTAGTGATGATGATGATGATGACGACCTCGTTGATAAAAAAATTATCGTTGTCATCATAGTCAATAGGATTATCATGATCATTGTCCTTATGGCCATCATCGTCATCATAGAGAACATCATTGTCAATAAACCCTTTCTTAAAAAAAAATGTTATATGAGTGTAATGGGTGAAAACGCGAAGTTGGGTAACACTTCCGTGAGAATTGGGTGCCCAAACAACATAACGAGTGTTATTCAGCTGAATAACTATTTTTATTCGGATGAATAATGGAGTTATTCGGCCGAATAACGAATCCTTTATTCGGATGAATAATTATAGTTATTTGGCCGAATAATCTTTAACGGTGAACCATTTAATTTGATGGAATGGATTGCCGGCCGATAATTTTTACTGGCGTTTCAATACGTATTCGGCCGAACAATTGTTTGGTGGAATAACTATTCGGCTGAAAAACAATTATTCGGCGAAATAACTATTCGGTCGAATAATATTTCACCATATAAAGTTAGCTGCGGCCTGATTTTCGTTGTTTTCGCCTGCAGCGATTTGTCCTCGTCCTCATCCTCCCTCCACCCGTCTCACCACCCCGTCTCACCACCCGATTGGTTGGTCGTTGCTTGTCATCCCCCTCCACATCACCCAACCATCTAAAGTGTACATTCGCCATCTTGTCACCCCTCTACCTGTCTGGTTTCGTCTCGACGTGGAGGTCTGTTCGTGGAGGTCTGTTCGGCGTGGAGGTCTGTTCGGCATGGAAGTCTGTTTGTAGAGGTGTTCATGGTCTTTTCGTGGTGTGGTCTTGATGTGCTACCCCTTTTCAGGTAAATATGTGTGTTCATTGTAATTAAAACAAAATCATGTGTTCATTGTAAATGATTGTTATGTCTATTGTTCTGAATTTTGGTTATATAAATGAATAGATCAGAAATAAACTCTATTAAATGTTCATGCTGTTAAAATGAAAAATTATGTTTTGCTATAGCTGATAGCAATGTCGTGGTTAATATACTTCACTGTCCCTTTGTAGACGATTTAATTAGGATGTTATCTTTTACGTGGAATAACAGTATAATCTTTTAGAATTTATGAGACTGCTTTAGTTGGGAATTAATTATATGATATTGTACAGGCAGTTTATTTCTTTGTCAACAACAATGGGCTCGTTGCTTATTCCTTTATTAATTAGAAAATTTTGATTTATTGTTGTTAGATCGACTTGAACTGTCACTGAATTGATCTCACAATTTTTTTTGACATTGATAGAGTTGTAAAGTGTTGTATGAATCTTAGTTGAATGAGATAAATGTTAAAGAGTAGCATTGATACTCTAGTGTTTAATAAGAGTACAAGACTATCTTACTTTTTCTTGTCACTGACAGCTTTGTCATAGTTTCATTTGTAATCTGGGAACAAATAGTCATAATTTCATTTTCAATCTGGTAGACATTGAAGTGTTGTGGCTCCATATCTGGAAAAGAGAGAGTACAAATTATTTTCACAACTTGGAATTGACCTTGACATGACAAACAAGGAACCAAAGGAAATGGACAGAGTTGTTGAACTCTGTCCAAATGGACAGAATTGAACATCTCTGTCCATTTGGACATAGTTGATCAGCTCTGTCCAAAGCTGATCAACTCCCTAAATAAACAACTTATTTCTTTATGTTTTTTCATTGGTAGGGGATAGGATTTCAACACCTTTTCATTTCACGTCTTGCTTGAGTCACAACTTCAGTTGTAGTGTAATAACTATATAGTTTTGTCCATAAGCTCTACTACTTGCTTTAGTCCATACAACTACTAGCTGAAGTATAAGTCCCATGGCACTTTATGACTATCTTAGTCCATGATGCATTGCATTAAGTTCCATTGCCATTTAAGGCATTTCCGAAACATAGAGAGAAAAGGTTAGATAGAGAAAGGCAAGTTTAAAGAAAGAATTGATTTATCTTCTTATGGGGATGGAGACCAAAACAACCAGAAGTGTAACATAAAACCATAGGGATAGGCTGGACTAATGGGGGGGAATCCATAGGCCTATGTAGTCAGTCCCTAGTCGCTCACCTTAGTCCAAGTTGAAATCTATATGTCCTTGCCATCTGATGTGATAAGTCCATGAAATCACAATAGGTTATTGATAGCAGTCAGTATTGAAACCGAACATGAGTGCAAAAGAAGAAATAGAAGCTCTATCTATATTTAATAGTGATGCTCTCTCTAACAACTCTATAACGACTAGGTAGCTAGTAGCTAGCAGGAGTGTCTGTCTGTAGAGTAGGTAAGTACTTGCACTTGCCTTAGAATACCTTTTTATACTTAGTAAAACGTAGTTCATGCAGAGTTCATCAACTCTTTCCCTGATAACTTTACTTAGCAAACCATATTTTAGTACGTTTTATATAAATCAGAAACAAAAAAACATTATTACACATAAAACATCAAATTTTCTGATTACTGATCTGTTTGATCTTATGTGTTTTTAATCTAAATCATAAAAGAAACACATAACTTGTATAATGCTTATTAGTTATCAGTTTATATTTACTCTTAAATTAGGATATTGTGCATTTTTTAAAACTTTAATCTTAGTTCATAGGTATTATAAGGAAGATATTCGTTCATCAACTCTGTCCATGGACATAGTTCACAAATGAATACTGTGTCCATGGATAGAGTTGATGAAATCGGTCCACATGGAGTGATGAACATAACTCTGTCCATGTGGACAGAGTTGAGGAACTCTGTCCATGCAGAGTTCGTCAACTCTGACTCTGACTTTGATCAGTTTACTTAGCATAAGGGTTTTTATGATTTTATGGAATAATGAAATTTTTTGTAGTTGACATAAAGAAATGTAGCTTTAATTTCATATTTGATGATTCTGCTTCCATTAATTTTAAAAATCTAAAATACATAAAAAACACAGGGATTGCTACGTTAATTTCTCATACATCCAACAATAGTGTAGTTATTTTCATTTTAAGAACTAATAGATAATATTAGGGACATCTAGGTCTTTATTAAAAACGTAGTTTTAAAAATCTAAAACACAGAGATTGCTACATTAATTTCTCATACATCCAACAATAGTGTAGCTATTTTCATTTTAAGAACTATTAGATAATATGAGGGACATCTAGGTAATAAAAACTTAGTTTTTATAGTAGCTAGTTCTCTGAAGTTGAGGAATTGACATGCAAAATTTGAATATGTTATGAGTTGATATATTAGATAATGTTAAGGACATATAGGTCTTTATTAAAAACTTAGTTTTTTAGTGGCTAGGTCTTTGAAGATGAGAAATTAACATGTAGACTTTGAATATGATATGAGTTGATTTGTGTAATCTTGTAGATATCATATCAAATGGAAATAGATAATAAATTAGCTTTAATCATTTAAAGAACTATTAGATAATATTAGGGATATCTCGGTCCTTATTGAAATCTTAGTTTTTATAGTAGCTAGGTCTTTGAAGTTGATTAATTAACATGTAGAAATTGATATTTGTGTAAACTTGTAGATATCACATCCATTGGAAAGAGAGCAGCCTTTGAGACAAAAGCGTAGGAGGTCATCACATTCTTCGGGAGTTGGTGTCCGAAATGAAAATCGAAGATTATCGACTTCACCTAGAGATTCAAGTTTATTGTATAGTTGACATTCATCTGATCATCGATGTGGCGATAGTGGTAGAGATGATTCCCCCTTATCATCTATGGGTGAACGTGGATCTCGACCTTTTGTACAGGAGACAAGCATGGAAGCAGAGCAAGGTTCGCAAGAGGCTCGTGATCCTACGCAGTGTGGCGAAGGTTGAGTAAGGACGCAATATGTCCAGCTAGCTAAGGGTTGTACACCCATTACGACCTATCCATCAGATTTACTAGAGGAGATTCCATGGGAAAGTGGTCTTCAACAAACAACCCTTGAAAGTTGTAGGGCTCACTATGACAAGCTACAAAACGATCTTTCTAGTTTGGATCTCACTGTAGAGAACAAACAAAGTATAGAGATGGTTTTGCAATCATTACAAAAATTTATTGAGGTATATGAGGATCTTGGACCAACAACAAATGGTTTTGTTGCCTTGATGCAAAGAAGAAAGGCACAAGTGATGGGTCCAGACAAGTGGGTTGTTGTGAAGGAGAGATTGACTAGAGAATAAGCCAACTCAATGTTCAAGTTCAAAGAGGGCCTAAAGCAGAAAGCATTGAAAGTGCAATATTTTAAGCACCCTAAACTTGCACATTTTTTATATGATCGGTTCCTTGCAGGCTATGATCGGTTGCCATGGAACGATGAGGTTCCTAATTATTTTACTAGGTTTTTTTATTCTGATTTTTTTTTAGGAATGAAGCTAGACTATACTGATATTCATTCCGAGTTTTATGGAGTTGGAAAGGGGAGGATATGCAATTGAAAAGGTTCCCTTAGAGATCCCAGTACTCTTCGACCTCCACCTCCAATATCTCATCAACCTGGGCTTGTGACTTACAAATCAGAGACGGAGCCCGCATCACAAGTTGGGACAACTACAAGGCGTAATGTTGCCGAAGGTTTGACTTTGACATTTGTAGGAGTTAATGTTGGATTGAGTCGAAAGAGGGCTCGAGCCACTATTCGGCAAGATTTTGTTTACAAAACAAATGATGAGTTAGATTGTATGGGCATTGAAGATATAAAAGCCTATGCCAAGCTTTGTCGTAATATAATTTCAGATAGAATATCTAATGACACGTCAAGTATAGGAGAGGTTGTGTACTTCCAATCTATTAATTTTATTTATTTATTTTGAATTAAACTTTTTTTTACATTATATCTATGTATGATAAAAAAAATTGTTGTATAGTAATAAATACGTTACGTAAATGTTTATTGTTTTCAGTTTTCTCGATTGTTAAATGAACATAATTTTAGAGTCTCCACTAGTCAAAATGCTGGAAATGTAGAAGATCATTTTGGAGAGGTATATTTAAAATTTACACATTTATATTTATGTTTGAAAGATTTTTGTTTTTGTTTTTAAATTTAACTATGTATCTTATTGTTAATTTGACTTATCTATGTTAGATTCATTAGATTCGATCTTTTTAGATGATTTTCCATCTATTGTGAGCTAATGTTTTTTTTGTTTTGTTTTGGTTTTAAGTTAATTGCTAAGCTTAATATTTGTTGCTTTTACTCTGATTTATTTTTAACAAAATTTAAATTTTAAGGGAAGAGAACATATTGAAATTGGAGTTGAAGATATAAGTTCTTTGATGGATGTGGATATTGGCACCGAGGTAATTTTGTTCATAATTGAATTGTTCTCTGATATATATGTTTAAATAGTTTAAATAATGTTTAACATTTGTAAATGACTTTTATATATGTTGAAGCTTGGGTCTCTTCGATCTTTTCGAGGCAAAGAAAAGACTCCATTGGACGATAGTGTTGGAATTGTAAGTTTAATATTTTATTTTTTTGAATTTAATTTAAAATAGTCTAAATAATTTCTAAGATTTATAATTTGTTTTTATATATGTTGTAGCTTGGGTCTACTCCAACTTTTAGAGGCAAAGAGAAGACTCCGTTAGATGATAGAGAATTGGAGGTAATTTTGTTAATAATTGAATTGTTCTTCGATATATTAGTTTAATGTTTTAATGTTTTGATTTTGGTTTAAAGTTCTTTAAATAATTTATGACATTCATAATCTGTTTTTATACATGTTATAGATTGTTACGAGTCCAAGGGAAGACCCTGGTCGAGGATAGTGGTGGATTTCCATTTAGAGAATGATTTATATTGTTCGTTTTATGTAGATATATATATTGTAGTTGATTTGGACATCAATGAGCTAAATTTTTGGATTATATACATGTACATTGAACTCACATGTTCATGAATGTTTTTTTAGATTATATAAATGTGCATTGACCTTAGATATTGTTTTTTGGATTATATACATGTATATGTAAAGGTTAGGAATGTTAGGAAGTTTTGTTAGGTGCACATATATGAATGTATGTAAATTATTAAATTTATGTATGTTTGTTGTTGAGAAGTTGAGAGTGATAGAAATGTTATGAAGTTTTGATAAGTGCAATCTAATGTTAAGAATGAATATATGGGGAATGCTAATGTTAAGAATGAATATATGGGGAATGAATATGGAAATGTTAATGTTAGGAATGTTAGGAAGTTTTGATAGGTGCAAATATATGAATGAATGTTAAGAATGAATGTTAGGAAATGTTAGGAATGTTATAATGTTTTGATAGGTGTAAATATATGAATGTTAAGAATGTGAAATATTTTTAGTGTTGAGAAGTTGAGAATGTTAAAAATGTTAGGCATGTTAAGAAGTTTTAGGTGCAAATATATGAATAAATGTTAAGAAAGGTTAGGAATGTTAGAAAGTTTTGATAGGTGCAAATATATGATTGCATGAATGAATGTAAGAATAAATATATGGGGAATGTTAATGTTAAGAATAAATATATGTGAATGTATGAATGAATGTAAGAATGAATATATGGGGAATGTTAATGTTAGGAGTGAATGTGGGAATGGAGGAATATTAGGAGTGAATGTTTTGATAGGTGCGATGTTATAAGTGAATGTAGGAATGGGGGAATGTTAGGCGCACTAATACAAAATGAGGAATTAGCTACTACGTGACTAAAAATTCTAGTCACCACAGGTTTTTCAAATGATTTACTACTAAATATGAGCAATTTTGAGTGACCCAACTATAAACGACTAAAATTAATGACTAATTTAGTCACCAGTTAACAAATATGACTAGATAATAAGTGACAGAGTTAAAAATGACTAACATAAACGACTAATTTAGTCACGGCATAAAAAATGACTAGCTAGAAGAATATGAATTAGTCATTTATGTTAGTCATTTTTAATTGTATCATGGAAAATTACAAATTTGACAATGAAGTGTAAAATTTGTAAATTGTCTACCTTCTATTAGAGCTGAGCTGCTGTAGCAAATGTAGTGAGGAGAAAGAGCTGCTTGTAGCAAATGCAGTGAGAAGAATTGATAACCTGTAAATCAGACAATCAAACAGAAAAAATAAGGTCGACTACCTTCACATTTCAGGTTTTCAACACACCCAACATAATTGATCAAGCAAGCTTGATCAACAATTCCTTAACTTGGGGTATTAAGTGGTAAACCTTCTACTTCTGGTGCAGAGTAGGAATGGATCAAATTGCTAAAAAAAATGATCCAGCTGGAGATATGAGGAGGAGAAGTGCCTTGTTCTCCAAGTCTCTGATACCATATTAAATTGAGCACATAGATCTGTGGACAAACACACACCTCACAAGATAGATCACATAATTTACTTAGCAATTGAAGAATGAAACAGTGCAAAAATGGCTTGCAATTGTGAATGCTTTCATTAATAAAAAAGCAATTAGATAATCAATTACAATGTAATACAATGTCTAAATAGCCACATGCAATTCGAATCCACATGAGGAAATTCGAATTGATCAGACACTACTTAACTGTAGGTAACTAAGACCTTGTCTAAATCATTATCGGAGGACTCAATAGTTAACTGACCTTGTCTAAACCATTATCGAAGTTCATCGGAGTTCTAAAACACAAACCAAGTGTCTAATTCAGTGTTAACTAAGGCTAACTAACTATGGTAGGTGAGAAATGTGCCTCTCCTGCATGCAACCATGCAAACCTAGTGCTAACTGAATGTAGAGGACTAGAACTGAATGTAACTGACTTCTAACTCAGCTTGACTAGTCACTAACTGAACTCAACTGATGAAGGTTGGTATCGACACTCCCAATGGATCCTAAATTGTAGGGATTGATCTAGGAGGCTCCTAAACTGATGCATGCAAGTGAAATCAGTGGTAGTAGGCCTCAATTAGTGTTCCCCACACTTTAGTAATTGGAACATGTGGCCCAATTAGGAAAAGTGGACCCAATGGTGCTAGTGACTAAAAATAGACTGGATGGACTCCCGATTTAGACATGACTCCTGATTTAGACATATGACCAAATTGGACAAGGGAGTATTAATAATCCTAACACTCCATGATTAAAACCTAGAAACATATTACTAGTCATTGAAATCCTTTAAAACAATTCATTGTTTATCTCATCACTTGGAAAGGGGGATTATAATCTCCACCTCTCCTTCCCCTTATGAAACAATATTTTTCTTTGAAAATTACAAGAAATCCATATCCCTAATATGCACCATATTAGGATATTATAGTGATGGTACCGTGGATGGCACTATCTTAGGTTTCTTAAATTTCCTAACCCCTATTGTTGGTGTCATTCCTCCAGAATTTGACCTATGTAGTTACCTAGCTCAACCAATCCATACCACAGATGTAGTTTGTACTGCAATTGAATTTTGTGCCACAATCGTAGTTTTCTCCTCCACATCCATAGTAAAACCATATGCAGATGGATTTGCAGCAGCCACATTCTACTCAATCGCAGTATGCACAATTACAGCCGAATCCCCTGCAACAACAACAATTCAATCAACCACAATATCAGTAGCAAGGAGGGTTTCGAGGAGGATGAGGTTGTGGACCTATACAATGTTATAATTGTGGATTACTGGGACATTATCAACGATATTTCCTGAACTTGCAAGAACACTGTACTTATTGTATCTCTATTGACCACACTGTTGATAACTGTCCGCAGCTGATCATGAAGTGGTAGGCAAGAAACATTCCACAGTTGTAGAACCAGAACCAGAACAAGTTACAGAACCAGAACTAGAACCAGATTCAGAATCAGAACCAGAAGCCAAATCAAAAGGCGAACCAACCAGTGAATCTGCCATCGAACCATAATCAAGGACCAATAGTTGTGAAGATCTCAGCAGAATCAAGAATGCAGCTTCAAGGTGGAATTGTTGAGTCTAGGCATGGATATAGAGGTTTCAAGAAGATAGGGGAAGGGAAGGTGAAGTTGTACACCACAGATGTTGGAGAATGAGTACACACACCACTTAGCTATTTCCATTCTTGTAAGGGATGAAAACACATCAGTTTGGGACTGCTTCAACTCTAATATATGACTATTATGAAGCTACTAATTCATTATTACAGATCTATATCAGCATGTCAAAACAACCAGCAGTCATAGCCTACTCCAAATAAGTCTAAAATAATTGCATCCCTTTCTAACAGGATGAAAAGACCTTAGGACATTTACGGTTCAAAATTAGAGGTCTCCTAATGGTCACAACTTAATCCAAACATCCTTTAAATAGTCATGTATGAGTATAATAATTCAACAAGTGTTCATGGTTCATATCTAGAAGCCCACAAGGTTCACAAGTCATATCTGGAAGCCCAAAAAATAATGGCCCTATCTACAACAACTCACAAGGTAAAGCAGGTCACAAATGTCGCAACCCAACATAGAATCATCAATATAGTCACATATCAGCCTAGGAAGGTTCAATAAGGTTCAATAAGGTTTAGGCATCCTGATCAAGATTATGACCCAAATCCTGGAAGGTCATTAAGTTCACGAATAATATATTAAAATATTAAAATATATTTTTTCATAAATTCAAGCTCTAATTGACTCTATATTCAAGGTTGGGATATGGGCTCTTGAGCCTTAGATCCTGTGTACTATGTAACAACTAGGACCCTATCTATATGTGCTCTCTTATTTGGTCTCCAAAAGGGGATGTGCTCAAATTAGAAAACTAATAAGAATGCCCCTCCACCAAAATCCTTACCCTTGCACTCAACAAAAGCATCCATGTTCGCATACAAAATTCCCAATAGAGAACTGGATCCTTCTGTTGATGATATTGGCTGGAATGTGTGGGTAGAGGGCCCAGGGGACAGGAGTGAAGGAACCGGTGTGGAGGTTTTCATTATCCATGGTGGGAATTGAGATATTCAAGTATATAATCAATCATGGCAAAGTACATTGGGTGAATTCCTGTCGAATATCAGATGAGTGTGAATCGTGATGGTCTCAGACTAGCGAAATTTTGTATATCAGCTTCAACCTTCTACTATAAACTAGAGAAGAAATAATTTAAATAATATTCAAGAAACTAACATGTAAAAAGTATGCTGATAGAAGGAACCTTGTACAAATGCAGAGATTTTCCACTGAGGAGTCAACCACTATGAAAATACTTTCCACAAATCCACTCAGCCACTGTAAAGACACAATTTGCAATTGAAATCAAGCTTGATGTTGAGCCTTGACACTTCCAGCATTATATAGGTACAAAAACATCCTCAATTGACTAAATCTATCCACATTTTTTTCTCAAATATGGACCAAATCTAGTAAAAACGTCCCCAATTGACTAAATCTCCACGTTTTTTCTCAAATAATTGTCCACAAACCCAAATCGAGGACGAACTATGTCCATTTTACCCAAATCAAGGATGAACTATATCCAGTTTACCCAAATCAAGGACAAACTAAGACCATTTTATCCAAAGATCCATAAATCAGGGGTGAAATACCAAATTTGTAACATATTATCCATAAATCGAGGGCAAAATACCATATTTTAAACCTATTATTCATAAATCGGGGGCGAAATACCAAAATTTTAACATATTATCCATAAATCGAGGCAAACCATCTCCGTTTCTCCTCCCAATCTGAAAAATTCGGGCAAATGTGGGAAAATGTCAATATTTTCTTGGGCTAAATTTGATTTTCCCATTTTTTCCTGTTTCCCGATGAAGGCTATTTTACTTGGGGCAGATATATATAAAATAAATAATGGGATAATTTATTAAATAAAAAAACCATTTTAATATTAAAATTTGCCCACTCCTTAAAATTCGCCCATGGGCTAAAATTCACCCTTAAAATCATCTCTAGAGTGAACCCGTGTCGACGGGTTTGTGTCAACAACCCATCCTCCTTGTTTTGCATGTTTTTCTATCTAAACTATGAACATTACAAAATCTTGAACCTGAAGGTCAAAGATGAAATAGGAAATCAACCAACCACCTATGAGTGGAGTGACTATAATAATGAGAAATCCTAGAAACCCTAACTAGACAAAATTTTCAAAAAACCTGATAGTCATAATATACGCTTTGATGCTTGATTCTTCTCTCCTGAGAATTTTTCTAGAGAATAAAAAATTCTAGAGTTTAATATTGAAATAAGGATATGATATTGGTTTCTATATAAGGGTTTAACTATACCGAGGATATATGGTTTTGAAGAGGATCCATATAGGTTAACATCGTTTCTCACACCTAGGGTGTTTTCCATGAAATATACTAGACAAAGGTTAATTTTTAACTAGATGCATTTTATACACTTTGAGAACCAAATAACCTTTTTGTTTCCTAAAGAGTTAGGGCCTTTTCTAGAAAATTTAAAGGATTAAATTCCCTACAGTATACAAAGGAATTTACGAAACATATCTATTTGGAAAAATTAGAGAGGGACCTTATGATCATCACCAAATTATCTCCCAACTAATGATTTCTATAAAAATTCTCTATATAATTATGTCCCCAAGCCCAAGTTGGAAATAATTGCAAATTTAGACAGTTGGGAGCAAGTATTGGTAGTTTCAAATAATACAGTAGGGAAGGATATCAGAAATTCACATTTAGGGAAAAAAAGAGGGTTGAATAGATCCATAAGCGGGGTTGATTGTCAGGGTTTATAGGAGGGCATATAGGAGGAAAACCTGACTGTATCTATCAATAAAACCCTCATTACAATTTATTGACTGTATCTATCAATAAAAACCTAACTAGAAAATGATTTAATGGATTAAATGAAAGCAGATGACTTACCGAAGACATCTTTGTGAACAAATAATATACTGGAAGCTATCTTAGCCTATGCTTTTCCTGATGCCTTACTAACCTTCACCTTTGCTTATGGGTATCGATCTCAATCTTCCAATGTCCCTCTGCGTATATTTTGGAGATGAATGGGGTGGACAGCCTTGAGGATAGAAAAACCCCAAAGCTGAGATACCATTAAAATTGAGTTGAAGCCCAACACCCACCCAATAAAAAGTGGTATGTAGGAAGAACCCAAACTATAAAAATGATTTCAAACAAGAAATTGATTAGTGTCTGGTGCATCTTAAGGGTTTCTCCACATTCACAACCTAGATTTCTAGTTGCTTTAAGGAAAGGGTTTGCTAAACGAACAAGAGATGCCTCCTTTGCGACCTTGGAACCTCCTCAATAACCTTTGAACCTCCTCTGTGACCTAGGACCTAGTTTGTGGGTGAGGTAAGTGAAAAACCTCCTCTGCGACCTCAAGCCTAGTTCGTGGGTAAAGTAAGTGAAAAACCTCCTCTGCAACCTCGGGCCTAGTTCGTGGGTGAGGTAACTGAGAAACCTCATTTTCAACCTTGGAAACTACTATGCGACCTCAGGCGTAGTTCGTGGGTGAGGTAAGTGAAAGGTGTAAAATTTCGTTGTTACGACAGGGAGAAGATTAGATGAATAGTTTTAATTGTTTGTTATTTTTTTAATTTAATTTAATTTATTTATTATTTATATTTATTATTTTATATTTATTATTTTGTTTAATTTTTTGTTGCTTTTTAATGTTTATTTTTTTTTGTCATAAACAACACCATCGTCATTGTTGTCGTGGTCATCAACGTCATAAACAACACCATCGACATCATCACAATCGTTAGTGATGATGATGATGATGACGACGACGTTGATAAAAAAATTATCGTTGTCATCGTAGTCAATAGGATTATCATGATCATTGTCCTTATGGCCATCATCGTCATCATAGAGAACATCATTGTCAATAAACCCTTTCTTAAAAAAAATGTTATATGAGTGTAATGGGTGAAAACGTGAAGTTGGGTAACACTTCCGTGAGAATTGGGTGCCCAAATAACATAACGAGTGTTATTCAGCCGAATAACTATTTTTATTCGAACAAATAATGGAGTTATTCGGCCAAATAACGAATCCTTTATTCGGCTGAATAATTATAGTTATTTGGCCGAATAGCCTTTAACGGTGAACCGTTTAATTTGATGGAATGGATTGCCGGCCGATAATGTTTAACGTCGTTTCAATACGTATTCGACC
Organism: Pseudotsuga menziesii; assembly: GCA_001517045.1. Classification (NCBI taxonomy): domain Eukaryota; kingdom Viridiplantae; phylum Streptophyta; class Pinopsida; order Pinales; family Pinaceae; genus Pseudotsuga; species Pseudotsuga menziesii. Next base: position 47,057 of record LPNX011053087.1, read on the forward strand.
GAACAATTATTTGGCAGAATAACTATTCGGCTGAATAATTGTTTGGCCGAAAAACAATTATTCGGCGGAATAACTATTCGGTCGAATAATTTTTCACCATATAAGTCAGCTGCGGCCTGATTTTCGTTGTTTTCGCCTGCAGCAATTTGTCCTCGTCCTCATCCTCCCTCCACCCGTCTCACCACCCCGTCTCACCACCCAATTGGTTGGTCGTTGCTTGTCATCCCCCTCCACATCACCCAACCATCTAACGTGTACATCCTCCATCTTGTCACCCCTCTACCTGTCTGGTTTCCTCTCGACGTGGAGGTCTGTTCGTGGAGGTCGCTTCGTGGAGGTCTGTTCAGCGTGGAGGTCTGTTCGACATGGAAGTCTGTTTGTGTAGGTGTTCGTGGTCTTTTCGTGGTGTGGTCTTGATGTGCTACCCCTTTTCAGGTAAATATGTGTGTTCATTGTAATTAAAACAAAATCATGTGTTCATTGTAAATGATTGTTATGTCTATTGTTCTGAATTTTGGTTATATAAATGAATAGATCAGAAATAAACTCTATTAAATGTTCATGCTGTTAAAATGAAAAATTATGTTTTGCTATAGCTGATAGCAATGTCGTGGTTAATATACTTCACTGTCCCTTTGTAGACGATTTAATTAGGATGTTATCTTTTACGTGGAAGAACAGTATAATCTTTTAGAATTTATGAGACTGCTTTAGTTGGGAATTAATTATATGATATTGTACATGCAGTTTATTTCTTTATCAACAACAATGGGCTCATTGCTTATTCCTTTATTAATTAGAAAATTTTGATTTATTGTTGTTAGATCGACTTGAACTGTCACTGAATTGATCTCACAATTTTTTTTGACATTGATAGAGTTGTAAAGTGTTGTATGAATCTTAGTTGAATGAGATAAATGTTAAAGAGTAGTATTGATACTCTAGTGTTTAATAAGAGTACAAGACTATCTTATTTTTTCTTGTCACTGACAGCTTTGTCATAGTTTCATTTGTAATCTGGGAACAAATAGTCATAGTTTCATTTTCAATCTAGTAGACATTGAAGTGTTGTGGCTCCATATCTGGAAAAGAGAGAGTACAAATTATTTCCACAACTTGGCATTGACCTTGACATGACAAACAAGGAACCAAAGGAAATGGACAGAGTTGTTGAACTCTGTCCATTTGGACATAATTGATCAGCTCTGTCCATTTAGACAGAGTTGTTGAACTCTGTCCAAATGGACAGAGTTGAACATCTCTGTCCATTTGGACAGAGTTGATCAGCTCTGTCCAAAGCTGATCAACTCCCTAAATAAACAACTTATTTCTTTATGTTTTTTCATTGGTAGGGGATAGGATTTCAACACCTTTTCATTTCACGTCTTGCCTGAGTCACAACTACAGTTGTAGTGTAATAACTATATAGTTTTGTCCATAAGCTCTACTACTTGCTTTAGTCCATACAACTACTAGCCGAAGTATAAGTCCCATGGCACTTTATGACTATCTTAGTCCATGATGCATTGCATTAAGTTCCATTGCCATTTAAGGCTTTTCCGAAACATAGAGAGAAAATGTTAGATAGAGAAAGGCAAGTTTAAAGAAAGAATTGATTTATCTTCTTATGGGGATGGAGACCAAAACAACTAGAAGTTTAACATAAAACCATAGGGATAGGCTGGACTAATGGGGGGGAATCCATAGGCCTATGTAGTCAGTCCCTAGTCGCTCACCTTAGTCCAAGTTGAAATCTATATGTCCTTGCCATCTGATGTGATAAGTCCATGAAATCACAATAGGTTATTGATAGCAGTCAGTATTGAAACCGAACATGAGTGCAAAAGAAGAAATAGAAGCTCTATCTATATTTAATAGTGATGCTCTCTCTAACAACTCTATAACGACTAGGTAGCTAGTAGCTAGCAGTAGTGTCTGTCTGTAGAGTAGTTAAGTACTTGCACTTGCCTTAGAATACTTTTTTATACTTAGCAAAACATAGTTCATGCAAATTTCATCAACTCTTTCCCTGATAACTTTACTTAGCAAAACATATTTTAGTACGTTTTATATAAATCAGAAACAAAAAAACATTATTACACATAAAACATCAAATTTTCTGATTACTGATCTGTTTGATCTTATGTGTTTTTAATCTAAATCATAAAAGAAACATATAACTTGTATAATGCTTATTAGTTATCAGTTTATATTTACTCTTATATTAGGATATTGTGCATTTTTTAAAACTTTAATCTTAGTTCATAGGTATTATAAGGAAGATATTCGTTCATCAACTCTGTCCATGGACATAGTTCATGAATGAATATTGTGTCCATGGACAGAGTTGATGAAATCTGTCCACATGGAGTGATGAACATAACTCTGTCCATGCAGAGTTCGTCAACTCTGACTCTGACTCTGATCAGTTTACTTAGCATAAGGGTTTTTATGATTTTATGGAATAATGAAAATTTTTGTAGTTGACATAAAGAAATGTAGCTTTAATTTCATATTTGATGATATTGTTTCCATTAATTTTAAAAATCTAAAATACATAAAAAACACAGGGATTGCTACGTTAATTTCTCATACATCCAACAATAGTGTAGTTATTTTCATTTTAAGAACTAATAGATAATATTAGGGACATCTAGGTCTTTATTAAAAACATAGTTTTAAAAATCTAAAACATAGAGATTGCTACATTAATTTCTCATACATCCAACAATAGTGTAGCTATTTTCATTTTAAGAACTATTAGATAATATGAGGGACATCTAGGTAATAAAAACTTAGTTTTTATAGTAGCTAGTTCTCTGAAGTTGAGGAATTAACATGCAGACTTTGAATATGTTATGAGTTGATATATTAGATAATGTTAAGGACATATAGGTCTTTATTAAAAACTTAGTTTTTTAGTGGCTAGGTCTTTGAAGATGAGAAATTAACATGTAGACTTTGAATATGATATGAGTTGATTTATGTAATCTTGTAGATATCATATCAAATGGAAACAGATAATAAATTAGCTTTAATCATTTAAAGAACTATTAGATAATATTAGGGATATCTCGGTCCTTATTGAAATCTTAGTTTTTTTAGTAGCTAGGTCTTTGAAGTTGATTAATTAACATGTAGAAATTGATATTTGTGTAAACTTGTAGATATCACATCCAATGGAAAGAGAGCAGCCTTTGAGACAAAAGCATAGGAGGTCATCACATTCTTCGGGAGTTGGTGTCCGAAATGAAAATCGAAGATTATCGACTTCACCTAGAGATTCAAGCTTATTGTATAGTTGACATTCATCTGATCATCGATGTGGCGATAGTGGTAGAGATGATACCCCCTTATCATCTATGGGTGAACGTGGATCTCAACTTTTTGTACAGGAGACAAGCGTGGAAGCAGAGCAAGGTTCGTAAGAGGCTCGTGATCCTACACAGGGTGGCGAAGGTTGAGTAAGGACGCAATATGTCCAGCTAGCTGAGGGTTGTAAACCCATTACGACCTATCCATCAGATTTACTAGAGAAGATTCCATGGGAAAGTGGTCTTCAGCAAACGACCCTTGAAAGTTGTAGGGCTCACTATGACAAGCTGCAAAACGATCTTTCTAGTTTGGATCTCACTGTAGAGAACAAACAAAGTATAGAGATGGTTTTGCAATCATTACAAAAATTTATTGAGGTATATGAGGATCTTGGACCAACAACAGATGGTTTTGTTGCCTTGATGCAAAGAAGAAAGGCACAAGTGATGGGTCCAGACAAGTGGGTTGTTGTGAAGGAGAGATTGACTAGAGAATAAGCCAACTCAATGTTCAAGTTCAAAGAGGGCCTAAAGCAGAAATCATTGAAAGTGCAATATTTTAAGCACCATAAACTTGCACATTTTTTATATGATTGGTTCCTTGCAGGCTATGATCGGTTGCCATGGAACGATGAGGTTCCTAATTATTTTGCTAGGTTTTTTTATGCTGAATTTTTTTTAGGAATGAAGCTAGACTATACTGATATTCATTCCGAGTTTTATGGAGTTGGAAAGGGGAGGATATGCAATTGAAAAGGTGCCCTTAGAGATCCCAGTACTCTTCGACCTCCACCTCCGATATCTCATCCACCTGGGCTTGTGACTTACAAATCAGAGACGGAGCCCACATCACAAGTTGGGACAACTACAAGGCATAATGTTGCCGAAGGTTTGACTTCGACATTTGTAGGAGTTAATGTTGGATTGAGTCGAAAGAGGGCTCGAGCCACTATTCGGCAAGATTTTGTTTACAAAACAAATGATGAGTTAGATTGTATGGGCATTGAAGATATAAAAGCCTATGCCAAGCTTTGTCATAATATAACTTCGGATAGAATATCTAATGACACGTCAAGTATAGGAGAGGTTTGTGTACTTCCAATCTATTAATTTTATTTATTTATTTTGAATTAAACTTTTTGTTACATTATATCTATGTATGATAAAAAAAAATTGTTGTATAGTAATAAATACGTTACGTAAATGTTTATTGTTTTCAGTTTTCTCGATTGTTAAATGAACATAATTTTAGAGTCTCCACTAGTCAAAATGTTGGAAATGTAGAAGATCATTTTGGAGAGATATATTTAAAATTTACACATTTATATTTATGTTTGAAAGATTTTTTTTTTGTTTTTAAATTTAACTATGTATCTTATTGTTAATTTGACTTATCTATGTCGGATTCATTAGATTTGAACTTTTTAGATGATTTTCCATCTATTGTGAGCTAATGTTTGTTTTGTTTTGTTTTGGTTTTAAGTTAATTGCTAAGCTTAATATTTTTTGCTTTTACTATGATTTATTTTTAACAAAATTTAAATTTTAAGGGAAGAGAACATATTGAAATTGGAGTTGAAGATATAAGTTCTTTGATGGATGTGGATATTGGCACCGAGGTAATTTTGTTCATAATTGAATTGTTCTTCGATATATATGTTTAAATAGTTTAATTAATGTTTAACATTTGTAAATGACTTTTATATATGTTGAAGCTTGGGTCTCTTCGATCTTTTCGAGGCAAAGAAAAGAATCCATTGGACGATAGTGTTGGAATTGTAAGTTTAATATTTTATTTTTTTGAATTTAATTTAAAATAGTCTAAATAATTTCTAAGATTTATAAATTGTTTTTATATATGTTGTAGCTTGGGTCTACTCCAACTTTTAGAGGCAAAGAGAAGACTCCGTTAGATGATAGAGAATTGGAGGTAATTTTGTTAATAATTGAATTGTTCTTCGATATATTAGTTTAATGTTTTAATGTTTTAATGTTTTGATTTTGGTTTAAAGTTCTTTAAATAATTTATGATATTCATAATCTGTTTTTATACATGTTGTAGATTGTTACGAGTCCAAGGGAAGACCCTGGTCGAGGATAGTGGTGGACTTACATTTAGAGAATTATTTATATTGTTCGTTTTATGTAGATATATATATTGTAGTTGATTTGGACATCAATGAGCTTAATTTTTGGATTATATACATGTACATTGAACTCACATGTTCATGATTGTTTTTTTAGATTATATAAATGTGCATTGACCTTAGATATTGTTTTTTGGATTATATACATGTATATGTAAAGGTTAGGAATGTTAGGAAGTTTTGTTAGGTGCACATATATGAATGCATGCAAATTATTAAATTTATGTATGTTTGTTGTTGAGAAGTTGAGAGTGATAGAAATGTTATGAAGTTTTGATAAGTGCAATCTAATGTTAAGAATGAATATATGGGGAATGAATATGGAAATTTTAATGTTAGGAATGTTATGAAGTTTTGATAGGTGCAAATATATGAATGAATGTTAAGAATGAATGTTAGGAAATGTTAGGAATGTTATAAAGTTTTGATAGGTGTAAATATATGAATGTTAAGAATGTGAAATATTTTTAGTGTTGAGAAGTTGAGAATGTTAAAAATGTTAGGTATGTTAAGAAGTTTTAGGTGCAAATATATGAATAAATGTTTAGAAAGGTTAGGAATGTTAGAGAGTTTTGATAGGTGCAAATATATTAATGCATGAATGAATGTAAGAATAAATATATGGGGAATGTTAATGTTAAGAATAAATATATGTGAATGTATGAATGAATGTAAGAATGAATATATGGGGAATGTTAATGTTAGGAGTGAATGTGGGAATGGAGGAATGTTAGGAGTGAATGTTTTGATAGGTGCGATGTTAGAAGTGAATGTAGGAATGGGGGAATGTTAGGAGTGAATGTAGGAATATGAGAATGTTAGGAGTGAATGTTTTGAGAGGTGTAATCTAATGTTAAGAATGAATACATGGGGAATGCTATTGTTAAGAATGAATATATGTGAATGTATGAATGAATGTAAGAATGAATATATGGGGAATGTTAATGTTAGGAGTGAATGTGGAAATGGAGGAATGTTAGGAATGAATGTTTTGATAGGTGCAATGTTAGGAGTGAATATTAAGAGTGAATGTGGGAATGAGGGAATGTTAGAAGTGAATGTTTTGATAGGTACAATATTAGGGGTGAATGTTAGGAGTGAATGTGGAAATATGAGAATGTTAAGAATGAATGCTTTGATAGGTGAAATCTAATGTTAAGAATGAATATATGGGGAATGAATATGGAAATGTTAATGTTAGGAAGTTTTGATAGTTACAAATATATGAATGTTTGGAATGAATGTTAGGAAATGTTAAGTGCAAATATATGAATGAATGTTAAGAAAGGTTAAGAATGTTAGGAAGTTTTGATAGGTGCAAATATATGAATGTCAAAATGAATATATGTGGAATGTTAATTTTAGGAGAGAATGTTTTGATAGGTGCAATGTTAGGAGTGAATGTTAGGAGTGAATGTGGGAATGTTAGGAGTGAATGTGGGAATGGAAGAATGTTAGGAGAGAATGTTTTGATAGGTGCAATGTTAGGAGTGAATGTTAGGAGTGAATGTGGGAATGAGGGAATGTTAGGAGTGAATGTTTTGATAGGTTCAAATATATGAATGAATGTTAGTAATTTTAATAGGTGCAAATATATAAATGAATGTTAGGAAATGTTTGAAATGTTAGAAAGTTTTGATAGGTGCAAATATATAAATGTTAGTAAAGGTTAGCAATGTTAGGAAGTTTTTATAGGTGCAAAATATATGAAAGTATGTATTATTAAGTTTATGTAGGATTGTAGATGTAAAATATTTTTAGTGTTGAGAAGTTGAGAATGTCAGGAATGTTAGAAAGTTTTGATAGAAATATTTTTTATTACTAAGGTAAAATTAGCAACTTGATTCTGAATTTTAATATTTTTCATTACTAAAAAAACATTAGCAATTTAATTATTATATTTATATTATGTTCGTTACAAGAAAAGAAAATGAGCACTACAAAGTTGCAGTAGTGAAGAAACTACAAATAACATTTGTATAACCCCCCAGGATTTAAAGAAAGGTGATGAAATGAATACAGAAAAATGAAAAGAAAGACTTGTAGAGTTACAACGATAATTCAAAAAGTTAAGGCCCCCCATGTTTGATGGAGAATTTGAGGAAGCAATAGAATCTTGGTTGTTAAATATGCTCTGTGGTGGAAGGAGGCTAAAAGTGTCAATAACATACGTAGTAAAGAGTTGAGTTGGAAATTTTTAAAAAAATTATTGAAAAAATGTATATGTCAGAACGATATTATGATGAGAAAGACCAATAATTCAATGATTTGAGACTAGGATTGTTAACCATGGAAGAATTTGTAACTGATTTTGCAAATTTACAACGCTATGTACCATACCTAAGAGTTGAAAAAGCTAAGGTATACAGTTTTATCAGTTGTTTACCCCCAGTGTATAAGGGAACGATTGTGTTTGAAATTCCTAAACAATGGATGAAGCAATTAGAAAGGCCTAGTTGTGCTACCATTTGTTTAAACAAAGATCCAAATTGAGTAGAAGTTGGAAAAATAAATTTTTTTTGAAAAGATCGATCAACGCAGGAAATGATTTAAACCCTCACCTTTTGGAAAAGGAACAAGAGGTCATACTGATAAAAATTACAACAGGTGAGGTTCAACCAATAACAATGGGGTAAAGAGTATCGAAACATTCGGTGGAGGATGGAATAGTAACCCGTAATGTTGTTGCAGGAAGCTTCTACAGTGAATGACATAGCCAGGAATATCTCTATAGTTAATGTTTCTTTGGAATATCGGCAGGCGGACCATCAATCCACCATGTTGGAAGTAGAAGGTAAAGTTTTGAATATTAAAGTTTCTATACTTATCGATTCAAGATCTAGTTTAAGTTACATTGCACCAAAAGTAGTTGAAAAATGTAAACTTAGTAAGGAAAAACAAAAAAATGCATGGTTGGTATAGCTGGCAACAAAGGTAAAAAGGAAAGTTATGGAGATAGTTAAAGATTTGTTATTAGGTTTTAATGACTTGGATACCTCAGTTAATTTAAATATACTTCCCCTAGGATCCTATGACATTTTGATAGGTATGGATTAGCTAGAATCTCATAAAGCTGTTATCGACTATTTGCATAAAATTTTTAGTAGTGTGGACGAGGAGGATAAGTATCATACAATGAATGAAATTTATAAACCTTTATCTACACGACAAATTTCAGCACTACAACATAAAAAGTGTATTACGAAATGGTGTCAACTTTATGGCATCAAAATTAAAGAATTTGAGCCCGAAAAATAAAAAATGGAATTGGAACAATTTCCTATTTTAAAGGAATTTGAAGTTGTATTTTGTGATAAGATATCAGTATTACCACCTAAACGATATTTAGATTTTACCATAGATCTAATTTCGTTTTCAACACCAATATCACGAGCTCCATATCATATGAGTATCTCAGAATTAACGAAATGAAGAATACATTTATAGGAGTTACTAGACAAAGGATATATTCAACCTAGTGTATCTCCTTGAAGAGCACATGTTTTGTTCGTGGGTGTGCTAGTAATATGATAAATTGTAATGTATTATTATTGTTTATTGTCGAGATTGATTCTATGGAAATCGTTCAAAATTCCAAATAATATATTATAAAAAAGGAAAGAATATAAAAATAGCTTGTAGCGATGCATGGATAACTTATAGTTGATGAATAGATAACCAACCATTGATGGCAGATAACTAGAAGAACGTGAGCTAAAAAAAATTTCGGCCAACAATTTTTTTTTTGCGTTTGCGTTATAAATAATGCTTCCGTAATGGAAAAACATTGTTCGACAGAATAATTGTTCGGCCGAATAATCTCTGAAACCCGAAACCTGCACAATTTTCAGGTTTCTCCATTTTCGGAAGGTAAAATGGATGCCTTACACTACAAATCGACTGTCGGACTTAATACCATTAGTTTTGTCATTGAATCTACTTTCCGTAGGTATATATTTTGTTGTGTATAAGTGAGATCCGATATTTTTATTTATTTTTGTTTCTTAACATGTGTCAAGTTTCGTTTCATCTCTTTCAACATGCGGTGAAATGAAAAATATATAACTTTAAAAATACACCACCTAAAAAGTTGAAACAAATATAGTGCAGTTAATTGGAGTGTCTACTTCAAAAGGGTATTTGTAGATTTTTAAATTTTATAGTCAATTGAGAGAAAAGTGGCGAAACCAAACATATGTTGAAAATCGACAAGGTTTCCCCATTGATTGAATTCAAAAAAATATTATAAGTAGTATATAGATCCATTGGTTACAAACTTATAGTCATCGCAATAGTATATTGTGTGTAGATTGTCGTAACATATTTTATTTTTTCAAAACACAAGTTTAACAATGATTTTAGGGGCGCAACCAAACATGTCTATTTTTTAGTCCTTTCATTTTATAAGGACACACTGTCAAACATTTTCTGAAACGACATATCAAATCTCAATTAAAAAAAATTGAAAAAATTATGAATAGAAAGCTAACATAATTCTCTAAAAGTTTTGTTTTTATTTGAAAGTGAAATTCTAAATGAAAATATCACTTTCGTTCGCCCAAAGTTGAAAAACATGAAAAAATCAAATTTATTTTCTCATAAGACCCCCCAAAATAGACACCCATCTTCATGGATTCACCCTAATATGGTGACCATTTCGAAGTTTGACAAACAGAGGATGCTTAATAAAGTCCACGATCAAGAATACTTGAGACAAGCATAAATGAGTAATAAGGTTAGATGGAATTCATTGTATAATACAATTATTTCTTATAAATCTTTAAATCCTGAAAATGTGTAAAATTTAATTAATTACAATCTTGATAAATAGGAAATTGAACACAAAATTGATCTTGTCTTATTATTATTTAAAAAATGTCTTCTAACATAGAAACCATTTTTTTAAATAATTACGCTTATTCAATAGATCTTAGAGTGGGTGGCTACAAAATATGGATTACATGTGTTAATGCACACATAAACAAAGATAGTACACGATGAACATAGTTCCTATGATATCTTTCCATATCAATTATGTCATAGTTCTTATCTATCACTAGTACATGTGAACATTTTTTCCACGACAAATCGTCGGTAGGACGAAGATGATGATGATGATGATTGCTATTATTCTAATGAGTATGAACATAATGACCATGATGATGAAGATTATAACATTGATGATGATGATGATTATGATGATAACATTAATGACGATGATGATTATAACATTGAAGATGATGAGGCAGAGGATGAGGATGAGGTTGAATAGGATATTGATGACGGCGATGATGAAGATGACGACGACGACGACGACGATGATTATTATTATTATGATTATGATCATACCATTGATGACCATAAATATGAAGATGATGATGGTGATGATGACGATGATGATGGTAATGATTATGATACCATTGATGATCATAAAGATGAAGATGATGATGGTTGCGACTATTCTAATAAGGATGACCATGATGATGATGATTGCTATTATTCTAATGAGTATGAACATGATGGTGAAGATGAATATGATTGCATTGATGATGATGATGATGACATTGATGAAGATGATGATTATAACAATGACGATGATGAGGCTAAGGATGAGGATGAGGTTGATTATGATGTCGACGATGAAGATGGTGATGGTGGTGGTGGTGGTGATAATGATGATACCATTGATGATCTTAAATATGAAGATGATGATGGTGATGATGATGATGATGATTATGATACCATTGATGATCATACAGATGTAGATGATGATGGTTGTGATTATTCTAATGAGTATGAACATGATGATTATTATGGATATGAACATGATGATGATGATGATGATAACATTGATGTCGATGATGATTATAACATTGACGATGATGAGGCTAAGGATGAGGAGGAGGTTGATTATGATGTTGATGATGATGATGATGATTTCTATTATTCATCATCAGTATCATCATCATCAAATTCTTCATTTGTATCATCATCTAGTCCAGAATCTCTATCATTGAAAGGATTGCTCATATCAGCATCATCATCAACATCATTTTCGGTTATATATTCATCATCAATATCATCACCGAGATCAAAATCATCTGCTACGTCATTTGGATGATCAACTTCTTGATAAGATTCTTCATCTGACACATATGCGGAGGCCAACTGCTCGTGATCCACATCACCTTCTTCTTTGACATTGTCTTCTTCCTGTAGTGGATTATACTTGACCGGTCTTCCTCTTGGATCATATCTAACAATGTATGACCAACCTGATTTACTTGGCACCTCTGAGTAAAATACATGCTCACATTGACTGGAAGAACATAAGGATTTGTACCTGGTTCAAGTGCCCTTGTGTTAACCATGGTAAATCCACTGGCATGCTCAATAATAGTTTTTCAGGATCACATTCATTCATTCGTAGCCTACACCATTTGACCTCGAACATAACTATTTTAAATGAACTAAAGTCACACTCAATTATATCTTCCAAATAACCATAGTACCTATTTTTAGATACTTCTAGATGCTTGTCACTTCTAGAGGAAACATTAGTGACTTGAAAAACTGCAGTTATCCCACAATCGAATGTTTTCTTCTTTTCATCCAAGTTTTTGATGCAAAATTTACGACCATTGTACCACATAGCCTTGTGGTGTATCAACTGTATCATTCTCGACTCAATAAATAAATATATAAAAAAAATAAAACAAAAGAAATACATTTATATAATGGGAAACAACAAAAAAATGACAAGGGTATAAAATATACTTGTCTTTTTATCTTTTAAACCACATGCTAAATAAATTTCCCTTTGTGTAAGTTCACCGAGATATTCTTCTCGATGACGATGCATTGTTTTAATCAATTTACTCACCCATTCCCATGATAAGGTACCATAGAATTCTATACATTGTTTTATCCATTCCTCCATCCAATCAATATTTTTTTATAATGTATAAATGTATTGAATCCGACACACGACCAACTATACAGAAAAATAACAATTAAGAATTGTAAATTAGCTATCATTAAAGGCAATTAAGTTTACCTTACAATACTGATGAAATAATAAAAATTACATGAGTAAGATATATATGAAATTGAAAAATTAATTGTATAATAAATTAAATATACACCATCTAATTATCTTGCACTTTCCTTGTTCTACCTTTCCCCAACATGACCCCCCCTTCAAATTTGTTGATGGAGTTGACATGCCAAATGCGAGGAAGATTGATATTTTTTGCTAAATTTGGAAGATACTGACTAATGTACACCATGGATTGATATAACATATATCCCTACACAATAGAACCCTCAGGACGTGCTCCTTGTCTAACAAAATCCTTCAATGACTTCAAATTCCTTTCCACCATCCACATTGATCTTGTGTGTACGAGTCCACACAATTCAATCTCCTCAACTTGGTGTATGAGATAGTGTTCTTGTGCATTGAAAAATACTAGAGGTAAATACTTCTGCATTTCACACATTGGACGAGGAATTTCTCTCTTCCAATACCTAATATCTTCTTTATGTATTTCTATATGAAAGCCACCTATACATGATGTAAGAAAATAACAGTGATCAACAAGATTGGGGCATATATAAAAAGTTCCAATCTGTAAAACTCAATATGTCAATAAGATATGCAACAAAGTGAACAAACATTTTCATGCATATAAATTGTTACTTACCTCATGTATTTACCAAGATCATATATAACTTGTTTTATGTTGGCGTCCAAGCTATCTCAGAGAGATAGAGGTAAAACATATTGTATCGAAAAGAAAATGATCATTATTGATTTAAATTCCAAATAAGAGACCACAATTACCAAAAATATGTACTAAATGGAGGGTTACCCACAATGACTTGACATGACTTGTTTACATTATAGATCCTCCCGATCGGAACATCGAGGCATGACATGACTCCATTACATTACAGACACATCTCGGAATAAACATTGGGGTACAAGACATAAGATACATAGGTGAATACATTCCAAAGTTACAAATACATCAACAACACTAGAGCAAAAGGGGAAATAAATTTCATCATGAATGAAAAGGAAGAAGGAAAAAAGGAGTTGGGTGTATGAATGGTTCAAATTCATTCATGTGAGACGATTAAAGTACAAACATTTTGATGCCAACAAGTTTGTTCATTCAAATATCTAGTGAGGAAACGGATGTAAAATGATTTCTTCCTTCAATTACTCATTTACTTATATCAAGCATAGGTGTGGTACTTGATTACCAATCCATTCCATATACACTCAAAGCACTTGAAATTATTTAACATTGAAATGAACAAGACTTGTTCTTAGGGTGTTGAAAAGGTTGCAATACCTAGTTATGAATTAATGATATTGTATAGAATAGTTGTGTTCGGGCATGTGTTATTTCAACCGTGGTTGTTTGAAGGTGAGTGTAGAAAGCATCACTTCTAGAGAGAATGGTATGACCCAATGCATCACTTCTAGAGAGAATTGGAAAACCCCAAGGAGGTACTATTAGTTTGTGCAATTTAATGGCATGAATCCTAACATTGTCAAATGCACAAGACTTATTCTTAGGACATTGAAAAGGTTGCAGTACCTAGTTCTAAATTAATGATATTGTAGAACATGGTTGTGCTCAGGAAGGTATGATGTCAACAATGGTTGTTTGAAGGGGAGTGAAAAATGCAACAATTCTAGAGATAAATGGAAAACCCAATGCAACATTTATAGAGAGAATCGAAAACCACAAAGGGGTCCTATTTGTTTTTGGAAATTATTGGTGTAAATCCTAGCCTATTGACATAGCCAATTTGTGGAGCATCAAAAGAAAAATAAGGTATCAAGCTTGGAAGGTTTTGTATCAATAGATATTCTATTACAAGGGAGTTAACAAAATGTGTGGCCATATGATGGTGAATAGAACCCAAGAAAGAAGATAAGGTTTCAAGTTATTACAATTATGTTGTTTCTTCTAAAGGAGTTATGTGCAATGGGAATGCTATCGTTTATATGAATTATTTTTGGTTGTAGTGTGCTTGTAGAGGCACTATAACACCACCTATGATTTTAATTCAATAAATACATGGAGTCAATATCCTCAAGTCAAGTCAAGACAATTTCTAGTCAAAATTGTGTCAATCAAAAATGCCGAGACTCCTTATGATCCAAGAGTCAATAGCTTAAAATTGTGTTGGTAAAAAATGATCAAAAAGTGAAAGTCATGGTTTTAACTTCCACGTACCAAGTGGCATAGCCAAAATAAATTTGAAAGTGAAAGTGAAGAGTGTTGGTTCATGGTTAGCCTAAGTAAAACCCTTTCCATGAAGAGCGTGGGGAAATCCTTTTCATGAAAAGTGTTGGTTCAGGGTTAACTTATGTGAAAACCTTGTCATGAAGAATGTGGTGAAAACTCATGTCATGGAAGGGTTAGCCTAAACTAAACCCTTGAAACAATTGATATTGACCGAAATTTAGTAAGTGGCAATGTGGAGTAGTTAAAAAAGAAACTTTTGTCTGGATTTTTGGCCTAGAAATATTTTGGTTGTTTAGTCCAATTATCTAGCCAATCCAATAGATAGTAAATTTCTATAAGGACTTGGGCGTTTGGTAGGTAAATAAGGTTTGTATTCATAAAACTAGAAACAATATTTTGGATGTACTTTGAAGCATGAAGCTCAAGTATGAAATAACATTTGGTGGACTCATAAACCAGTTGTAGGAGAAAAAATTTCAATAGCAGTTTTGGATGAATATTATAGCACAAAATAAGGCATAGTGTTGAATAATTTAATGTGTTGCTAGAAGTAGCGAAAAATATCAAGATAAAAAGTCAATATTATTTGATATTATGCAATTTGTCATTATATTAAGAATCCATAATTTAATTCTATATAATATTTACGTGGATACGAGAGTCTTGAATTCATGTACTATACATAATCTAGAATGCAACTTGTAAGTCAATGTCTCAGTAACCTCAACATTGTTATCGCCTCGATTTGACTAGTAAGATGGTCTGCCATATTCTAGAGGCCTTGGATCTAAAGTATACATACTGCTCTCATCTGGAAAATTGTCAGTGTTGGATGCACTGATAGGTTGTTGTATGAAACTCTTATCTATTGGATGTTACATAAGGTTATGCGTTAATTGAGTATATATACTTTATGTTCTACTTTTGCAATTTTTCCACTCTGATCCCTTACTTGAACTAGTTCCTTCACGATTGACTGTTTGACTATATTCAACAACACAATTAAACCTAGATACTTTTGGAAATAATCTGATGCAAATCTCTTTAGAACATCCACATTCAACAACTGAAATGGAAGGAAACTAGTCAGAATTCAAAAAATTCAAAATTCTGCCACTACTAATTATAGATTTAGAATATATTCTTATATGTGAACCACATCATCTCAATCCCCCCTAGTTAATGGACATCATACCTTGGATAGAATTCCAATATATTTTTGTGGCCTTCAAACTTAGAGCATGTATGTTCACAAAAACCAACATGTTTAGGCTATATATAAGCAATTATTGGGTTTTGAAAATTCAAAAGATTAATTTTGAGACAAAATATTATGCATGTTTATGGACAATTAAGTGCAAAAATTCACAAGATAACTTTGCAAGTATGTAAGAAAAAAATATGAGTTTCAACGTCCAATGACATATCGTTCACATTTTGAACGAACAGAAGTAAAATGCTTTTACATTTCACTTATATCAAACAAGCCATTGAAATTTTAAATTTTCCTATTTTCTTAGTTATTACCCAAAAATTATTTATATGACAATTAGTCGATATCGAATCTTTCCAGTAATTATCCCACTAAAGGTCCCAATCATAGAATAACTAACATATTACTTGCCTAAATTTCTTCAAATTTTAAAATAATTACACTCCCAAAAAATTATTTCCATCTAGATTATGGAAATCTAATGCTAAATATGTTGGAAGCATTGATTCCCTTAGAAATCACAAACTATAGACTTGGAATTTCCAAAACAAAACATCTCATAAGAATATTACACCCCTCATAGTTTGGAATGGATAAAATATTTGCAGGCTTGCACATGTCATGGAAAAAACAGCTTTACATGATTGCACAATTATTTCCTAACAGGTTTCCAAAATTTATAGAATTCAAATTTTTTTTGTATGATGTTAGCTCCTTAACTGTAATGGTTGTTAACCTTTGGATAGTAATCCATTGATTTCCCACCAAGTTATGACTCCACCGGAGTAGGCCATCTAGTTGTGGTTTCACCAGGATATCCATTGGTTAATATCAATTTTTTCCAATAATTGACCCAATGGCCACGTATTAACTAGCCAGAATTTCTTCAATTTTTTTAAGAAACTACAGTTCCAATCAATTATTTCCATCCATATTCTAGAAATTTAACATTGAATTTGTTGGAATCAATGTTTCCCTCATAAATTTTAAAGTCTAGACCTGACATTTCCAAAAGAAAATATCTCCTACAAATCTTACACCTCTTCATATTTTTCCATGGCTAAAATATTGGTTGAGTTGCGCAAGTTGTGACAAAAAACATCACAGGATTATGCAACCATTCCCTCACAAACTTCCAGAATCCATTTCCGTATCTTTTCCTTCAAAGTCGTGTATATTGTTGGAACATTGGAAATTAATATTTGGATAGGAATCAGATGAAGTACATCAATCATAACACCATATAATGAATCATATTCACATAATGAAGTACATTAATCATAACACCATATAATGGCCAACCATAAGACATAAGTAAGTACATAATAGTTTAGATAAAGACTATATCCCAAGGTGTAAATGAAGGTGTTTAGGGACTTAGGGTTAGGAACCAAAATAATAAGAGTTGCAAGTAGTTGAAAAAGTTTAGTGATATTTCAGAGTCAAAGTTATCATGCTGAGAGGAATACTCTTTTAGTGCACTTGATTCTGATTGGAAAAATGGTGTTCAAAGTTGTGTTACTCAACAGATTAGAATTTGTTAGAATATGCCAACAATTCAAGAATCTGAAGGTTTGTTTGTCTGAAAGATATCTTGAAAGTTAAAATTTAAAACCAATCATGAAACCACTAATAAAATTTTATCTTAATATAACTACTAGTATATTATAAGATGCAATAAAGTGTTTAAAATTTCACTTAACTGTAATCTCAGGATGAGAAACATCAAAAGGAAGAGTATTATATAAAATCCACTCTTGTTAATTTGTTCATACAACGAACATTGAGCACATTCCAATTAAATCAATTCAGGATGTAAGAAAATACGGCTAATGGAAAAGACAGAGTAATCAGAAAAACAACACTTGTTCAAACATAGAAAGAAGGAAACACCCAGCTAATGTTTAGGGCCACAACCCTTTGGAATATATAGGAGCATCAAAGAACATTCTAGGGCCCAAAAATTTTTATAAACAACATCGTGAGGAGATAAACTACACATATGATAGTTAAAATAGATCAACATGGATATTGTCTAGCTAGTAAGTTGTGCCCATTGCCAATTACATTCTTTCCAACATATTCCTGTTAGTTACAAATCTCTTTGGATGCAAACATCTATGCAAAAAATATAAAGCTTAAATGGATAATTTCAATGTGAGCTAAGATAGTAGCATCCACATGAATTTTGGGCACAAACAAACATGTTTGACAATAAAAAAGGGTATAAAGCAGCCCTATCTCAACATCTTGGGCAACTTTGTGCACTTATCCATCACCAAACAGGCCTACCTCTAAATCTGGGCCAAATTGGAGGGTTAAAATGCAGTTCTGGGCATGAATAGCCCTACGAAAAGTGATGAACAACAAAAAACAGGCTTTGAGAAATGTTGGGTGGAATTTGAGGGTTGAAATGACATTAATAAACAATTCTGGGCACAGATATGGACATAAAGAGCAGACCTGGGCACTCCAACAGCCTCAAACCTTCATTCTGGGCATAAATAAGAGTTGTTCCAACCTCCTAATTGTTACCACCTAATTTGTAATAAGTGGTTTTTTACCAAGCGAACCTAGTGAACCGGACAAAGATGATTTGTTCGAACTTCAGAAGACCTTCAGAATTGCTTCCGGGAAGTGCTTGTTGTACTATACCACATGTTCATACCCCCTTCGAGGAGTTGTAATAAAATGTTCTAGCATGATAGTGTCTGTAAAAGACTCGGTCTCTTAGACTTTATTTGTCAATCCGATCAACCCAGAGTGTTTTTTCCCTTGGTTATTATTGGTTGTTGAATAAACGACTGATAATTTATGAGTTTTTCACTCAATACCTCCAAAGTCACGGGTGGTCAGCTTGGAATTTAGGGCTATTGAGGTTATTAGAGTCTATGTGTCAATGTATAAACATGCTAGGCATTATGGTCGAGTCATATGAACATGTCTAAGTCCCCCTAGGTTTTAATTTTTTTTAATTTTTTAAGTTTTTTTAAAGTTTTAATTTTTCCAAAACTTAGGCTATTTTTTGATAGTCTTATGGAAAAATTGGTTTTGTAATAAAAGTGGGCTCAGAAATGAGTTTCAATCATGGGGGTGCTCATTTTCTAACTCAGAGCACTAGGTAAACCCACAAACCCACTTTTCCTAAGTTTTGAGTGACTTTCCCATCACTCAGGTAAAAAAAAACATAAAAATTAAAAATTGATTATTTTAATTGATAAATTAACTAAATAATGGAGCAAATCCAATTGCCTACATTAGTGGATTTTGCTACGTTTTGACTGAATTCAGTCTCATTGGCTTCAATTTGACTAGAGTTGACCATTCCTTAACAGAAGGAGTTGATCTAGGCTAAATAGGGAGTGCACTACAACATGCATTCTTGGGATTTGTGTCCTCTCTCTCTCATCCACATGCGTGGGATCATCTGGATGTGATTTGGTTGATGTTTCAGTTAACCGGTTGATGTGGCAGACTGATCAGCACTCTGATTATTATTTGCACTCAGTCAAATTCAAATCAGACTCAGTTAGACTCGGATCAAGCTCAGCTTGACTCCTCATGCAGCTGTAGTCTCTCTCTCCTTGGGAATTGCGCCCCCTCTGGGCTAGGGTTTTAGTTTTTGCTATAAATAAAGCACAATTTTCCTCTTCCAAGCTAGTTAGAGTTTGATTGAAGAGTTGTTGCCATTGTAATACTGCTATATTTTCATTGTGAATAAAGAAGCTTTGGAGGCTATACCGTGTAGTGCTTATGTTTGTGTGGATTCCTAGCATCATGTTGCTAATCATTTGGGGAAATTTGGGGTCTAAAATGGGCCTTATAAGAAAACGCGGCAACAATAAATTTTGTGAGTTGGAATTCAAGAACCAATAGAATTTCAATAAAATGAGTCAACCATAATAGTTGAATTGACATATTTGTCATAAAAGAAAACTACTTTTTTTGTTCGTATTTTCAACATATCTCCTTGTGTTTTTACTCAAATTTCAAACGGAGAGCTCGTTGGATGTGGAATTTAATTCTGCATCCAACGAGTACCCACATTGCATACTTTTGATAGTCCCCACTATCCCAAAAACAAGAAATACTTGAAAAACATGATGATGACATCATCATCACGTTTTTTTAGGTATTTCTTGTTTTTGGGGTAGCGGGGTCCGTCATCATCACGTTTTTTCAGGTATTTCTTGTTTTTGGGGTAGTGAGGTCTGTCAAAAGTATGCAGTGTGGGTACTCGTTGGATGCAGAATTAAATTCCGCATCCAACGATCTCTCCCACTTAGAATTTGAGTAAAAACACAGAGAGATATGTCAAAAATACGAACACAAAAAGTAGTTTTTTTCATTCTTCCTCCAAAATTAATAACTATTATTTTATTATTTTAACTATTATTTTATTATTTTATCTATTATTTTCTTATTTTCCTTAGGAGGACCATTTTAGACCTCAAATTTCCTCTAATGGTGGTAACTGCAAATTTTTTCCAATTTTTGTGCTACTTTGTATTCTGGCTTCAAGGATTCGGTTGAATCAAGGGTGTAAACTAGGCAAGTAAGATTACTTGCTCTTGTTTATTCATATTATGTATGCTCAAGAATTTAAGTTATATGCTTAAATAAGATTATTTTTGCATGATCTTTCATTTTTTGTTTCATACATCCTAATCCATATTTCACGAGGTGTTGTGCAGGCTTGTGTTATTTAGTTGTAGGTTCCCGATCGATGAAGGTGTGGATCAAGATTGACACCATTCCTTATTCAATAAGCTCAAGACTCTGTCCCTCAGCACTCCACAAAAGGGCCTCCTTTCAGCTTGTTCCATTCAAGCAACAAATCAACCTTCTCTCCTCTTCTTCTCCTTTAAAAAAATTAAATCTTCTTGGTTACTTTGTGTATGCATGAGCTTCAAATTTATCATATGCAAAATATATCATTAGATCTCATACATAAGCATTCAAAAAGCTAGATCTCCATTTTTCAAAAGTTTTCCATAAGCATCATAGATCTGGCATAAAGAAACCGCCTTTTGCATG
Organism: Pseudotsuga menziesii; assembly: GCA_001517045.1. NCBI lineage: Eukaryota > Viridiplantae > Streptophyta > Pinopsida > Pinales > Pinaceae > Pseudotsuga > Pseudotsuga menziesii. The sequence goes on from LPNX011053087.1 coordinate 68,037, forward strand.
GTATTTTAAAGGAAATATATAGCTTGCATGCATTAGCTTTTTCTGTCGTAATTTAAAAGATAAATATAGCAATTAGTGCACATCATATTGGCTGCCAAAAAGGAAAGCCAAGATTCCAAGGAAAGCTTGCTTTCCTTGGTTCCTTTTTTCACCTTTTTTTAATTAGTTTTAACTTTAGCTATTTTTGGTTGAAAGTGTGTTGACCCAAAGGTAATTTCAAAGTGCTTTTGGGCATATTTAAGTTTAATAAGCTTGCTGGTTTTTATCAGGTATAAAATAAAGAGGAGGAGGTGTTGTTCGCAAAGTGACTTTTCGGCCATCCGGAACCCCCCAGGAGTCTCCCCATTTCCTGAAATCTTTTATTTTTGCACTTTGTAAGCTCTTGGGTTCGTTTTGTATAAGAAAAAAGAGGCATTATATCAGTTTTATGATATTGTAACCACTAGTAATAAAAAATAATTTCGAATAGGCTCTTTCGAGCCCATTCCCCATCCCCCTGGGGGGATTCGTGTATTTTTTTCTTTTTTTGCATTTTTCCTATTTTTTGATCTAGATTATTTTTATTTATGCAAAATCATTTACTATGATTACTTTCATCATATCCTCCATATTATAAATTCAAAGTAACTTTAATACTTACCCCACGAATCCCGATTGAACCGAAAAGTGAAAGAGCATTGTGCTAGATTTAATTAGAGAACTTGTGGTTTGTTTTATTTTTGCTGCTGTATTATTCACTATTAATTTTTGCAAGTAATCAATTAAAATCAACCCTCTCCTTGATTCCCTGATTGAGGTCCACTTGGACCGAAAGAGGTTCCTGGAGGGTTTCCGTTCTAATAAAAACACATCGATTAAAATTTTCTAAAAATTACAAAGACTCCATTGTGTATGCTCTGTGTTTTGGCTGTGGTTCATCCGATCAGTCTAGCTACATGAAAAGCAAAGTGAGTGACTAGATTAATTAGGTCTCACTTTCCCCAATTAACCACTATCAAGCGAAAATCCAACACCTCGATCAAACCGTAAACGGTGGCAAAATACCCAAAGGAAGTGGGAACTACTGAATAGTGACCTTGAGGCGCGGATCTTTGTTAGACCCTAGCGGGTGTATTATGAACACAGTCTCAGCGATTCCATTCAGCCCACACATTCCTTGTAGGTAGCCCTGAAGGTTTTATTTTTGGACATACTCCAAGTACCCCTCGGGTATATCTGGAGTCCCCCTTCACCTAATTTAATCCACTCATTTTTCATATTAACTTAAAACGTAACAAGAGACAATTCAAAACATTCACTCCAAGCACATGTAAGCACATTTAATCATTTTGCGACTCCATTTTAAGGCATTGGTTATTTGTTTACTTATTTCGACATATATATTGTGTGTCATCATTGTGCTTACTTGTGTTTATTTTTCATCTTCTTATCTGTGGTTCTCAATTGTTAATTTCAAGCTCCTAAGCAACTTATTCAATTTAATACCATCATGCTAAAGTAATTAGCCTTAGTAACTTAATAGGGTCTACCCCCCTTGGCTTCGTTAGGAGTTGACCCTAAACGGAGGAGTCAAGAACAAGGTGATAGCCTTGACTTGAGACTTGCCCCGAAGGACACACCAAGTGACTTGAAGATTTCTGCCACGTCCCCCCCAGGTGTGTAAAAGGCGACAACACTAATCAACAATTTATAGTAGTATCATGAATTCTGGGTGCTTTTTCTCCCTAAAAGGGGGGTAAACAAACCTAAATAAAACAAATATCATTTACTTTCGGACCCTATAAACCAATTTTGATTGTGCTTTAGGTGTATCTCGACAGTCTCTTGAAGGAGATCAGTAGCAAATAATAGTCTTTGGTGGTTTTCCTTGCAACCGTAGGTCACAAAACAACCCTAAAAATCTATGGACCTGTGCACAAGAGAAACAACCCTAGTTGGCCCTAAAATACCAAGTTTGTTCTGCATTAAGAGCCCCTATGCATAAAATGGATTCCCTAAAGAGGGCCAATTCACCTTGGTGTACTAGTTTGTTGTTAGAGGAAGGCATTCTCTCATTATTTGAGGAACATTCACCCTTGGAGACACATGCATAAGGGTAGTGTTTAGCCCTACTAGAGGAGAAAGTCATCATTTGAAGCATGCTTACAATATTTTATACACCATTTCATGAGAGATATTACATGCTTGGAGGTTACTCATTGAGCGGGTCCACTTGGAAGGTTGTTCACATGGTTCATGCCCTATTTTGTGAAGAACATTTTTGTATTTGGAGGCTGCTTTATAGATTGATGATTTTGCACTTGGGTGGCATCTAGGGCCTACAAAGCAAGTTGTGTTTTACTCCAAATAGTGTTATGATCTATAGGAATCCTACAAAGCTAATTGACTCGACAATGAAGTAGGTTTAGAGTCTCGATGTTTAAATTTCTAGGTTTTTTTTTTTGAATTTAAGTGTCATGTGTGTGACCTGTGCAGTCCCACATTGACTTGGTCAAGTTAGTACGGATTGAACTGAATTGACTGTTTTGTTACCAATCCAGTTGAGTCATACCCTGAATTGCTTGGTTCGGTACCAAACTTGTCACTCGAATCGTTTCAAAGGCCGAGTTAGCTCGGTTGGGGGTCAACTCAGCTGACTCGACCGATTTTACGTCTGAGTCACAAGGATCATTGTAATCTTTTTATCGATCAAGGATTATTCTATATATTTTAAATATGTGTGCAAAAGTCTTCTTACAATCAGTAATAAATAGGGGGATGTTTATTACATTTTGATAGTTTGATAACTGAGAAATATTAGTAATTCATATTGTGAGTTTGAGGAAAAAATATAGAGTTATTGCTTTCAACTTTTGATGCCTTTGAAGTAACTTTCACCACAAACTGCATATTTTACATGAACAGAATGGAAAAAGCATAAGAAAATTACATACATTTTATTTTCATTCCCTTGTATTACTTCATTACATTCTTTTTTAACAATAATATCTGTGGCAGAAAACTATAGAGGGTAAGCTCTCAAAATTGCAGCAGGATAGAGTAAATATTAGAGTGGAGATTGACCGATTGAAACCTGAACTTGAAAAGGTAGCTCTTGATGTGTTTTCAAACTAGCATTTTAAATGTCCTGAACATTGGCATGGAATGGTTTTAAAACCACATACTTTTATCCCTATGCAGTTGAAAGGACTTATTTCCAATAGAAGCAGGAACATAGTGAAAATTGAGAACATAATCAACGAGATAGTGGACAGAATCTACAAACATTAACAAGAAAATATTAATTGAACTAAAAGTAATAAATTGTACCCTCCTGTTTCAATTTGGTGTGTTGTCTTTATATTTCGCTGAAGTGTGCAGTACATAAAACCTGAGGTAAATTCAACCCATTCTTACTACTTCTCTACCTTGATTTGTTCATAAGGATCCTCAATTACTTTGTATTGTAAATTCATCTATGATGATTTAATTGTGGTTGCAATTTAGACTTTATTTGCTGACTTTTGTTTCTTGTGACCATGGAATGCATAGATTTTGCTACATTTTTTGCTTGATATGCCTGGTCTGCTATTTTTTACTATGTATACTCTATTGGTCCTATTTTGTGTAGAAATATACTATCAGGTTTCTTCTAAACTTGTTACTCATGTTCTACTTTATTCATGTTGTTCCAAAGCATTACGTTTATTTGTTCTTTCACATGTATTTTGAAGTGACTTTTTTTTGTTATAATTTAACCATGGAGAATGTATACTTTATGCGGCAGGTGCCATATCAATAGATGGTTATAGACCTGCCTTTATGACAATCAATGGTGTCATCTATCTCATTTAGGTAACAATCAGTCATGAGAATTGACATTACACTATTATAACAATATGTTGTCCCAGATTATAATGAAATTCAATATCCAATAATAGTTGAAGAAAACAAGAATCATAAAAATATCAGTTGTTGCAAACATAAAAATATAGATAAAAGAACGTTGTTTCCAAAATAGGACTAATTTCAAACAGCCAAAAAGTTTCATAGCGATAAATGGAGAACACTACACAAGAGTGGGAGGTGGATTGATAAAAACCAAAAATAAATGCTCTTAGAAAGTTTTGAATATTTTGATAAACTTTCTGGTATGAATATATTAAAAACAGAAAGCTCAAGGATAACAACAAATTTGAAGAATAAGATATTTTGAAGGAAAATTTCTCTCAAGTTAAATGCAGATAATAGTTTTTGATTTGAGGCTTGATTTAGTCTTAACAATTAATATGTAATACTTTTTTTTATGATCATGGATTCTTGGGTTGGCCATCTAATTTCCTTTTGAGGAGAGAATGATACAAGCCCTGTGAATTATCTACTTCTTGTTTGGTTGATGCTAGTTGTCTGTAAGCTGCTTGGCCCAACTCTTGCTAACGAGAAACATGTGTTAATAGATAGAAAGTTGTATACAAGCCACCTTGTCATGTTGGATAAAGAAGGAAATGAGTATATGGGTGCAAACCTCTCATTGTACAACAAAGGTTACAATGAAAAAAAATCCAAATGAGAACTGATTCATTAGAGGAAAACAACCAACTGGTTAGGCTGAGGAAGTCCCTTGGCATGTAGCTCAACCGATGATTATTAGTTTCTCTATGATGCCTAGATTTGGCCTATTACTCATTCATGAGTTGCCAGAATTACTGTCCAAGATGATCTTATTATCATTTAATTTTTAACTTTATTTGGTCACATAGACCAATAGCCTAAAATAATGTTTAAAATTATAATTATATTTATTGTGATGTTTGAACCTATACTTATTGATAAGTAATTTACTCAGGTTTTGACACAGCAGAAGACTGTTTTCACAAACCATAAACAATATAATATGGGAATTTAAATCCACGTGTGATTCTGATCTCTCTTGAAGAGGGGGTGAAACTATTCTTGATAATGCCCTAGGATATTTTGCTACTGTTGGAGGTTAAAGGCAATAGTAAAATACTGGTGGAGCATGTGATGGATAGTTGTGAGCATGTTTTAGGATATTCATGGAATCCTCCAACCTTATAGGCCCACCAACATCAATTATGGGAATTGTTTTTAATCTTTCCACCCTTTAATGAGAGGTAAGAGATATAATTCCCAAATAGGGGTTGGTTTTGAGGAACTATATGCTAAAGTATGAAAAGTTGTCAAAATATAAGAAAAGAAACAACTGGAAGATTAAACATGGCAAAGGGCGCAACTACAATGCAATGCAACAGCAGTGACCCTTACCTCACATAGAGGGGAGAGGGTGATTCAGGGGAAGAGAAGTTTAGATTTTAAACTATATTATGAACACAGTCTTTTCAGCTTTTCCATACCAGTATAAATCCATGCTAAATAAAGATTTCTTCTACATAAAGAACTTGTTTTTTATAATTCCAAATCAAAATTATCTAAGCAAACATAGATTACTAAGCAAACAAGTACCTATTGTTCAGAAAACTTGCACAAAAGCCAATATATATGACAAACAATAACTATTAGTAAAGAAAATTTAAAACCAACATATTAAACCTAAGAAAATAATACAAGCAACATAGCTAACCAATCCCTCAAAGGAGCCAACATAAACAACTACTACTACTATCCCTCAAACCTTAACAAGTATATACAAAATCTCAATTGATGAATGTGGATGAGTATAGCACTAAAAACTCTAAAAAAATACCAACAGATCTTATATTCCTTGTTGAATAAATGTTAACTATTACAAAGGACCCTCCTCATATATAAAGAGATTTGAGAGGTTAGGGTTAGGCGCAATCCCTTCGGTCAAAATAGACTTGACGATTTACAAGATACTTGTCACTTTTGGAGAAGTGGCCATTTTTTAAGTCAAAATCACTTGTAACTTCCTTCAAAAATATATTTTTGCCCTATATGAAAAAATTAATATTATTTTTCTCAAAAAGTTACAATTCTAGAGAAAGAAATGGATTTGCCAAAAGCCTTTGAAGATAAAATTTGGAGTTCCATGTCATCATTTGATTTGGTATCTATTCCCTCCATGGCACTTGTGATGGCTAATCATCAGTTGGATGAAACAAAATATGGAGCTAAAAGGCCACAAAACTACTATCAATGGCTTCCAAGGCGGTTCAAGTCATGGCACTTGCATAGGGACATTCATCTATACCTCAGAGGGAAAGTTGTTCTTACGAGTGTACCAAGTGGGATGCTCTTTTATCATTATATGTCTAATTTAAGGGTTAGGGTTTTATGTCTAATTTAACTAGTGTTAATGCAAAGACGAAAGAGGAGAAAAACTGAATATCTGGAAGGTGGGGATCATGAGCTGGATCACTAAGCACACAAAGACATTTGTAGATAAAGGATAAATTTGCAGGAAAAAGGGAAGGCCTGAATTTCTTGATCGCGAGCTGAGAGATGTTAAGGGCCAAACAACTTCAAAACGTGCATACACATGATAAAGAGGAAGAGAGTGTGGAGGGAGTGCTCATAACACACGAAGAACGTGGAATTGAAGGGAACCCCGTGTGTTTCATCACCTTCAAAGTGTTCTATGTACACTCAAATCTAACATGGATACCCAATTTCTTCCATATAAATACCGAAGAACGTGGGCAATTAATGTGCCCAACTGTAGGTTGCTTAGAAGAAAGATCGTCTCGAGAAAAATTTCACAGTTTCAGCTTAATTCGTGTTGAAAGATGTTAAAGTTGAAGAGTTTGCTCATGAAAAAAACGTTAAACCCCATGGCTCTACTGTGTGATCGGTGCAGGCACCATGGAGACGGAGACGATTACGACAACGACGACGAACTGTTGGACGTGGCTCCGACCGCTTGTGAACCCTATTTTCACCTCGCCTGCTGTCATATCGAACCGTCGAATGCGCACAAATATTCATTGCAATGTCAAACTCTCCTAGTGAAGGAATGGCAGGTATCAATGGATTTTGTGCTCAACAAGTGCCCACATTTAGGTTAGCCGTATACCTGAGATGCAACCCTATATTATATTAATGGATATAGCCCTGCAATCTCTTCATGTAGGAGCGGCTTGTTTATCATTGTTCAATTTCGCGATTAATATGTAATAATTATAATGTAACGATAAAAGAGCATCCATCAAACTCTCTGTTTTTGCAGAGCAGGTCCCATGTTCTCCATTCTGAGAGCATCCCACTTGAAATCCATCCATAACAGCTTTGAAAGGACTTCCTTGACAAGTAAAAACCCACTAAAATATCTTGCACATCCACTACTAAAATCGTTGATTGTAGAGGGATCTGAATGATTGTTTCAAACCAATTCAAATGAGGGAGTTCATTGGGGGATTTCATGCACTATATGCACAATACATGCTAAATAAATACTTCCATGTTTCTTCTGCATACAAAACTTGTTTTTTATAATTCTAGGGTACTTAAAACTGGAGCATGCTCAATCATTCTAGGGTACTCACTGATTTGGGGGTGTTCTGCCAGCCTCTGTGTGACCTGCAAACCCTCCTCTGCGTAAACACACTTGACCTCTGGAAACACCTTCGGTGAACTCCTCTGGGTGACCTCCGACAAACTTCCTCTACGTGACCTCAGCATGTGGAGGTATATTGTGTCAGTTCCGCTGTGAAATTATTGATTGGGTTCTTTGTTTCGCTGGGAAATATTGTGTCTGGACGGTTGTGGTTTTATATTTTGTTTTTCTTTTTTTTTGTTTTCTGTTATTATATTATATTTTATTTTGTTATTTTTTTATATTTTATATTTTATTTTTTATATAATTTTGTTTTGTTTTATTATTTTATATTTTATTATTTATATATTTTTGTTTTACTTGTTTTGTTTTTTTTTATATTTTATTTATTTTATATTTTAATTTTTATATATTTACTAGCCATCGAGATGTGACTTGACCCTCAAGTCCCCAAGCAATCTAAAGTGTGACAATGTGTCAACATCTACGACTATAACAAAAAAGAACAACTACTAGTCTACTACTAGGCCTGAAACGAGCTCAAAACTTTGTGCCTACTACCTATGTGAACCTCGCTACCAATGCCCACTCTTTTTTTGTCAAAATGAAATTATAAAGGTCGATTTGATGAGTCCTCCTCTACAAGACTTCAATTCGTTCATGAATATCATTGACTCACGACAACGATAAACAACACTCGATGTCATGCAAATACAAATAATGGCATGTAGCTAGCTGGATCACAAACTGTGCAGAGGTCGATTTTTAGATTGCTATAGAGAGGTGTTTTTGCATTGCAAGGATATGATTATGTTTATTGATGATACATGCTTATATCCAATGCCAAATCAGGTCCATAAGCAAGCTAATAAGTTTATGAGCTTCAGTAACACCACAACATTGAAAACAAAACTAAAGTATATTTTTTATGATTAATGAAAGATCAATAATAGATAATATAATACTTGAATGTTAATTGGTTAGATTCACTTAGGCATTAGGTTTTCAAATTTTCAATAAGGGATGAAATAACAACACTTCCTAATTCTATTATTATTGACCAAAAAAGAGTCAACAGGATTGAACATGTTGAGTACATCCATTCACACACAAATCAAAATATTTACTCCAATATTTATGTAAAAACCCCCTTCAGATAAAAGATAAAGATACACAACACTAAAGGAAATTATTAATGTTTAAAAATGAAATTACATTTGGCATATCTTTTCTATCAATTTTGTACAAATGATCTTTCATTATCTTTAAATATCATATACTAATCAAGTGATAAGGAATGGAAAGTGTTGTATAATAGATTATATTTGGAGTCATCGAATCACTCATGTATAACACATGGTTGTGATAACTAAATTATTGAAGTACAAAACCACATTAAGGAAACACCTAAACCCATACTAAATTTATAATTGCATTACATCAGGTTGACCTTAAAGTACTTATGCGTAGTGTTGAAATTCCCTAACCCTACATTGTTAAGAACAACTTATGATAGGATTGAAGGATTTACAAACATGATAAAATTAGAATTATGAGGGAGACATTAAAGCTCATCACCCCTGATCCGGATTTATGCAGGAATGCAACAAAATAAACAAATAACCATAGAAACAAATATGCAGCGGAAATAACACTTCATTTCATTAATCAAAGAACTGAAACTTGTTTACATACATAATGGAAATAAACTAGCTAGAGTGCTGGTAGCTTATCTCTGAGAAGAGATGTGGCGGCTACTATTGGTTTGCTAGGCAGACCTGGGTTTACTGTAATGTACCAACAACACCCCTAGCTCACTGGCCCTTTCGGCGACAGACCGCGGAGCGGCCTGAAGTCTCACCCAAAGTGATCCTAATGGGTTGGCCAAAGACTCAAGTGTCTTCGACCAGGTTCTGTAGCATCCTGGGGTCTCGCAGCTCTTCTTAGCCAGTGAGGTCTCTCTCCACGACGCGCAACCTCTCTTCCTTGCGGGTTCTGACAGGGGAAGGATTGCTATCGCATCGCAGCGACTCTGGCGATGCGCAACTCTCTCTCTCTTCCTCTTAACCCGTGGTCTGTGCTATCTCACAGCGCAGCTCCTCTGACGGTGCGATATCGCCTACCGTCCACGCGATATCTTCTATAGTACGGCCCACTGCGACCCTCATGGTCCAAAGGCTATCACACTGGGTGGAATGACTTGGCTAACTTTCAACAAGATCTTAAACACTCTGACATGAACTTCCACAGTTCAACACACTCTACCTCAACTGTACTTATTGTTCGAATAAGTATACTAGAAACACTTAATAGAATGACTTATTACTGTGTGAAACAAGCACTGATAAACTCATATGCAGATGCCTGATACATGTAAATCCACCTTTAACCTTCTGTAATGCTGTAACTGAATGTGACATACAGACATTTACTAACTGATATACAACATTCATGTAACAGATAACATATATCAACTAAGTAAAGCACAATCACATGAAATAATCACATAACACACTGGTTTTACGTGGTTCACTTCCAGGATAGAAGCTACGTCCACAGAACTGTGTTTATTATATCTTGAGAGAGTACACAGTTCTACTGCAACCTGTTGTGCAGCTAGAGATCTTCTGGGTAACTTCGCACTGCTGCCGAGAGCCCTTCTCTCCTAGATCTCTTCTCTTTCTCTATATTGCCTTCTTACAATATTCTCTCTCTCTCTCTCTCTCTCTCTGTCAATCCTTGCAGATTGTTACATACATGCTTCTATGAGCCAGCTGCTGGTTGCAATAAGATACTACAGACTGAATACAGAACCAGAGCTTGACTCTATTACAATAAAAAATAATGTGAGCTAACAGACTAACTAGCTATCTGAATAACTACAGGTTATCTGACTAGCTAACCTTTTACAATACAAAATACATCCCTTTATAGGCGACCCGAAGGTCCCGCCATTAAAACACTGTGGGCCTGTCCCAACAGTGACCCAAAACCCTAACTAGTGACATTCGGTCTATCTGTACTCGAACTGCCGCTTTCTGTCACACCATAGCTCTCTGCAGTCTTCCATGCTTCTCGGCGCTAACCATGGGTATTGTGCGCCGCTTCCCTTTTCTGTCCTTTGTCTTCAATACCTTGGCCTCGTTGCCCTTTTTCCTTTATGAGGGTAGCTGAGCCCTCCTATCTTCTGCCACTACCTTGAATGCAGTGGGTGAGCTCTCTCTTCTTGGCTGCTGCCTTTAGTGCAGTGGGTGAGCTCTCTCCTCTCGGCCGCTTAGGTACTGTCGTCTTCTTTGAATTCTTTGTCCCAATAGTCACCGTTTTCGGCTCTGATCTACAGCTAGAAACATGCTACGGCGTCGTAGCTTTACCTTATCTCTTATATCTCCGCCAAAACTGTCTATCCGCCAAAATGGCAGCTTCTCCTGTAGCTGTGGGACCCTACTCCAACAGTCCCCTAACACTTACTTGTGGCTCATCCTCGAGCCACTAACAACGGGATTCTCCTACTGTAGCTTCTCCTTGGCTTCCTGCGAAGTCTGTTTAAATTTGTCCCGAAGTCCTGGGACTTCATTCTGCATAGCTTCTGTAACTTAGTTCGTTGGTCTCTCTTATCTTTCCTTCCCTTATTGTCATGCTCTCGCTCTCGTCGCTTGCGAGACCTTTTTAAGGATCTTCAGTTTTTGAGAATTCTTCCACAGATATCCTTTCCTCTTTATCTGGGTTAGAACTTTTATCACAAGGGAAATATATATCCTCCAGCCTTCTCAAACATTTCATTCAGTCTAGAACCTTCCTATGAGAAAGGTATACAAACCAGGAATTCCATTCCGGGAACAAGCCTTTGTCTGCATCTTGAAGTTCTGCTTGTTCGGTTTGTTTTCCCTTTCACTTTTCTTCTCAACAACTCGCTCCAGGTATTCATGCTGCTTGGGTTCCGCATATTTTCATTCTTGACCTTTAGATCCTCTTGTTCTTGTCTTAGCTAATGAGATAGGTCATCTCCCTTCTCTCTTTGCCTTCTTTTTCTCATTTTTACTTTCTTCCTGGCTGGAGATTTCTTCTCATCATTCTTCTGCTCTTTTTTATTATCTTCAGTGATCAGCTCGTCTTTCTGCTTCTCTGCATCTAAGACTTTGATGACATCTTCTACATCCTATGCTTGACTCTTCATCCTTGGCGACTGTCTGACCTGTGATGAACTTGGTTTCATACTCTTGGGTGGTGTCGCCATAGAGGACACAAGGCCTCCACGCTCAAATCGTCTCACAATGTCTTCTAAAGGTTCCTCCTCGGATAGAACCCACTCGGTGCAATACTCTGGATTGGCAAGGGCTGTGAAATAGGGAAATCACAACACTCTGTAACGAAATTAGCTCTGCATAGGGAAAACTTAACAACTTACTCTATAGCTCTCGGATCTTGCAAAAGTAACCATCCTGAATGAATGATCTCTGCTTTTATGCTGAAGGCTATAGTCCCGGACGCAATGGTCATCTAGGATGAACCCGTCGGTGGTATTAATTGCATGGACGAGACCACAGCCGTCATTTCAATCCTCATTAAATGCTAAAATCTGATCAAATTTCTCTCGAAACCTGTGTGCAGGCGCCAGCCTCATCGAAGATTTACTAAATATGGAAAATTTATTATGCTGTTGCCAAATCTACGGTAAGGTATACCGGTCATTTCTTCATTAACTACCTGTCATAAGGTGAATTGAGTGGCCTTCTGTCCTTTTTCAGAACTGGATATGTGGCACGGGGAATCATCGCCTTACCGCGATGTCACACCGCATCACAAAACAAACTTAACATTTTTTTTTTAACTCTCCTCATGTGAATGCTTTTTACCTGCCGATGTAGACTAACTACCGGTGCGATGCCTCCTTTCAACTACACTGGACATCTGCACTCTCATAACTGCCTGAGTTAAGGCTGGGACGTGGATTGGCTAGCACTGTAAAGCTTAAGCCTACTACCATTAATGAAAGTGGGAAGAAGCTCCCCGTTCAGTTTGCTGAGCTAAACAGCTCCTCCATCTGTAACTTGCTGAATCTGGTATGGTCCCAACCAATGCGTCTTGAAATTTCCTGGAAACTTCACAAACTTGCTGTCGTAGAGGAGGACTAGGTCTCCTATCTGAAAAATCTTGTTCTTTACATGCCTGTCATGCCAAGCTTTTTCTCGTGCCTTCTGCACTTTCTAATGGAATCCTGCGATGAACTTGTCTTCCTCTAAGGCAAGCAGCTGCGCTAGCCTTTCATTTGTCGTATCTGTGTCTGTCATCCCGGTGATTTGAGCAATTCTTAGAATGGGCATAATATACTCCATAGGCATAACAGCCTCTTGTCCATACACCAAGCTGAAAGGTGTATGTCCTGTAAGTTTCTTGCATGTCGTTCTATAAGCCCATAACACAGCATTAACCCTGAGGTCCCAATCATTTCTTTGGCTGTTGCAGATCTTAGTACGAGCGTTTTCTAAAATCTTGTTAAAGGCCTCCACCGTACCATTAGCCTGCGGGTGGTAGGGAGTGCTCTTATGGTGCTGTATCTGGAATTCCTCTGTCAAGGCCTCAATAATGTGGTTCAAGAAGTGGGTTCCTTGATCGCTCATCAAAATTACAGGACATCCAAATCTACTGATGATGTTCTCAAAGAGGAACTGTGCAGCTGTAGCAGCATCACAATTCCTTATTGCTTTAGCCTCCGCCCATCTGGTGAGGTATTTTGTTCCTCTGATGATGTATCTCACACCAGTTCATTTTCCTGGTGGGTTGATAGGACCCACAAATTCTAAATCCCACTTGTCAAATGCCCGCAGCGTAATCTGTGGTCATAGCAGCATTTCATCTCTCCGCGAAGGTTTTCCTACCCTCTGGTAGATATCGCAGCATCTACAAAATTCCTTAGTATCCTTATGCAAAGTAGGCCACCATAATCCCGCGGTCAGGATTTTCTGCGCAGTCGGCTTTCCTACGAAATGACCTCCTGTGGTACCGGAATGTGCTTCTCTGATAATGGCCTCTTTCTCATGCGGCATGACGCATCTGCGCAGGACTTCATCTGGACCTAACTTGTATAATTGTCCTGCGATCAAGGTGAAATCTGCTGCCTTGACAACCAACTGCTTCTTTTGATACTTAGTAAACTCAACAGGTGCCCAACAGGTGCCCATCCTGTAGTGAGAAAGTGAATAATATCAGCGTAGTACTCATCTGCGATCTGAATAGAAAACAATTGCGCATCAGGCAAGTTGTCCTCTAGGTTACTTGGCTCTTCTCCTGAGTCTATCCTTGACAGATGATCTGGTCCCGCATTTAATTTCCCTGGTTTGACAATAATTTCAAAATCATAATCCTGAAATAGGAGTAACCATCTGCAGATTCGTCCCCCTAACACTGGCTTATTGACCAAGTACTTCAAAGCGGAGTGGTCAGTGAACATCTTGAATGAGGCACCTAGCAGGTAGTGCCTGAATTTCTGTAGAGCATACACCATGGCTAATCCTTCTCTTTCCGTAGTAGTGTAGTTCTTTTCTGTGGTGGATAGTTTTCTTCTTGAGTATGCGATAGGGTGATCAATACCTCCTTCTCCTGGCTGTGTTAATACGATCCCCAGTGCGATGCCAGATGCATCCACATGTACATTAAATGGCTTGGTCAAGTCTGGGAATACTAAGATGGGTGTTGTAACCATCTTCTCTTTAAGGATGTCTAGACTTTTCTTGCATTCCTCATTCCATAGGAATTTTACATCTTTCTTTAACAGCTTTTCCATAGGTGCTGTGATCTTTGCATAACCTTTGATAAATTTTCTATAGTACCCGGTCTGACCAAGTACTTTCCTCAATTGCTTGACTGAGTTGGGTGCTGGAAGATTTACAATGATGGAAATCTTTGCGGGATCTACCATCAAGCCTTGTCTAAAGACAATATGAACCAACAAAATACCAAATGGCGCGCAGAATATACATTTTTTCAAGTTTAGAGAAATCTGGTATTGCCTACATTTCTCTAACATCAGTCTTAAATCTCCTATGTGCTTGTCGATTAATCCAAATACAGTCCAGTCATCAAAATAAACCTCTAAGAATTTATGGATGTATTCTTTAAATACAGCAACTACTACTCTAGAAAAGATAGCTAGTGCATTCTTAAGACCAAGGGGCATTACCATATACTGGAATGAGCCCCATTCTGTCACAAAAGTGGTCTTAGATCGATCTTCTGGATGGATTTTGATCTGGTGATAGCCTGAAAAGCCATTAATGAAGGAGTATACCTCCTGTCCTCCCACATTGTCTAACACTTCATCAGTGAAAGGTGTCGGAAATGGATCATGAAGCGATGCATCGTTGATTTTACGCAAGTCGACACAGATCCTGATGTCTCCTTTGGTTTTCTTTTCTTGCACGAACATGGGACTAACCCATTCTCTTTCTTCCACTGGCTCAATGATACCTGCTGCTAGCATCTTATCGATCTCGTCCTTAACTTTTTCTTTATACCGCAGATTTAATCTGTATGGGCGCTGCTTAACTGGTCTAGCATCCTCTTTCAATGGTATCCTCATTACTCCCAAGTCTCCAACTATTCCCTTCATCTCTATGAACTTGGTGGAGAATAGGTCCTGATAGTCATGTAGCAAGTCTGCAATCTGTCCTACTGTTTCATCGTTCCAATAGTCTCCAATGGATGCAAACTTTGGTTCTGTGTCTGTGCCAATGTTGATCTTCTTAATCTTGATAGGCTTCGTGATAGCTGGAGTCTCTAGCTTCGTTCCATCAACATCGTGAGTGCCCTCTGACTCTGGAATGTTGATGTTGCGAGGATCCTCATCCTCCTCCTCTGGTTCTGATGCAAAGTTATAACACTCGAGCGCATCTTCTAACTGGATGGCCCACTCGGGTTGAGCTGATACTGATATGGTACAGTCCTCAAAGATCTTAATCTTTATAATGTCTAAAGCCTGATTAATGCTTGGGTACTCAGATTCAAAAGCGAACGTGAGTAGAAAGCTGTCTATCATAAGTGGCCATGTGGTCATTCCCTTGCGCAATTCAGTCTCTGTGTAACAGTTCTTTGGAATTGGATCTAAAGTGTGAATGAATCGGTGAACCCATTCATCCTCGGGAATGTCCGACCAATTCTGTTCACAAGTCTGAATATGTGACCTGGGGTCACTTTGTCCTGTGTATTTCTACTGGACATACTCCCTGTCAGTAGAGAATCTAATCACCATCAATCTCTTAAGATCATCCCATGATGCGATATTCTCTTTATGTGCATACCACCATCTTGCAGGTGTGGCTCGTACTGCAAGGTCCATAGTTGCGATCCTCTGCTCGTGAGGAACTTGTTGTTCAAACTGCGGGAGAAAGTCCTGGATATCTGTTAGACCATGAAATGAGGGGGTCTCGTTAGTCTCTGTGCCAATCCATCGCAGTGACTTAGTCATAAATGCACATCTACGCGCTGAGACTTCGTAAAGTCTGTTCTGCTAGTTTTCTAGACCAACATCCGAATCTGATGTGCATGAGCTGTCGCATCGCCAACTAATGTTCCCTTCTGCGGTTGGATTGATGTAGTCACTCTGGTTCACAGTCATCTGATAGAGACTCTCCATGTTACGTGCCTCTTCCTCTGCTCGGATAGGTTCAATTATCTAGGACCCTGAAGAGGATCCAATGGTGCGATGACCCGGATCTGTGCATCCTCAAAGGTCATTTGTCTTCTCTTTAGGTCGATAACGACCATGTTACCAATCGCCCAATCAATGCCTAGTAATGCTGGATATGGTCTACTATCGCCAATGATTTCTATAACTTCAAAGTCCACAAAGCTGCGAACTCTGTCAATGTCAACTAGCACCTGCGGTAGTCGACCCAGTGGCGATACCCTCTGTTGATTAGCTAATCTCAAATGGATAGGCGATCTGACTAACTTAGGGCTACCCATCTGTTCCCATGTCTACTTAGTCAGAACATTTACCTCTAATCCTAGATCTAGGATCACCTCATCCATTTCAAATTCTCCAACTTGTGCTGTGAGTCGCATCTCTCTTCCTGTTCTTGCATGGCCCATAATTTTATGAACAGCACGCTGCGCACTGCTCATGGAAGAAGATGGCAGGCACTGATCTATGATGTGCTGAAGTTCTCTGATAGCTTGCTCATTTCTCACGATTTTTAGACAACTCCGCAGGAAGGATTGTACGCTTCCTGTCGACTCATCCTTATCGCATCTTCTTGATGTGGTAGCTTGTGATGTCTCCACGGGACTAAGGCCACAAGGTGTTTGCTGCGGTACGCCCCTAGATGGTAGTACCTACGATCCTGATTGCATAGGGTCATCAAAGAAAGTCTTAGCTTACTGAAATGTTTCTTTATTTTTCTGCAGGTCGAGTGGTGTTGATTTATTAGTAGCTTTGCGCACCCACTCCGGTCCTGTGTTCTTTTCACTATCCTGCGGTGTGCCACTAGTGGAAGCACCGCTGTGAGTCACAATGTTGACTCTTGGTTCTGGCTCTTTTTGCTCAGCAGCAATAAGCTGGATTTTCTGGTGTACTGCTGGCTTAGGTTCTCTGATCTTAGCTATCAAGGTAGGACATTCTTCTATAGCGTGATCGTAATATTTGCAATAATTACATGTCGTAGTGGGGCTCTGACAGTCCCTAGCATAATGTCCTACAACTCCACAGTTGTAACAAGTGACTGGTCCATGACCACGGCCAAAGCCTCCTCCACGGTCTCATCCTCTGAATCCTCCTCCATGGCCAACATGATCCGGATCATGCTGTGGTCCTGCTGCTGGACCCTGTGTCTCCGATTGGACTTTGTACAAGTCGTGTTTTCTGTCTAACATGAGATCATAGGCTCTACAGGTATGGTCATCGTGTCCTACTGACTTACAAAAGGTACAGTATAAGTTCTTAGGTGTCTGTATATACTTCTGAAGCATAGGGCATTACTGAGGTAGATGTCCTCTTGTTTTGCATAGTTCACACCATGGCCCTTGAGTCTGTGCTAAAGGGTTAGGAGTTCCACTTGCTAAGTATTCAACAAATACTGGACAGTTATCTTTAGTATGGCCTTGTGCTTTACACTTGATACACCATATGTCTTGTGCAATCTCTTTTCCTTTTCTAATCTCATGCATCTGTAACGTGAGATTTGCTAACTGGTTTTGCAGGTTTGTCATACCTGTGCTGGTTACAGCTAGAGGTGAAGCCTCTAGTTTCATTGCCATCTCCAACGCGTCATCCTGTGTCTGGAGTTTCTACTGCATTAATGGCAGTCTGATGTGAGGGAGCAGCACTGCAATAAACCATTCCTTATGCTGCTCCGGTGCAAACTCAAAGCTGACTTGGTCTATGAGGGCTTTGAATTTCTAGTCAAAGTCCCATACTGACTCTGTAGGTAACTGTTTAATGTCTTTGAGCTCTGTGATACACTGTGACTCAGACTTAGGTTTCTTAAACTCTTTGATCATGGCGGTCCTGACATGTATAAGTGTTCTAGGTGTCGCTGAGGTATACTTCATATACCATGTTAAGGCTCGTTCCCTAAGTGTGGTGACCAACTGTACAAGTTTAATATTATCATTGTGGATTCCTTTAATGGTCCACACGGATTCACATAGAAACCAGTGCTGCTCTGGGTCTTCTGCCCCTGTACCCTTAAAGGTAGGTAACTTCATATCATCCCCCATTCTATTTCTGCATGGTGGATGTTGGTTTGTTGTGTTACTACCACTCAGCAGTGTAGGTGTAGGTGATGTAGCAGTAGTTTGTACTGTCTGCGAGCTACTAGATGGAGTTTCTATGGGATTGTTCCGAGTCCCGATCTATTTTTGTGGGGTATAAGGGTGGTAAGGGATACCCCCTTCTGTTCTTTCTGTGTTACTATGACTCTGTTGTCTAGTATTATCTGAACTGTCTTCAAATATGGGAGATCTGAAATCTACTTTATATTTCTTTCCACTACGTGTACGTCCAATGTCATTAAAATCACTCTCAAACTCTTGTGACATCACACTTTCTTAACTTATTGATCTGAAACTATATCCATTACTCCTTTTTCATATAATAACATCTTAATGAAAAAGTTTAAAGAGTTTAGGTACTTACCACGATATCCTTTGAAGAAGTACCGCTCAGCCTCGCTGAAGCTTTTTCTCTGTTCAACTGCAAACTCTGTAACAAAGACTTCTAGCACACTCGCAAGCCAGAAGTCTACTGCTCGTGTAATGGGATTGTCTATGCTCTTCACGGTCTGAATCAGCTCTGGTGTCCAGACAATGTTTCTTTTCTTTCTGAATATGCTCTGATCAGTCAACTTTGATAACCAGTCATACAGCTCGTTTCCATAGGTCGCAAAAAATATCGTATGCAGGTCTGTGTAGATATGTTTTTGTAACCAGACCTCTGTTCTCAGTCTAGGACTCTTGTTCTCTTGTTCGGAAAATTCTCTTTCTGTAGACTCAACCCACTGGTTGAGTTCATCTTTAGTAGGATTCCAACGGAACATCAGTGCTCAGTTTGTTCAAAACTGGCAACGACACCATTTGTTGGTTTGTTGGGCAGACCCGGGTTTACTGTAATGTACCAACAACACCCCTAGCTCACTGGCCCTTTCGGCGACAGACCGCGGAGCGGCCTGAAGTCTCACCCGAAGTGATCCTAATGGGTTGGCCAAAGACTCAAGTGTCTTCGACTAGGTTCTGTAGCATCCTGGGGTCTCGTAGCTCTTCTTAGTCAGTGAGGTCTCTCTCCGCGACGCGCAGTCTCTCTTCCTTGCGGGTTCTGACAAGGGAAGGACTCCTATCGCATCGCAGCGACTCTGGAGATGTGCAACTCTCTCTCTCTTCCTCTTAACCCACGGTCTGTGCTATCTCACACTGCAGCTCCTCTAACGGTGCAATATCGCCTACTATCCACACGATATCTTCTATAGTACGACCCACTGCGACCCTCATGGTCCAAAGGCTATCGCACTGGGTGGAATGACTTGGCTAACTTTCAACAATATCTTAAACACTCTGACGTGAACTTCCACAGTTCAACACACTCTACCTCAACTATACTTACTGTTCAAATAAGTATACTGGAAACACTTAACAGAATGACTTATTACTGCGTGAAACAAGCACTGATAAACTCATATGTAGACGCCTGATACATGTAAATCCACCTTTAACCTTCTGTAATGCTGTAACTGAATGAGACATACAGACATTTACTAACTGATATACAACATTCATGTAACAGATAACATATATCAACTAAGTAAAGCACAATCACATGAAATAATCACATAACACACTGGTTTTACGTGGTTCACTTCTAGGATAGAAGCTACGTCCACAGAACTGTGTTTATTATATCTTGAGAGAGTACAGAGTTCTACTGCAACCTGTTGTGCAGCTAGAGATCTTCTAGGTAACTCTGCACTGCTGTCGGGAGCCCTTCTCTCCTAGATCTCTTCTCTTTCTCTATATTTCCTTCTTACAATATTCTCTCTCTCTCTCTCTGTCAATCCTTGTGGATTGTTACATACATGCTTCTATGAGCCAGCTGCTGGTTGCAATAAGATACTACAGACTGAATACAGAACTAGAGCTCGACTCTATTACAATACAAAATATTGTGAGCTAATAGACTAACTAGCTATTTGAATAGCTACAGGTTATCCGACTAGCTAACCTTTTACAATACAAAATAAATCCCTTTATAGGCGGCCCGAAGGTCTCACCATTAGAACACTGTGGGCCTATCCCAACAGTAACCCAAAACCCTAACTAGTGACAGTCAGTCTATCTGTACTCGAACTGTCGCTTTTCGTCACACCACAGCTCTCTGCAATCTTCCATGCTTCCCGGCACTGACCATGGGTATTGTGTGCCGCTTCCCTTTTCTGTCCTTCGTCTTCAATACCTTGGCCTTGTTGCCCTTTTTCCTTTATGAGGGTAGCTGAGCCCTCCTGTCTTCCGCCGCTGCCTTGAATGCATTGGGTGAGCTCTCTCTTCTCGACCGCTACCTTTAGTGCAGTGGGTGAGCTTTCTCCTCTCGGCCGCTCAGGTACTGTCGTCTTCTTTGACTTCTCTGTCCCGATAGTCACAGTTTCTGGCTCTGATTTGCAGCTAGAAACATGCTACGGCGTCGTAGCTTTACCTTATCTCTTATATCTCCGCCAAAACTGTGTATCCGCCAAAATGGCAGCTTCTCCTGTAGCTGCGGGACCCTACTCCAATAGCTACATGCCTCTAAACTCTGTGTTACAATGAGGCTTGAAGGCCTATATATTATTGAAAAACAATGGAAACCCTACACATCCAAAAACCTAACCCTAGGAGGTGAAACGCCAGAATGTGGGCCCCGTTGAGGAACTTGGTACATCAATTTCTCGGGGTCGTAACTTTGGCGTACTACCTCCGTTTGGCGTGCATGATACATTGTTACAAAGATCTCTTCAAGGGACTACATCCATAACCTACAAATATCAAGTCCGGAGCAAACTCATGTTTTCCCGACCATTCGATGTCGAAAAAACATCGTTTAGGGCCTCAAAACGGCTTCGAAAGTTTAGGACCTGAAAACTACCAAAAATAGTAAATTGTGCTACAATTAAGGATACTGGAAAACTGAAAGAAACAATGGTGGGGGTCCAAGTGGAATAGGTGGGTGGCCACCAATATCCTCCTGGATCATTCCTCCCCCCTTACGAAGCAATGGTCCCCATTGCGTTGAGTTCCTCCATGAGATGAGGAAACTTCTACTGAACTTGGTCTTTGGTGAGCCACTTTCCCTGGTGAAGGAGTTGGCCTGCTTTGACAACTTGATATAGCTGGATATTCTGCTTGTGGGTGTTCTTGATCTGTGTGTCCATAATCCGATCAGTTCTGGCTTGTTCCATGCAGTCGGAGTTTAACTCTGTTGGTGTGAGTTGTTCTGTCACGTTTGATGTGTCCAGTAGAGGTGGACAGTAGGGTCGAAGGTGGTCCACATTGAACACTGGGTGCAGACCAAGGAATGGTGGAATACTGAGCTCGAAGGCATTGTCCCCGACAGCCTTAGTGATGGTGTATGGACCATATCGGAGTGGGCAAATCTTGCGGTGGGGTCCATCGAGGTGATCCTTTTGCAAATGTAGCCACACTTTGTCGCCCACCTAGAAGTTGTGTTGCACCCGATGCTGATCATGTCGTTGCTTGTACTTAGCATTGGATCTGTCCAATATTTCATGAACCTATTGGCGAATGTGCTGAATGCGCTCAATGAAGTTGTTCGACTTAGAAAATTCAGACTGGACATGAGCTGAATCAACCTGAGTAGCTGCAAATGGCATGGCTACGTCAATGGGACATAGTGTCTAGAATGCCAAGCCCACCTAAAAGGGGCTATGGTCAATGGAGCTATGGAGGGCCCAGTTATAGTTATGTTGTACATAGGGGAGGCTCTCATCCCATGTGCGTGGATGCTTTGAGTTGTACATGCACAAAATGTGTACGATCATTCGGTTGACGACCTCTGTCCGGCCATCAGTCTCGGGATGGAAAGCTGTGGATTTTGTGAGCTTGGTGTCTAGCATTGACCATAGGCTAGACCAAAATGTACTAAGGAACCTGCTGTCCTGATCTGAAATTATAGACTATGGGATCCCAAAGTGTACCCACACTCATTCAAAGAAGAGTTTAGCAGTGGATTCTACTGTGATATTCTTCTTGCAGGCCGCCATTATGGCCATCTTTGAGAATCTATCAACGACCACGAACACACAGTCGTTGTCGTGCTTAGTAGAAGGAAGGCCCTACATGTAATCCATGGAGATGGATTCCCAAGGTCGACTAGGGGTAGGCAACGAAGTATAGAGGCCTTGCTTCTTGATGTATGGTTTGGAAATGGCGCAGGCAGTGCAGGATCAAATGTACTTCCCAACGTCCTGTCGAAGGTTCAACCAATAGAAATACTTCTATAGTACTGCCACTATTTTCTCGACCCTAAAATGCCCATCGACCCGACTGTAGTGCGCTTCCCAAATCATCTTGGCATGCTCGCTTGAAGGAACACAAAGGTGTCCCATGTGACATAGTAGTGCATCCTGGAGGTGAAAATTTGGAAATTGGTTTCCCTCCAAGAGCGTCCTGTATGTGTGGCTGAATTCTGAATTGCTCTTGTAGAGAATTGGACAATCAGAGGTCTCGTGCACACAAGAGTTGAGCACGGTGGTTTTCGCCATGATCGTTGGTCGGCTGAGGCAGTCTGCAATATTATTGGTGCTTCTCTTATTGTACTTGATATTCAAATGAAACCATTGTAGATATGTGGACCAATTCTAATGGCGATCGTTTTGTAACTTCCCTTGTGTTTGTATGAACTGCAGGGGTTGATGGTCTGTGTGGATGATCGTTTCCTTCCCCAAAATGTAATGCTTCCATTGTCGGCAAGCCTGTACAATGGAATTAATCTCTTTGCCATAAGTGGGATATTTGCAGACTGTGTCAGACAGTGTCTCACTGTGATATGCCATTGGATGCCCTTGTTGAGTAAGGACTGCCCCAATAGCATAGTCAGAGGCATCTATCTCAATATCAAATGGTTGTTGCAAGTCTAGTAATGTGAGCACTGGGGCATAGCATAGGCGATGTTTCAGTTCTGCAAATTCCTTCTATTGAGTTTCTGACCAAAAGAATTTTGCTTTTGCTCCTCCCTTGGTGACTTGACTCAAGGTCCAAGTGATATGAGAGAATCCCAACACGAACATGCGGTAGAAATTAGCAAGATTCAGAAAGTTGCAAAGCTCTGTTAGAGTAGTTGGGGCTGGCCAATATCGAATGACTTGGATCTTGGTTGGATCCACATGTACCCCATACTGATCAATAATGTATCCCAGATACTAATCCTAAGTCATGCCGAAAGTGCACTTGTCCAAATTGGCACACAACTTGTGTTGCCGCAACGTTTGGAGGACCTGTTGGATGTGGTGGAGGTGCTCTTCCCAAGTCTGGCTGAATATCAGGATGCCATCCAAGTACACTACTACAAATGAGTTGGTAAATGGCTGCAAGACGTCGTCCATCAGCCTCATGAAGGTTGCAGGAGCATTTGTCAGCCCAAAAGGCATGACCAACCATTCGAAAAGGCCCTCCTTGGCTTTGAAGGCAGTCTTCCACACATTGGTCGGTTCTATCGGTACCTGGTGATACCCAGACTTTAAGTCGATCTTGCTATAATATTTCGACCCTTTAAGCTGGTCAATGAGGTCATCAATCTGTGGGATCGAGTACCTATTCCAGAAAATGATCTTGTTTAGTGCCCGATAGTCAATACAGAGTCTCCAAGTCCCATCCTTCTTCTATACCAACATGATCGGGCTCCCATAGGGTGATGAACTTGGCCGGATGTGACCCTTCTGCAGCAGCTCCTGAGTTTGCCTCTTGATTTCATCATTCTCCAGCTCAGAGCATCGATAGATCGGTCCATTGGGCAACGACGCACCTGGGGTCATATCGATGGGGTGCTTGACTTGACAGTGCAGAGGAACCCCTATGGGTGAGGTGAATATGCACCGGTACTCCTCCATGACCTTGTCCATTTGTTTTTTTCGTGTGGATGGGCCTTGTTTGGAGGTCGTGGCCACGATCTTCTTCTTTCCCTAAGGGTGAATCATCAAGAAAACAAATTTATTGGTTTTGGAAATGAGCTTACTGCATTTTTTTGCAGTAACCAAAGAGATAGCGGCAGGAAGTGGTACCTCTGGTATCCTGTACAACTTATTTCCCAACGTAATAATAACAGCGCGAGGCCGAGACTCATACACAACATGTTGCTCCCATAAGTATGGTTGACCCAATAATACATCAAAAACATCAAGAGGAGCAATATCACATAATACCTCATCGGTGAAGGGCTTGATGCTGTAGAGAAGGCGACACTGTTGACTGACGCAGAGATCCTTCCCTTGGTGAAGCCATCCGATGGTCTACGGCTGCGGGTGTGCTGTGGTCGGAAATACCAACCGCTTCATGAACTCGACTGAAATGAGGTTCTTTTGGCTCTAGCTATCGACAATGAACTGTAGCGGGGAACACTTTACCCACATCTGGGAGTGGAAAAGACGCTCCTCCTCCTCTGAATCTTCTGGTTCTTCCTTTTGGATCTTTGTGGTGGCAACGGTGGCGTTGGGCTCTACATCGATAATCTTCTTTGCTTTGTCATTCCCCTTCTTAGGTTCTTATTTAGTGTCAGAGTATGCATCTGATTCGGAAGCCTTTATCTCATCCACTACTGACTGCTTGGCCCGACACTCATTGGTATTGTGAGTGGGGCTCTTATGGAACTCGGACCACTTTCTCACTTCCTTCTTCGGCTTCGTAGTGTTGTTATTTGCTTACGGATTTGGAAAGTTGTCTTGAGTCGCCATGCCTTGGCTGTGTCCTTGGTTCTGCGGTTTGGGGGCAGCTTTCGCTTGCTTCTGATTCGTAGATCCAAAGTCTCGCTTTTTCTGTTTGAATTTTTGCTCAGTTTTGGCAGCATACCGATATGCCGTACCAATCGAGGAGATGTCGAGGAACTCCATTTCCTCCTGAATGTATCTGTGCAGACAACTAAGGAAACTGGAAAACTAAAAGAAACAATGGTGGGGGTCCAAGTGGAATAGGTGGGTGGCCACCAATATCCTCCTGGATCAACCCCTCAATTACAGTTTTCTTGACTTCTAGCATAGACCAAATCTCTAAGAACTTGGATTTATTTTAGGGAATTTGTGAAAATGTTGATAAATTGTTCATATTTAAGATTTGAGTGTATTCGATAAGTTTAAATGCATAGATCATATTGTGATTTCCCTATGAAGTGCTAGGTTGGTCATATGAAGTGTTAACTCTAAGATAATCAATTCCATACTAGAAAGTACCAAGGGAAAGGATGATATAGCCTTATTAGTTCATGTGATGATGATGATGGTGATGTTGATGCTGACGATCATCATCATCATCACCATCATCATCATTGTCATCATCGTCATCATCTTCATCACCATCGTCATCGTCGTCACCATCTTCATCAGCATCATCATCATCTGCATCATCATCATCATCATCATCATCTTCATTGACATCATCATCATCGCCATCATCATGATCATCATCGTCATCATCATGATTTTCATCATGATCATCATCAACATCATCATCATCCTCATGATCATGATCATCGTCATCGTCGTCCTCATCGTCATCATCACCATCATCATCGACATCATCATCATCATCATCATCATCATCATCTTCGTCATCGTCAGCTTCATCACCATCACCATCATCATCTTCATTATTGCCATCTTCATCAACATCATCATCATCGTCGTCATCTTCATCATCATCATCTTTACCATCATCATCATCATCATCATCATCATCATCGTGTCCATCATCATCACCATCATCATCATCATCGGCATCGATATCACCATCATCATCATCTAAGATGACGATGATAATGATGATGACTATGATAAGGATGATGACGATGACGACGACGATGATGATGATGATGACGAGCAAGATTAGGATGATAGCGATGAGCATGATGATGATGGCGATGAGGACGATGATGATGACAATGCTAATGATGATGTCGATGATGATGGTGATGATGATGATGATGACAATGATGAGGATGATGATGATGATGACGACGACGATGACGCTAATGATTATGTTGATGATGATATCGATGATGACTATGATGATGATAATAACAGTGTTGATGAGGATTAGGATGAGGATGATGATGATGGCGATGAGGAATGATCATGGCGATGAGGATGAGGATGATGGCGACGAGGATGATGATGATGATGGAAACGAGGATGATGATGATGTTGATGATGATAATCATGATCATAATCATCATGACAATGATGACGATGATGACTATGATGATGATAAAACAGTGATGATGAGGATGAGGATGAGGACAATGGCAACGATACAAACAGAAAGTAAACGAAAAGTGGTGTAAACAGAAACATACTATTATGTAACAAAGAAAAAGTTAAGCACCTAAATTTCTTTTGTCATGGTCATAAGAATATTAAGTTTATTATAGTGTGATCTAACACATTAGCACATACTGCATTGCATCATTAAGGAATCAACCTCACCACATGCATAGGCACATAGTTGGGCCACAAGGTTTGTTGATTTACAATTATTTTCAAGGTTTATTTTTTCTTGAAGATTAAGTACTTTTGGCTATGAGAATTATCTATGGGACTGCTATGTGTGACAAAATTGAGAGTTACATCTGACACATAGCCGTCGAATATCCTATGCATAGCCGTTGAATATCCTATGGATAGCCGTCGAATATCCTACGCACTAGTGTCAAAAATTCGACGACGTAGCCGTCACAAAACCTATGCCCTAGTGTCGAAAATTCGACAGCGCTAAAATAATTTAAAAGGCTCAGTACTTTTCATCATTGTTGTCTGACACATCCGTATGATACGTCGGATTCTGTCGTCAGATTTCGGGTTCAAATCCTGTTGTGGCGACATCCTGAGTCTACATATCGAGCTGGAAGAAATAAGATGTGCTTTCATACTACTTTCTCAAGGTTATCAAGTCATACTTCATTAGGATGAAGGGCATATTATGGTATTCCTTCTATGATTCCCTGGACGGGGGCAGATACTAGGGTTAGGTGTTTGGGATAGCTTGGAATAGACTCTTTTTTCGAAAATAATCCCAACTTCAATCCTACGTTGCCCTTCTATATATAAATAAAATTTGAAAATGAAAATTTGAAATATATAAATAAAAGATGCATTATAAATAAGATTTACAGGGAATGCATTTTACTGAAAAATTGAAACCAGAAATTTGTGGAATGTATCACAAAATATACACATTGTCTACCTATTCTATCTATTGGTATTGGTTTTTTTTAATTCAATAGCACACATTCTATCTGTTGGTATTGGTTTTTTATTCAGTAACACACATATTCTATCTATTGATATTAATTTTTTATTAAATGACAAAGAGACCATGACCTATAGAGTTTCAGCTTTATTATATCTTTGATTCTTGACTCTACTAATTTTTGTTTTTGAATCATTGGTTTTTTATTCAGTGACACAAACCATGACCTATATGCTTTGAGCTTTGTTATATCTTGGATTCTTGGCTCTTCTAATTTTTGTTATTATTTGTGTTAGAGATAATGCCGAATTAATTGTTATTATTTTCCTCTAGATGATTATTTGTGTTATAGATAATGCCGAATTAATGCAGTATACTAAAGTTTAGGGATTGGTTTGGGTTTGCTGGAGGATACTAAAGTTGAGAAATTCTCTCAACCTCTCCCTCCAAGAGTGGAATTTGTTAAAACTGACTCCAGCTATTTATATGTGTATTGTAATGTGCTTAATAGGTAATAATAATATAGCCTGGGTGCTTTATGTGTTGAATCATGGCTGCTCTTTAGACGGCTCAAATTTGCACTGCTTCATAAATTTATAAATTCACTTTGCTTCCTGCAGTTTAAATTTAAGTGGAGACTAAAAATCAAATTTACACGTGAGGGAGGAAAAAAAATTTAGCAACCATTTCCTCAACACCAAAAAACAATTCTAGTTCCCTCACAGTAGGACACAACTTGGCTTTGATACCAAATCAGAAATTGGAAGAGCAACCATGATTCAACACATAAAGCACTCCGGCCATTATTATTACCTATTAAACACAATACAATACACACAAAGGCAAGTTTCGTGCAAGACGCGGAGGTATATCACGCAATGACTCTAGTCCTAATAAAGATGTCAATGGATTTAAAAGCCTAAGAATGTTAAAATTGTCAATTGTACAAGAGCATGAATGATGATCTGAAACATTTATACTTTAAATGGGTGGAAAAGAAAGCTCAAAGCAGAGGAAGAGAAAGAGCGCAATCTAGAAGCATTAGAGTGGGTATATAGCTTGATGAGGATCATGCCAAACTAAGTGTTGTAACCTTTTATGTTGTGTAATTTGTGAAGTTTTGTAATGTAGGCATTAACCAAAGTGTTAGAGATAATGCCGAATTAATGCAGTATTCTAAAGTTTAGGGATTGGTTTGGGTTTGCTGGAGGATGTTGAGAAATTCTCTCAATCTCTCCCTCCAAGAGTGGAATTAGTTGAAACTGACTCCGGCTATATATATGTGTATTGTGTTTAATAGGAAATAATAATAGCATGACTGCTTTATGTGTTGAATCATGGTTGCTCTTCCAATTTCTGAGTATTTGAATCCTAAATTTACTTCATTAATCATGAGAAAAATGATGACATCATATAAATTAGAATAAAATCTTTTTATGTAGTTGTTGAGAGTTTTGAAAGATAAGGTCACAATAAAATTTATGAAACATAGTAAAGGTTGCAATAAAGTTTATAAAAGTTGCAACAAAGTTTGTAAAAGATCGGCAACTCAACTGGCATTTACCTTAACAACTATGTAAATTATTGAGCTCTTCTTGAGTGCTTCAAGACTTGACCCTACAAAGAATATATCATAACATTACATATAAAACATTTTTAACTTCTCATTTCTTGCAATGCAAGCAAAGACATCCTTTTTCATTTATATTTTTCCATATACCTATTTCCATGGCAAGTTTGAAATGATAGATTATATCATTTATGCATGGAAATTTTCGTTTGGAAGCATTGTTGTTTTCTACTTTTAGGAAATGTTCCATTCTCTCATATGTATTCAAGTTGCTTATGAGGTAAGAGGTTAGTATAAATTTTAGGTTGTATGTATAGTAAATGGAATAGGGAATGTTATAGGTCACTCTAATATGGGCACTTTAACATTAGTTGGCTAGCGCAAGGTAGTCAACAAATACTGTTAATAATTGTCAAAATCAAAGATAAAATGATGTTACTTGTGATTAAACATAGATTGCAATAGTGTAATGTATTTCAACTTTAAATTTAAACTATATATATCTATACCTTAAATTTAAACTGTTAATATATA